>OW121696.1:1800000-2245000 GCA_933228735.2 Amblyteles armatorius | reverse complement strand
TTGGAAAAGGGTGTGGGAGCTGTGACTTGCATAAATTTTGAGCTACCGTCCTACAATTGCAGTAAAATATATGATAGTATGATCAAAGACCTTTGGTATTGACTTGGGCCGAAATCTATCCGAGCAGTCAGGTTCCCAGTCGGAGAAGCGCCACAAAAACGACATGTGCCACGCATGTCGCAAGTATTGCGCCACATTGGGTCCATTTCGTCGTGCTTGTCTATCTGGGTTTGATGGAATTTTAATTTTTTTATTTTTAAGATTATATTTATAAGCTGTTCAACTCGACGGCTTTTATTTATAAGCTGTCCAACTCGAGTAAACATGGAGGTATCTAGCTGAAATTTGAGACGGAGTATTGTTCAGTGTTTCGTACTCAATTCAGCAAAAATTCATCTAACCGTTTCAATTTTATGAAAATTTGAAAATTTTGAATTTTGTGCAGAATTTGTATTTTATATCTGACACGAGCATTAGGCATAAAATGAGTTACAGTTTTGTAATCAGCTAGGAAGAATATATGAAAAATTGCCTCAAAATCCGCAAATTTCAGTTTGCGATTTCCTACAATAAATTTTTATGGTTTAAATTTTATGAGATGTAGACATTTTTTGAGGTTACGAAAAAAAAATGCAAAGTAATTTGCAGATGGCTTTCAAATTTTTTACAATTTCGTGAATAACTTTCTCACAAAGAAAGTTTTGCGGAAGATTGTAATATATGAAGAAGTCATGGGTAAATATTTTCAAAAAAATTTTGGGGCGAATAGAAGTAAGCAGCCAATAAATTATCGACCGATACTAATGTTACCCAGTAAAAGCGAGGTAAGAAAAATGACCCATTCATCTACTCAGGGTTAATTAAATATTGTGTGTGCGTGCGTGTATGTGTGTATGTGTGCGCACGCGCGCGCGCGTGCGTGCGTGTGTGCGTGCGTGTGTGTACGTGCCTGTGTGCGTGCGTGTGCGTGCGCGTGTGTGTGTGTGTGTGCGGCCGTGACTCCCGCTCGATAATTGTTCCGCTGAGAGCGGCTTGATTCAAGAGTCGAGAAATTGTTACCGGCATCCCTTTTCCCTCATCCCATCTCTCGCACCATCGCTCGAGTGGAAACCGCTACCGGATGACACACAGCCTGCGCGCTACGGTCAAGCAACGCTTCTTGCAGCCGCGTGCAAAGTTGCGTACGGGGAAAATACTCGAACGTTTACACGCACACGAACGGGCTTGAACTATCAACCCGCGCGGACGTGGTGGACAGACGAACCCGGCACGCATGAAGCCCTATAACGCGGATACGCAAACAGGCGTGAGCGCGAGAGCATTTACGCCGGACGCTTCCGATACGGCTTTGAGGGATTTAACTCCGCTGCTTATTCAATATTATCCGAACAAAAGAATATTTGAAACACGGATCAATATCCATGGGTATTTATTCTTGAATATTATTTTTGTCTCGTGTATCTATTTTCTTCGAGTGTAAATATACGCGCCGCGCGTAGGAGAAAAATAGTTCTTACGTTCAATAAACTCTCGTCTACGGAAATTCACAATTTTTTGTTGTTGACTTTAGAATTTGCTCTTTAATCAGCGAGCCGTATTCTTAATTAATCTTCAAGCAATATTTACGATAAAAAATGGTACAATTTAAAAGAATAGAGTTGTCAAATTTACAAGAACAAAAAAAAAATTATATTTGAAACATAAAAAAAAAAATTATATTTGAAACATGGATCAATATCCATGGTTATTTATTCTTGAATATTATTTTTGTCTCGTGTATCTATTTTCTTCGAGTGTAAATATGCGCGCCGCGCGTGGGAGAAAAATAGTTTTTACGTTCAATAAACTCTTGTCTACGGAAATTCACAATTTTTTGTTGTTAATTTTAGAATCTGCTCTTTTATCAGCGAGCCGTATTCTCAATTAATCTTCAAGCAATATTTACAACAAAAAATTGTACAATTTCTGAAAGAATAGATTCATCAAATTTACAAGAATAAAAAAAAAATTATAAAATTATCAAGAGAAAAAATCAAAGAGAAATAGAATGGAATTGTTTGTGAAATGCGCAAACATTTTTTGTCGCCTATTTTTATGATTATTGAGGTATTTGGCACATAATTAAACTACGATTATGCGATAGCGGCGAGGGGAAGAGGGCATCTCACCCTGTCAGATGCGGTACATGATTTACCGAGAAACCTCGAGACCGGCCGCGAGACAAGCCGCGAACGAGGCCGAGAAGTTTATGGCCATACTCGCGAGCCTTGCTCCTTCGCCTCCTCCTTATCCGTACAGTTTCCATCGCTCGTCGATATTTTTCGTACCTCTCGCTTCGACCCACTCCTTCTCCTCCTTCTTTTCTATATCGTTCTCGTTCCTCGTCACACACTACTCTCTCCTCTTCTAACTTTCAAACGCTCGACAATCCCAACCCAAACCGAACACAACTCTGCGGAATAAACATCATCACGTGCATCAGATATGAAGCTTTTTTCTCGGATTTGTTTGTTTGTTTGTTTGTTTTTTTTTTTTTCGGAACGGAAGAAAGTTTCTGGAGACAAAATTCAATCGTTGGAACGGACAAAGGTCTCGCTTCTTTAACTATACCTTACTAATTATGTACACATTTTTTTACCGCAGATCTTCTTTATCGTATATCTGCGAGTGACGAATTTACGAAGTTCAGCTCGAACGACCTTGCTTCGGCTAATTTTTTTTTCATCACTCGGTGCGAAAATGGCCACTTTTCCGCCCGCTTCGCGTGCGTAAAACCGCCATTTGTGCACTTTTTTGCTCCACGAGGGCGAAAAACGTTTTTCGCCCTCGTGGAGTAATGTACTGTTTCATCTTTAAAAAAAAAAATATATCGAAAGTTTATTGAACTTTTATTATTTCTTAGAATGAACGACACAAGTTCAATGGTTATTAAATTATAAATTTTTTTTAGGATCTACCTGGCGTGTATTTATTTAGGGCGAAAAAGTAGCGTTACGAAATTTGCTTTTTCTTTTTTATTTACCCAGACCAAGAACGCTCTCGAAGGAAGGCGCATGATTTACGAAACAACAATATATAAAAAAAAAAAAAAACAGCGCGCATCCAACAACGAAGAAAAATTGTCGAAACTTGGGAGCGCAAGCTTACTGGTGGGGAAGAGAATACACATTTGTAACGGACCCGGACAAAAAAGTGTCCAATCGCTGTGAATTATTCGCCATTACATTCGGAAGTTTGAAACGTATGTTCGAGGGCGAAGTTTGCGAATGGTAATTGTGCTGAAACGACCGTTCATACGACCGCTGGATATAATTACTCGTTTGGACTTGAAAACCCTAAAAAAAAAAAAAATTTGTTTGTTTTTTTTATAAACTTTAATCTTTTTACTCCCAAAAAAAGAGAAAAAATTGTAGCGTAGTTCGCGAGGGGTTGCACCTACTGCTCGACGTACCATACGTACGTAACCCGCTGTACGGGAGAGTGCGGATCGATTGAAAGCTATAAAGGAGTCCTCGTACGCCGACGCAACTTAAAAGTCCGACCACCCTACGGATCCGCGATGCGACTGCTGCATTCGACTCTGCCCCCTGGCGAACAAAGTTTTACTTTTTTTCTTTTTCCCTGTCGAGAATTATAATAGTTCACCAATATTGTCAGTTTTCACGTAGTCGATGTTGATACGTCGCCGCGTTGTCGATGTTCTACTTATCGAGTATTTTTTGATGGGAGGAATTAAAAAAAAAAATCATTGCTCCTGATGAGATTTTGTGGAAGGACTGTGCAAGTCCGATGAAGCTGAATTATAACGACGTCCACGCCCCGATGTAGTCCGGAGCTACGTGAAAAATACATCAATATTTTCGCAAACCAATTAGCAATCGATGAATATTCGACGAAGCCTTAATTATGTAAGAACCAGTTCCCTCCATCATCCAACCCCCTTCGCTAATATTAATTTAATCGGCAGATGACGTGGAGAGTATTTACTATTTTTGAGAACACTTTCATTACACCGCCATGGATGGATTCCCTCAAATGCGAACAACCTCACGTTTTTTGCTTCCTCATAGAGGAAGCTATGTTTGCGGAAAAAAAAAGGTTTCCGAGATTTTAATGTCAGCGTACTGCAGTTATAGTTTCGCAATCAGCGCTGAAAATTATATTAAAAATTGCGTCAAAACTTTTTTTTTATAGTGTTTTAATTGTAGCTTCCTCCGTGAGGAAGTCAAAATGGCACAATGGAATTATCATAGAGGAAGTTATGAGCAAAACCGTAAAATACGAAGAAGTAAATGTGCAAATCACTTTGCACGCTTTTTTAAAATAAAAATGAAATAGTACATTACTCCACGAGGGCGAAAAACGTTTTTCTAACGAGTGTGAGTTTTGTAATCACACGAGTTAGAAAAAGTGTTTCGCACGAGCGATGTACGAAATTTTTCATCACAAGGTGCGTAAATGGCGGTTTTACGCACGCGAAGCGGGCGGAAAAGTGGCCATTTCCGCACCGAGTGATGAAAATTTAATTTTTATTTTTCCGTGGACGATGCGAGACCATGCTTGCGATTCTCGAGGGACTTCGCTATCGCCTCGTCTTCCCACTGATCTCCGATGACGAAAAAGCGTGCGGTCGTCGACAGAGGGATAAAAGTGCGTCGAATGAAGTACGACATGGAACGCAGAGAAAGAGAATGATTCGTCGTTTGAAAAAGCAAACTTCGTAACGCTACTTTTTCGCCCTAAATAAATACACGCCAGGTAGATACTAAAAAAAAATTATAATTTAATGACTATCGAACTTGGGTCGTTCATTCTAAGACATGATAAAAGTTAAATAAACTCTCGATATATTTTTGAAAAAAGGATGAAATAGTACATTACTCCACGAGGCCGAAAAACGTTTTTCTAACGAGTGCTGTAATCACACGAGTTAGAAAAAGTGTTTCGCACGAGGGATGTACGAAATTTTTCATCACAAGGTGCGAAAATGGCGGTTTTACGCACGCGAAGCGGGCGGAAAAGTGGCCGTTTCCGCACTGAGTGATGAAAATGTTATTTTTATTTTTCCGTGGACGATACTGGAGCATACTTGTGATTCTCGAGAAACTTTGCTGTTTCCTCGTCTTCCCACTGATCTCCGATGACGAGAAAGCGTGCGGTTGTCGACAGAGGGATAAAAGTGCGTCGAATGAAGTACGACATGGAACGCAGAGAAAGAGAATGATTCGTCGTTTGTTTACGATTGGACATTGATAACATCGAATTCCTGACCTTACTCACACCGAGCCGCAGCCTCGTCGAGTATCCGCCGGTTGGTCTTCCGCTGGCCGGGAAACAAAAAACAATCGCACCGAGAACGACGCGCCAGGCGAGCGCGCACAACGGCCAGGCAACGCACAACAGGTCAAACCGGACCGCCGTACGCCGCGCCGGTGTCGTAGTATTCTCTGCTACAGGAACGTCTCGTGAACCACAGGCGAATACCTCGCGACACGGGACCGAGAAGAAAATGACGAGATCGGGAACAGAAACTAGTCCCATTAAGGTTACGATCTCGTATCCCCCAGTAAAAATAACGATGAATTCGTAATACGCTTATATATATATATATATATATATATATATATATATATATATATATATATATATATATATATAACTGATGTTCGGAGCGAGGAGGTGAAAGATCGCTTTTTTGTTCGTAGCTGGCGACGAGATTGCAAAGAACGAACTGAAAAAAAAGTTGTCTATCGGCCGGAGAATTAAAAAAAAAACGTCACGGAGCGAGCATTTTTTTTCCGAGGAAGAAATAAAATTGCCGCACCAGATAACCCAGTTGATCCTCGGACTCCGATACATGACATCACGGGACAAGAACCTTGATTTTTACCTGGTTTTTTTTTTTTTTTTAGAAATTCTTCGGGGTGTTAAATGAGGGCAGAGGAAAAATAAGTTCAGAACGATACGGTCCGAGTTCATTTCACTGCCGGCGCGGAATCCCGTCCCGTGGACGGATTCCGCGGGACGGGATTCGTCCCGTTCATCATTGCGTTACGACCGGTTCAACAAATTGAGGGGACCGAAGAAAAACTCAATAAAGAGCACTCCTATTTACCCTAGTTTGAAATTTTTTAAAAATTTACTTCACAGTAAAATATCCAGTGTATTATTTCTACTTAAAAACGACAAAATGCTGGAACTAATTGTTCTCGTTTCCTCAAATCGTCGATAAATTGTTAGCTTGTTGTTGTTGTTATTATTATTATTTTCCCCCTTAAATCTTTGATCAATTGCGAGTTGAAAAAACAATTTTTAGCGACGAATTTTATTCTTCTCAAATTAATGGGTTCTCCCTTTAATTTTCCGCACCAAATTTTATTGACAAAAGTTTTATTTACTGTATCGATCGGCCGCGATTTTTTTCGAGAATGCGAAATTTGAGAGAGTGACACTTCAAATGTAAAAGAGCTCGTTTAATATAAATCGTGACGAGTGAAAATTGCATCGCTTCCGGCGAGGTAGCTCGAGATACTGATGGACACAAAAGTGCATGATAATTCCGGGCTGTGATTACCTGTGCCCCGGAGAGCCGGCTCTCCTCGAATACCACAAAATTTCATTCACGCAGTCTCTACACGCCGAGAGCGCCGGCTACCCTCCCGAGCGGTGCACAACGCTCCGTTCATTCGTGTCCTCTCGTCTCGGCTATTCCTGGAGTCCTTTCTCGCTCGAGCATCGGGTGAATTCGAGGCCTCAGGAATTTACCGAGGCCCGGCTCTCCCAAACCTGTCAGACACGCATCATTATACGTCATTTCACGTTCCACATTCTCGTTCGTCTCGTGTGCTTCGGACTCGCGTAGGGGGGATCTTCACTGTACACAAATATTATCTCGAAACTAAAATAAATACCGCAGTCATCCTCGGTCATCGATTAACTAGCAGCTCTTATTTAAAAATAATAAACGAATAATATACCAAACCATCAGGCCGAGTGACGTAGATGCGAACTTAAGTTCGAATGTAAATTGTTTTTTATTTTGATCAATATCTTACGATCGAAAGATTTTCTAATCATAACCTACGATAACACTAAATTCATTCTAAAATCAAGCATGAAACGAACCTCAAGTATACGATTCTCTATACGGTCGGTAATTTGTTTCATTTTTTAATTACAATTTTTTTCGATTACTCTTACTGTTTTCACTCTAACCGTTATTCCCTTCTAGCTCGTACTCGCCGGAAATAGATGAAATATAAAAAAAGAACAGGTTGAAAAATAAAAATGTCTTGCAAATAAATAATTCCAATTTGTGTTAATCTCTCGGCCCCCTCGAAGTCC
The DNA here is from genome assembly GCA_933228735.2 of Amblyteles armatorius. NCBI lineage: Eukaryota > Metazoa > Arthropoda > Insecta > Hymenoptera > Ichneumonidae > Amblyteles > Amblyteles armatorius. The sequence goes on along the minus strand of OW121696.1, from coordinate 2,237,656 downwards.
GCGCTTCTCGGCGAGACTCGTCGCGCTCGGATTTTATTGCTGGATTCTCGTTGGCGAATACGCGGTACGCGTATATATACGTAACGTGTACTCGAAGAGGAAGAGAGCACCGGGTACTTTCTAAGTGGCTACATCACCGGCGCGGCTGTTCAGCCGTTCACCTTCGCGAGCAAAGTTTCATGGAGTCTAAGGGAATCCCCCTTCCCCTCCCGCGCTCGAGAGCCGTGCTCGTAGAATTCCAAACGAATTCGCGAGGAGACACGGAGGGATATATGGAACGGAGAGAATCATTCGGAGGGTATATATAACACGGGAGAAAGATAGAAAGGGGCTTCTCGTTTGGGAGAGAGAAGCAGGAGAATATTCGTGCCCGACGTGGCCTTTCCCGGCGAGTCAGCTGCGGTCTATCGCGCGCGCGCGCTGCCCTAATCGTAAGTGGCTCCCCCCCCACTCCCCGGCCGACCGGTCCGACTCCATGACTGTTCCCCTCCGCGCCGCCCGCCGTCGTCGTCGTCGCCGCAGACTACACGAAGCAGTTACAAGATTCCGCAGACTGGAACCGCTCTCGGCTCGTTCTCTATCGCATGGCTTCCCTATTCGTCGTGCGTTCACGCTCATTTGCACCGCGCGGCAACGTCTTCGACGATTGAATCGTAGATTCGCAGCTTCTGTCGCGCGTCTCAATTAATTCGCTCATTACGATTCCCCCTTTTAACCAGCGCGCTGCATGCGCCTTGGAATACGTGCGCCTCCGAGCCACGTGACACGACGCTACGATGGGTTTTAGATCGGGGGAGGGAAGGGAAAAACATTGTAAGATTTTCATTGGTACCCGTGTAAAGCGTAACAAATGGAAAATTAATTCACCGGATGCGATAGTTTGTACGGGTAACGTAAATATAGCCGGACTGACCCAACTGCGGGATCAGAGAATTAATAATTTTATTCTGTATCGACGATGATGTCGATCATCAAGATATTGATGGAAAGTTTTTTTTTGTTATGATTACACATGTTCGTAAATATGATTTTTCCCTCTTTCAAAATCGAATTGATTTTTAAGACTTTAATATCTTCTTTAAAATCATCAAAACTTTGCTTCTCTTATTTTCTTTTTTTTTCTGTTCCGTATAATCGATACATTCGATAGAATATATATATTTCTGAAAGGAAACTTTGACTTTTAATTCAAGCCGACTTGCGGCAAGAGAGTTTGAAGCAAAAAAAAAAAAAAAAAGCGTTCTTTCAAAGAGTGTAGAAACGGTTTTTTTTATTAACATAGCTAAACTCATTCTCCCTAAGCGAATATCCTCTTTTCCATTCGCTAGAGTCTGCGGCTTATATTATATATTTAAAAAATGGTCCCAAGGATAATTATTCGTTACTGTCGATATTCCTCGAACGGATAGTCGGACGCTCACGATATTTCACGATACTAATGTTTCCCTACTGTCTATCGGAACTAACTTATATATATATCTTTTTTTTCAACCTCAGCAAAAAATTATTTCGCCTTAACTCATCCCCGAATAAAATTCATCGTTCATCCCCATTTTTTTATTTTCCTGAATTTTCTCCTGTCCTTCCCCGTCTCGCAATTGTATCGGATTCTCTACCAGAATTTCTCGTCAACGTCGCGTGACTCTCCTCGCGTCTATAAATATACATAACCTGTAACGCCGACGACACTGCATACGGCGCGAGTGTTGTACACACGGCGTACGTATATTTTTACGCTTTGCCGGATGGTAAGTTACCGGGGGAACGGGATAGATGCTCGCGAGCGCTGTTGTGAGGCAATAAACCGCCGCCCCGACACGACGCGAAGATGACGAGAAGAAAACTGTCTGCGGAGGCGCGCGCTCTCTCTCTCCCTCCCTCTCCTCCCCTCATTCTCTCTTTCTCCCGATGCCCGCCTCAGAACCCCGCGAAGCCGCACGCAGCACAACAGCGCTACTCTCCGAAGCGTATTTTCTACCGTTCTAACTATAGAGCGAACGCGACGTACAATGACCAGTCGTCGGGTGCCAGCGAGCGGAGCAAACTATACAGAGCTCCGCTGATGTGTGTACAATATTCGTTCGAAACGCGTTCGCCTCCTCTCGAATTCCCCCTTCGTAGAATTTCTTTATCTGAAGAGTCGTTAGATAGTCGCTCGACTCTGCTCGCTCGGAGCGTTCGTCGCAGGTTCTCGACTTCGTCGTAACGCTGTACGCACGTAAGTTCGTTTGCCCCCCCCCCCCCCCCCCCACCCTCCCGAGATACAACGCGAGCCGCGCGATGAATTATTGAACTCCCGGGTACGGAATTTTACGTCACACCGAGCCTGTCGCAATATTCTAATTATCGTCCCGTCGCTCGAGCTTTTTCGGTCCGTTTCGCGGACGCCATTTTTTTTTTTTTTTTTTTTTTTTCAACGACCACTCGTCGACTTTCGCGTGACGGATTTTCACTGCTGCATCGGTGAGGCTGTTTCGATTATCATTGTCGGACAATAACGTTAACGAAAAGCGTTTTAAATTTATTGTTACAATGAAAATAATTAAAAGTTAGGTAATATGTATTTTTTTAATTAGTGGCTATTGTAGCTCTTCAGGTTCAGACGTCACGATAATCTTTATTCGAACAAACTTCGGGAACATCGTTATTTTTGTATTTCGATCCGCGATCTGTCACCGAGTTTCGGTCGGTTGGAGAAATTCTTTTTGAGCAAGTTTTTACGGACAGAGTTTTCGAATGGTCGTGTGGATTTGAATGCGGGGTCCAGAAACTCCGAGTCACTCGAGAACAGAGGCAGGCTTGGAACGAGAAAACGTCTGAGCGAGCGTATAAGCAGCGCGAGCGCTCAACGGCTCCGAATGATGCCGCTCCGCGCGCCGTGTGTAGGTGTTGCATCGCGAGAAGTCGATGAGTGGGAAACAAAAAAAAAGGACGGTAGTAACGACCCACGTGGTGTGGCTGCCGAGGGAAGACCGAGATAGAGAGAGAGAAAGAGAGAGAGAGAGAGAGAGAGAGAGAGAGCGAGCGAGAGAGAGGGGGGGGGGGGGAGAGAGGTTTACGATCGGCGAGAGAGCTCGCCGAGCAGAGAAACTCGTCTACTTGCGATAATCATCGCGGGCAACAACTATACCCGCGGCTGTGCGTACCAGCGCCGTCTCAAGGCTGCTCGGTACCCTAGGCCTTGTTAATTTCCACTTCCCAATCTTAAATACTCGGTAACTTTTGCGGCTAACTTTAAACTCGACGGGATGCCGAGTTTAGAAAACTTTTCACGTTAAAAGTCCTTAACTCTGCACGTATTTTATCCACGCGATTGTTCGGGCGAAAAATAAAATAAAATCTCCACAATTTCGTACTTTGAATTGAAGTCGTATTGTTTGTGCGAATTTTTGTTATCGGTCGGGGGTGTGTTCGATACAGAACATAAAATGTTCGATAGAATTATTTGATTCACATCGATACGGAGAAATTATTATTTGTGAATTATGTGCTTTTCTTTTGCTATGGTTGTTAATCTGGTCGTACGTAAGATTTTTTTTGTATCGAGTATCGAGATTGGTGTATTGAGAGTAAAACAGAAAATCTGTGGAATAAATCTATTTCGATCGTTAACACGGAGATTGTTTGATCTCTCGCAACTCCCGTGGCAAAGAAACGATTAATCCGAGCCTGCTGGATACAACGCGCTGACCGCTGACCCACTATCACGCTACGACGCTAAAAACTCGTACAGCCCTCGACACGCGCTCGCGGCGACGGTTGTCGACGCTTCCCAACGACTATCTGCAAGGATCACTGGCAAACTTTTATATACGCACTCGTAGCAGATCCTATTTTTTTTCTTCCTTATTTGTTATTACCGTTCTTCTCAATGAGACTGGCGAGAGAGATCGAGTTGACGCGCTCGTGTGCAGAGAAGTTTCGCAAACGGAAACGTGCGATAATCTCGGATGCATGAATCTTTTTTATCTCGAATAATTCCGCAACGACTTTTGCCGCGAGAGTCTAAGACTTTGAATTTTGCAAATTTATTTTATTCTTTCTATTTTCTTTACCCTACCAATAAATGAGTTGAGTTAATGCCGAGGTGACCGAGACACAGATTGGCAGCCTAGTGACCGGCGGACGACGCCGATTCCCGGTAGACGAACACGACCGAAACTTTCGTCATTATCGTCCGAACGATAAACGAATTTGTATGTGGATCGGAGATAAGGAGAAAAAAAAATTGAACAGACAGAAAAAGAATCGCCGAAGTAGAGAGTAACGAAACGCGAGGATACTTCGCGCGTCGAAGTCCCGCGAAACGGCAAACCGGAGAACGAACCGGGCTGGACGATTTTTCGGAACGATAAGATTCAGTGACTCACGGAACGAAAACGATCTCGCGACCGTATCGCTGACTACCGATTGCCCGACGAGAAAGCTTGCGTATCCATGGGAGCGCAGTTAATCGCTCGGGCTCGCACACTTAAGGTGCTCGCACATGAAACAACGTTTGCCGTTTTTCGTCACACGGACGGGTCGATCGGATCAGATCGGACACCAATACGCGAGCGTCAGCCAATCACGGCCGTGTGCGGATGTGGCACGGCCTGTTGTGTTCCGTACGTAGTTTTGTGTGCGAGCAGCTTAACACGCCACGGGATGACCGGCCGCGGGAGAATTCGGACACGACTCACTCTCATTCGCACCGGCCGGTAGTTAGAACCGCCCGAGATATGGAATAAACAACGCTGGATTCCTATTATTATTATTATTCGACTAATGTTTTTTGATTCGGAAAAGGAGAAATCGAAGATGAAATATGAGGATGCGAAACAAAAATATATATATACATCGAGACGATTTTATACGATACCGGTATTCGAAAACGCGTTATTTGATATTATTATTTTCCGCCACGAATGCCGCGCGATTCGAGAAGAGAACGACCGTGTGTAATTTCTTTACCATCGAGTATATTTTTATCTCTTGAATGAGAATTTGTTTGTTTGCATTGTCGTTTATTGTTGTTGTTTTTCTGCATCCAGAGTCTCTCGACTACCGAGATAGTGTTATCGGTGCAATTGGATCGCGCAATAAAACTACGACGTAAGTCCGGAGGGGGGAAAAAGAGGGGAAGAGTAGTTGATAATAATGTGTACTCACCGGAACTGTAATATTCCTTAAAGTAGTGTGTCGCCGCTCGCTGGACGATCGAATAATACAGGTTCACGTAATTCGTTGACTGATTCTTTGCTGAGAGCGCCATTTAACACCGGTTTATTATTATCTTTTTCCTTGTGGGTATGTGTGTTTAAATTTTTTTTTTAAATCTGACTGTTATTTTTTTTTTTAAGTTTAGTTTGATTATTTTCTTTTTTTTTCGTTTTAAACTACTCGTTCACCTTGTCTGTGTTTCTTCCTCTCGCGTGTCAAAGAACTTTTTTTTTTTTTCACCGTGTATTAAAAGTACAACTGGAACTCCGCAACGGATTGTTAGTCATTTTTATATATACATATACATATATATATATTTGTTGTTTTTTGATTTGTAAACCGATCGATATATATTTTTGTTTGTTTCAAAAAGAAAACCATCGGTCAAATGGATGCGAGTGTGGGAGAGAGAAAAAGAGAGAATCCGAGAAAGAGAGAGAGAGAGAGAGAGAGAGAGAGAGAGAGAGAGAGAGAGAGAGTGCGAGAGAGAGAGAGAGAGAGAGCGCGCGCGCGAGCGCGTTCGTCCACGCCGATGGAACGTGCGTTTAGTTGCGTTGCGTGCGTGCGTCTCTCGCGCGCGCGGGCAATGCGGTATCACGGGCGGGGGTGGGGTGGGGTGGATGTGGGAGACGGAGGAGAAGGAGGCGACGTTGGTGGCGGCGTCGACGTCGACGACGACGACGACGACGACGACGACGACGACGTCGAATCTCTCGGTCACCGTCTCGCTCTATCAGCCGGTTCACGTTGAGCGGCGACCGACACGTCGCCACTGCATTTGACCGTTTTTAATTTTTAATTAAATTATTATTATTATTCAAACGAAAGATCGAGAAACGAAAACTTCTCCTTTTAACATCGGATGGAACTTTATTTTTATTTTTTCTCTTTGTTTCTTTGTTGTCCTGTTGTTCCGTGGGTTTTTCTCCGTGGTAACCCTCGCGTCGGCTCCGAAGTACGACGGCGACGAAAGACACACAAAACTCCGATCGTGGTACGAAACCCAGCGGGCGAGCTCACTTATCTTGCTCGTGTGACGGGCTCACTAGTTCTCTCTCCGCGCTCTTTTGGTACCCGCGCCGGTAGACAAACTCGGTAGACTCGGCTGGGGCCCCCCCGAGTAACTCTCGGCCAAGACCCGAGACGCTCGCCACGCGGCGTTGCCACACTTCCGTCGTAGCCGGCATTCGACGCGCTCTCGCGGGCACTAGCCGCCCCGTCAACGTCGTCGTCGTCGTCGCCGCCGCCGACGCCGCCGCCACCACCGCCGCCGCCGCACCGCACCCCGCCACACCGCACAGCGCAGCACACGCGAGGAGTGGGGAGGGACGGATATTCTGGACTGCATAGCGGAGGGTTGGGGGGGGGGGGGGGCTTCGGAACACACAAGTCGGCGGCGCTCGGGTCGGGTAGAGTGGGGAGCCGTTATCCGTAGCTCTTCGTGTACACCGACGCCGCATGGCCGCTTGTTTTACCTACGGGTTGGAGCGAGAGACGGCGACGAAACGCACGGATACACGGACACACACGCACACACACACAAGCCTAAAACGGGTATGGAAGAGTGGGGATGTACAGGGACGGGCGACGAGGGGTGGGGAGAGAGATACTGGATGCGACAGACCAGGGACAGGCGGGGAAAGGTGCAGGCAACGGCGTCGTTGCGAGAGCCTCCGCAGTGTGTATGTGGCTCTCTCTGTGTGTACGCGGAGGAAGGAGAGACGCGGAGTGGAAGAGCAAAAAAAAAAGCATGAGAAAAAAGGGAGAGCGAGAGGAGAGACAGAAGCGTGAATCCTGCGGAGTGGGGAGAAAAGTCGGGGCCGCGGGAGAGATTCCGAGCGCTTAGCTGTTACGAACCTGTGAGAGGTCTCTGGCGTGTCGGGCGAAAAAAAATCGCGCGTTCCCGGTTGTATTCGAGATATATAGACGGAATCGACGGAGCGAGAGGGAGGGAGAGGGTGAGAGAGAGAGCGAGAGAGAGAGAGAGAAAAGGAACGAAAGAAAGTGGGAGTCGGGAGAGGTTCTTCGGTTATCGTGCTCTCTCATCCCCTCCGCTACGACTCGGAGAAAACTGGACTGTCGAAAGAGGTGAGCGAGGGGAGAGAAAGAAAGATATAGATAGACGGATAGAGAGTGAGTGAGTGAGCGAGTGTGCGAGTGTGTGTTGGTGTGTATGTGTGTATGTGTGTTTGTTTGTGTGTTTGTGTGAGAGAGAGAGAGAGAAAGATTCAACGTGTACGTGTAAAATGTTACCCTCTCGTTCTATCCTTCGCACTGTATGTATAAGTTGCACTGGCGCTTCTTCTCGATACTGCTGGGCAGACTCGTGGCGATGATGCGGAGAGAGCCGCAGTTCAGGGTTGAAGAGAGCAGGAGACTTCCGTCGAAGGGTTGCGATATTTATAAAAAAAAAAAAAAAAAAAAAAAAAAGAACCACACTCCGACGATATAGCTCGATCGACACGGGGAACGGGAGAGCTGCGAGAAAGAGACACTGAGTCCGCGTCGCGGCTTGCGTAGACTTTAGGCGCTCCGACTCTGGTTCTACGTATAGATGGCGGTAGGGGAGACATACGACGAGGAGAAGCCGAATGCAAAGGCGAAACACGACGTTGGAATGGCGAGGGGCAGACTGAAGGGACAGGGGTGGGGGAGGGTTCGGCCGAGGCACATCGGTGGCGCTGCTGGAGCCGTTACGGGAACGGATTGCGGAGGGCATTGATGGTGGGTCACCAATACTTTGCCGCACGGCGGAGAGGGATTTTCCCAGCGCGCCACGACTCCGACTCTATTTCGTTCTCTCTGGTCGTGTACGCGTCCGAAACCCACCGTACGACTTTCTCGCTCGTTCTTTCGGGGCTTTGGTCGGACGGGGAGAAACAGGAGGGGGGTGGGCGGGGGGGGGGGGGGGATATGCGCGCACCGTACGCGCAGATGCATCGTTCGCGCGACGCCGACGGCGGATCGCGCGATTTCTCTCTTTCTATCCAACCAGCAACGCGAGAGAGTCACATGGTACGCTCGTGCCACGAGTACGAAGCCTCTCCCAAATCAATATCACTCGTATATAAAAAAAAATTGTATGTGTGCGCGCGTGTACATGTACGTGTGTGTGTGTATGCGAGAGAAAATAAAGAAAGAAATAGAGAAAGAATGAAAGAGAGCGAAAGAGAGGGCGAGGAGGGCAAAAAAAGGACGGGTGGTAACGTCGGATGGAACGAGAGAGGCGGCAGCGGGGAATCGCAATAGAGAGATGGGGGAAGGAGTAAAAAAAAAAAAAAAAAAACACGCACGCACACACATACGACACGGAGAGGGAGTCGTGTACATTCGAGGCACCTGTAATCTTTCACGAACTTCCGGGCATTTTTTGTTCCGCTGCCTAACGTCGACTCGCTCTCGCTACCGATCCGAAATGCTGGACGATGTCGATGAAGCGAACGAGGTTTGCTTGTAACGTCTTAGATCGAGAGGCGCGAGAGGCGCGAGAGACGCCGGAGAGGAAGGGAGCGAGAGAATCGGGAGAAGAAGGGACACCGTCGGAATGGAAAGGGGGGGGGGGGGGAGTCGCCGAGGAGCTCCGGTATATAATTTCCGAGTTCACTTTGCGCGGAATTTCATCCCTACCTCGGAAAATCATAACCTCGCTCTCTTACCCTCTTTCTCAACCATCTCGAGATCTCCCTCGGATCTTCGTCGCCTTTCCTTTCGTCCGTCTCTTTTGGGGTTATGTTGTCCGGAGAGTCAAGGCCCGAACGCTTGGGTTAGGTTAGTTATCGCACAGTCAAAGGCGCGACGACGTTTAGGGTAGGCCTCTCAAGTACTTTACCAGCGGATATCGCACCCCTTACAGAAGAGACTTCCTTACGCCCTTCGGTAAAACTTCGAGTTTGCGGTACACTCATGTCGACACTGTATACACTTTTTTTTTCATAATCTAGCACTCAAACGTCCCAAATTCAGTTAATCGCACGTCACTCCCGAAGACATTTTAGGTTAAAAAAAAAAAGAAAAATGGTCGCCGCTTTGATAAAAATTCGTTTGCCGCGATAAAATTCAAACCGGCTCGAGACGTTTCTGTCACGAAATCCTAGGTAACGAAATTCGAATGATAAAAATGATAACGAGCTCGGTCGAAAATAAACTACACTCGAATATCACACAAACGTAGGTGTTCCCCCCTGATCTGTCGGGGACTCCGCAACTTAAACGGACAGTCGATAATGTCGTCCATTTTCCTCCGGTATGCCGAAAGTCCCCGATTGTACCAACTACGATACACTTGTTACATATTTTATTATTTTTCGAAATCTCGTGCAATGTCGTGATCTATACACAAAAATGGTTTCCGATAAATCTCGAGAAACGAATTTCAGTAAGGCCGCGTTCGAACGACAGCCACCGAAGATGGGCGGAGGAGAGGGAGGGGGGGGGGGGAGGGGGGTCTATGAAAATGAGTTCCGGAAAGGTCAAAGTTCACAGCGGTTGATCAACATGGCACGAGCGTCTCTTCGCACTCGATTCGCACTGCCAGTGCCCGGTGAACGTTTCGAACACAGTGTCCGGACGGCCGGTAGACACTGCTGTATCGGAGGTCCGGCTTGTGTACATACTTTGTTTAATTCGCTCGCTCGTCCGGCTCTCCCCGCCTCCCCGACCGTCTGCAGCTCGTGCACACTCCTATGGGTTATAACCCGCGTTTCACCTTCCCGCCCTCGCCGCGACACGCCCGACTGCATTGCGTGAATGGCACTGTTACGACCTTGCCTCCACGCTATACACCTGCATACCGACCCGGTATTATACGTACCGCTGTGTACAGATACGCGTATCTCGCAGCCTCCTTTTTATCTTTTTTTCCGTCTTGTTTTGTTCCCTCCACGATTCACGCTGATCTGTCCGACTTGCGTCAAGCTGTGTAACCGACTCGTTCCGGTCGCTCTCTATCGATGGGCGATGGAAATCGCTGACGAAATAGAAGAAAATATACACTATGTGAGATACACGCGTGCTAGAAACTCCGAGGGGGGGGGGGGGGGGGGGGGGAGCTATTAATAATATTCGCTAATTCTTATAGCTATAAATAAAATTAATTTGCATCTATTAGCCGGGTAATTAATGAAGAGGAAAAAAATTATAAAATTAACATAACACGAACACGGAGATCCGCAGAGCAGGCACATATGCCCGCGGGGTTTCGGTGGTCCGCTCTCCTTAAATACATGAGCTACGAGCACGATTTCCCCATTTCTTTAAACAATCCTCAAAAATTTTTTTTTTTTTTTTTTAACTTCTCGACAGCTTTGTTTCCCTATGCGGAGATAAAATATCGGCAGGAGTCGTTGAAGTCACGGTATCGGAGTCCGAGCTGCCTCGAGTACTTTTGGTGTAATAAAATTCACGAGTGTGCCGGATTCAGAATGGAAGTTGGAGCTGGGATAGTTTGGGCGAAAGTTTTCGGTGCACACAATTACGCGACTTGCGGGCTCGATCGATATCTAGTTAAATGAAATTGAATTAGAGTATTCAGTCAACGTCCGTCAACACCGTTGACATTGAACATCTGGAATTCCCGAAGCCGATTGGTCCGTTGCCGGATTTTACATAAGATTTGCTTGAGCTCCGGGGTCAAAAAAAAAAACTAAAAAAAAAAAAACAGTCGGTTCGCGGCAGCGCCCCAGATATTGACAGGTTGACGGTAAATTCGAGTAGGAAATTGGAAACAATCGGAGTTGGTAAAGCGAATTCGGCTTTTCGATCGGCGAACGTCGATGTGACGGTCAGAGGAATTTGCGCAGGATTTAAAACTTAATCGATAACCTTTTATCCCCGCGAGTCGGCCCCACCCCCCTTCCGCCGTGCCGCCGCACGTTTCCCTCCGGCGCCCACCGGCCCGGTTTCGCGAACGAATCCGAAGTTACGGCGCTCCCCCCCCCCCTCCCCCCTCTCTCGCTCCGTCTCTTCCCTCGTTACGTCCCTCGTTTTCTCACGTAATTTCGCGCTCGCTCTTATCCATACTATCCCGTGCCGTCATATCTCCCGAGCCGCACATTAATTTGGACGTTCACGGTAGTATAACGAAGGATATTCTTATCGGATTAATCGCGGCGCGAGAGCTCGCGCGCGCGCATGCGCGCTAGCCGCAAATTTTTATTCCGCCTCTTGCCATTCCGCTATTTCTTCTCGCGGGCATTTCTGGCTCCTCTCCGGCCCTCGTCTTTATCGTACCACTCGCCGAGAACCGGAGAGGTACGAACCTGGAGAAAATATACGTCGGCATTTATAATAGTACATTACAGCACGAGGGCGAAAAACTTTTTCTAACGAGTGTGAGTTTTCAGCACAAGCCGAAGGCGAGTGCTGGAATCACACGAGTAAGAAAAAGTGTTTCGCACGAGGGACGTACGAAATTTTTCATCACAAAGTGCGAAAATAGCGGTTTTACGCACGCGAAGTGGGCGGAAAAGTGGCGATTTCCGCACCGAGTGATGAAAACGGATATATATATATCGCACGGATTATATATATATATATATATATATATATATATATATATATATATATATACAATCCGTGCGATTCCGGTTTCAACTATATTTCCGCGTGGTCCAGCGTTGCCACGCATGGAATAATGAATATTCGTTCGGACATTAGCGGTGCGGGTTAGCCGCCCGATTGCGTCTGGAGAATTGACGGACGACCGGCGAATATTATATATCTTTATTCATTTTCTTTCTTTTTTATGCTTCATAAAATAATTAATATGAGCGATATTTAAAAAAAAAAAAAAAAATGTCGGTTTTTCTGATCAAATGTTATTTTGGGTTGACATCGGGTAGAATTTTGCGTAGGAGATTATTTTGAAGTGATAAAATCAATTTCACTTTGGATGCCATGGCTCACCCCCGCGGAGATCAATTCCCACGACCCTCGAGAGAGAAGGGGGAGAGCCCGATGATGGCGACAGAGGTGCGGGTTGCTGGGCGAATGCCAAAGTTTCAACGTTCAGGGTGTCGCGTGGGACTTGATGCGGTACCACCTGCCCCGCAAACTCGCGATCCCCAACCATCCGCTCGTCCTATACGACCTACCTGTCAAATGATAATTTGCCAACGCGGCGAATCGAACATTCATCAGAGGTATCCACACTCGCGCTTTCCGTACCGTAGGTGTGCAACATGGAAACTCGCCCTAATATCTACAACGCGTCGATACGGACGAGCCGGATAACGAGAAATTCGTTTGGTATAAAAATGAACAAGTTTTTGTATCAAATAAAAATAATTATTTGTTTCAAGAAAATGAAATAATAATTACTTAATTCTATAAAAATTATTCCTATTAAAGAAACCAGATGAATCTCCCAAACGGGACATTGTATGGATCACAATAATGTTTCGAAAATTCCAGACGTAATTACCGAAACTCCAGTAAATATTGGTTCTAAAACAGTCGCTAAAATCGTCATGAGAAACATAAAATTTACCGACGGACAAAGCAAATTTGGGACGAAAAATGAAACTGTAATGAAATATCGAATTTCCGATTCTTTCCGGGAAAATCTTTTCACCGAAACTCTATCGTCGAAAGTCATGGCGACATTTGCAACGAGAACGCGCGAGGTGGAAAGTCCAGTGATGCGGGTAATAACGACCTTGAGGATTTATTGGAGAACGCTGACAGCCCGAGAACTTTTGTAAGAAGGATACTTCCTCGAACTCTTGCTCGTCGCGGATCGTGATACAAACTGATGGTTAGGTATAAAACGCCCGTACGTCTCGTCTAGACCTCGAAAGAAACAAGGAGCCGAAGTACAGCCAGAAAGAAAAGACGAAAGTAAGCGGAGGCAGCGAGGGGACGTTGCTGAAGGTGACTTCTCGCCCGTGAGACACCGCCGATGAGCCGGCGAGGTTCCCTTCCCGATCCGATCCACACTCGCGGCTTGTCTCCAGCGAGTCATGCACGACGACCCCAGGACGGACCGCTGCCCCGACTTCAGAGAATTTAACAAAATACTTTTTTACAGTCGAAATCAACACACGGAAAGATCGTTTATTTTACGGACCCGTAAATATATATTTTGTTAATTCCAATTATTTTTATTATTATTAATGGAATTGGAAATAAACTTTTTTTATAGCAAAGTATCATAAACTTCTCGCCTCACCCGAAAAAAACAAAAACTCACAACTGCCGTCCATCCTAAGATCCTCATATTTTTTCCACTTTGCCATACAAGCAACGGAAGAAAATAGAAAAAATAGAAAAAAAGAAAATTTAATAAAATTTTGCAAAAAAAAAAACTTTGATCGGAGTACAGCCAGAAAGAAAAGACGAAAGTAAGTGGAGGCAGCGAGGGGACGTTGCTGAAGGTGACTTCTCGCCCGTGAGACACCGCCGATGAGCCAGCGAGGTTCCCTTCCCGGTCCGATCCACACTCGCGGCTTGTCTCCAGCGAGTCATGCACGACGACCCCAGGACGGACCGCTGCCCCGACTTTAGAGAATTTAACAAAATACTTTTTTACAGTCGAAATCAACACCCAGAAAGATCGTTTATTTTACGGACCCGTAAATATATATTTTGTTAATTCCAATTATTTTTATTATTATTAATGGAATTGGAACGAAACTTTTTTTATAGCAAAGTATCATAAACTTCTCGCCTCACCCCAAAAAAAAAACTCATATCTGCCGTCCATCCTAAGATCCTCATATTTTTCCCACTTAGAAAACAGAAAAAAAAAAATTTGACAAAATTTTGCAAAAAAAAAAAAAAAAACTTTGACGCCTCCAGCGTAGCTGGGATATCGGAATAGTCGATGAGGGAAATGGAAATTTTCCTCTTTTCCGTTTCTTTCCCTCGACACACAGCGAGTAGGAAAAGGTTTTCGTGTGTCCTTTTTTTTTCATTTTTTTTTTTCGATTGCAGATGCAACCATTGCCAAAGCACATAGGCCAGTCTATATACACATGGGGAGATCCAACTATGCGCTATATGTAGTATACCAGTATGTACGTATACCGTCCTACCGGGGTACGGTAGACTGACGTGCGACGACCGGCGAGGGGGGGGGGAGGCACGGGGGGGGGGGGGGGGGAGAGGAAGATGAGTGGGGGTGCTCGCAGCTAGACCCGTGCACCGAGAGCTGTAGCCACATACCGTGGTACGCGCTCGAGTGTGTACCGACGAACGAACGAGAGCGACGAAGAGACGCAGACACCAAGAGACACACACACACAGAGAAAGAGAGAGAGAGAGCGAGAGAAAAAGAAGAGGGAAGGGGGGGGGGGGAGGGAGGAAAAAAGCTATGGCGGGTGTAATGGCCTAAACCTAAAATCGATACACTGGCGAAGAAAAACGTCGGCGGATGCCCCGGGAGATAAATGGTCGCTCATTGGAAACCCTTCTTCTACCTCCCTACGCCACAGGGCCCCGCGCTAGCCCTCTCCTTCTCCCGTCGAGCCCGCGTCGCTCTCCTCGGCTCGAACTACTATAGCCCGCTACTACTCTCTACTACGGGGTAGGCGAAGGAGGGGGGGGGGGGCAGCGGTGAAGAGGAGGGGGGGAAGGGTGGTGCACCACCCTCACTCGAAGGGTGGATCCGCGCGCCCGATTCTCGCACTCCTCCCTTCCGTCACCCCACCTCTTCCTGGTGCACGTTATCCGGTGGTCCGGGTGGTACACGCCCGGGCATCACCGAGAGAAATAGAGTGAGACCGAGGGGGGAAAGAGAGAGGAGCCGAGAGAGGAGTCTGGTCCGCCCGGCTCTCCGGTGCTGCACTTCCCGCGCTTCGCGTCCGGTGCTGCTGCTGCTGCTGCTGCTTTTCTCGTTTTTCAATCTCCTCGCATATCCTCGCGGAGCTACCGGGCCCGCTGTTCGTTCGATCTTTTTTTTTTTTTTTTTTTTACGACGCACGATCCTGGATAGCTTGGTTTTATAAAGAAGGCGGAGATTCCTTGCACTCGTCCAATGTTTGAGAATTAATTATGTTGATATCGGCGAAATATTGTTGGGTGGGAGATTTTGTCCGATAAGTCGAAGGGGGCTACGGTGCGGGGAATATCCGGGGGAAAGAAAATTACCGAATTGTAAGGGAAAAATATTTAATTTAGGATTGTGCACGACCGGCGACTTATTGGACACCGGATTGCTGACGAGATAATTGATTCTATTGGGTTGGTGAATTTATCGGGTTTCGATAATTTTTTTCGTGGATCTATTCCATTCGATTTATATCCGTCTATGTATATCTGCAATTTAAAAAAAAATCAATTTTGTTTTCGACCTAGCACAAACGAAACGAATTTTTTTTAAGTTCTCCGAGTTTCCCATTTTACATGGCAAAGTTTATAATCCGATAGTAAAATTAAAAAATCTCATACCATGCTGTGTGATTGTCGCTCATATTCGATTTACCCAACGATAATTAATCAATAAGCAACCGTTGCTTTTTTTATTTATTTTTTAATATAAATCTGCAAAAAAGGACGATGTAATTAATTTCAATTCAATGCAGCAAAAACGATTTTGCTCGGTCCCCGCCATCGAATAGAAACGCTATTATTATTATTATGATTATTATTATTATTATTATTGTTATTATTATTATTATTATTGTTATTATTATTATTATTATTTTTAATATTATTATTATTATTCCTAGATATCTTCGTCGTACATCCGTCGATCCCGGTCCGTGAAATTAACACTCGCAGCGAGTGGGTAGTACAGGGGCATGGCAACTTCGCTATGAGGGCCGATGTAGTAGGATCGGACGGGGAGTGTAATTCAACCGTATCGGAGCGGCAGAGGAGAGCGCGATTGAGTGTTGGAGCAGCGATCGAGAAGAAGTTGAAGAGCGATGCTAGTGTTGCAAGGCGTGGTTCCTTGCCCTCTGTCGCGTTCGCCGCGATACTATTTATATCAACCAACTCGCGAGTGAGCCCCGAGCGAATGCAGCGATCTTAGCTGCAACGGCGATAGATAGAGAAAGCAAGGCGAGAGAACGGCGGGCGCTCGCTGGATCCTCTCCCCCCCCCCTTCGCCCCCCTCTGCCGACCAAGCGATTAGAAACTGTCTTGTAGCTTCTTCTACACGGAGCCTAAGATACACCTAGTGGCGATGTTGAAGCCAATGTCTCGCGGCTTTTCACGCTTCACGCTTCGATGGACACTGGCAACGACGAGATGGAAGGGGGGTATGTCGTAAAATAAATTTCCAATCAGCTACTACCGGTTTTCGGACTGCGCAAAAAATCGTCGTGTAGGTTCATCAATAAAATCGATCCCTCGAAAAAAAGTTAATTTGCTTCTTTTATTTTTGTACTTCGACGACAAATTGTCTCCCGTGTAACTCTCGAGTATTATCTTGGGATACGAAATAAATATAAAATGATTAAAATTATACAATAAAAAATAATAATGGCTCGAAAAAATTAAACGTTTAATTGTAATATTTTTTATGACGATTGGGTATGAATAAATTGTCCTCCTCCCGATTGCATACATGACGATTACGATGCCAGCGAAGGATCTTTTAATTTCGCGACGATTCGTCGTTCGTTGGGATGAAGAATATGCGAATTAGCGCTCGGACGGCCGTGCGGATAGTTTTCCTAGCTTCGCCCCGTCGCTGAGATCGTCGGGGGCGCCTGAAGGTGACGGGAGACCGCACGACAACGGACTCTCGACTACCGTGGACCGTGTTCACTGTAGCCGTACCCTTCACGCGCGCGTCCAGTTAACAGGTTTCGGAAAGTAGTTCGCAATGGGAGACCCGGCCCACCGAACGATACGTGACGTTGGGTCTGCTTCGCACTCGCTGCTTCTTACTGCTTCTTATCGCATCCCGCTTCGATTCTCCCGCGAAATTAAATTCTCTTCTACTTTGAGTTACGTTCTGTTTTCGTTTCCCACCGTTACCGCAGGTCGAATTTAATCAACACCTGTGGCTCGACTCTCAACGATCCGCGATCATCCCAGCGGTTTATGTCGGTAATAAAATTAGAAAAGAAAAAATTCAAGTCGACCGATAAACGTGAAAACGGATCGAAAGAATTTCGAAATTTATTAGACAACTACTCCGACGGATAACGACCGCGACGAGGCAATATAACCGATGTTAAATAGTTGGAAGCTTTTACTATCCTCCTCTGCGGGTATCAATGAGGATTCTCCGTCTTGTTCTCTTTCCAAGCTGGGCTCCTCCGCTTCTGACCCAATTTCGAATTATCTCCGGAGGCCGCGCGAGAGAAGTTACTTCGCCCGAACTCCCCCCCCCCCCGTCGCCCGAGTCTTTCTCCTCGTCTCCTTCTCGTCGCCCCCTCGTCGCCCTCTCGACGCGGTGCTCTCGAACGCCGAGCGTCGCGAAACTGTGTAAAACATAACAAGACTCTCGAACGAGTTCGCGATAACTCGTTGACATTTCTTCGGCACCCTACTCGCGGTCTCCTCGATTCTATTTTATTACGATTCTTCACATCCGTAACCGTTCTCCAATCTTCAAAATTTTGTACTCAATCAATGACCCTGAAGATATCTGCGTGTGGCCAAATTCCATCAAGTTATAACGGCTATATTTTGCATCGGACGCGATAACTCGTTCACATTTTTTCAGCACCCTACTCGCGGTCTCGTCAATTCTATTTCATTACGATTTTTTATATGCCTAACCGTTCTCCAATCTTCGAAATTTTGTACTTAATCAATGACCTTGAAGATATCTGCATGTGACCAAATTTCATCAAGTTACAACGGCTATATTTTGCATCGGACGCGATAACTCGTTGACATTTCTTCGACACCCTACTCGCGGTCTCCTCAATTCTATTTCATTACGATTTTTTACATGCCTAACCGTTCTCCAATCTTCGAAATTTTGTACTCAATCAATGACCCCGAAGATATCTGCATGCGGCCAAATTCCATCAAGTTACAACGGCTATATTTCGCATCGGACAAACTTTGCTCGCGGAAGTTCACTCGGAGATAAAAATTCTATAAGTGAACAATTGTTTATTCTTCCTACAGACGTGCACTGATCGAGACTTGCGAAAGACGAAAGTTGATCTCATGCAGATATCTTCAGGGTAATCTTAATCAACGCACCACGTTGCGTCAATTTCATCGATTAAACAGCCTCTCGATATATTCCCGAAAACAATGGACGTAAAAAAGAATCCAGTTTTACATTTATTTTGTAACGACTTTGTAGTCAATCATTTATCATGAATTCAATGGGGGGTGTATAGGGCAGGGTTCGTGGGGGGGGGGGGGGCGGTGGAGGGAGTAGCCGGTGGTGTAGCCGGAGAGAGATTCGATCAACTCGGTTGATTCACCGACCGCGTACGAGTTTCAACATGCGCGATGATGACCGTGACCGACGCCTCCCCCTTCGCCCTCCAGCATTCGCGCGCGTAAACGCGCCGGGCGTCAGCGGACTGAACGGTCCACCTGCTGATTCAACCGTCAGCCGTGGTAACGCTCACGCGCTCTACGTATATATATTCGTACGCGTCTCTCCGGCTCTACGGTACACACAATATATCTGACCCCATCGATATTTATCGAAAACCCGGAATACCATGACACGGCTTTTGGTACATCAGCGAGTTTTATCGCCTATGCACTGCCGTATGCAGAGAGGGGGGGGGGGCAGAGACCTGTTCGTACCTACTGTACGGTATTCTCGCTCGATTCAATAGGAAATGTCACTTGTTGCGCATGGTTTAAAGCGGATCGAGCTCCCCTCGCAAAACTCGATGAAAAGCGCGATGACTGCGTCTGTCGCGCACTCGCACGCTCGGCTCACGCGCGCCGAGCCCCGACGGCAACCAAACTGTTAATTGTACCCGATCAACGGGCTTTCAGGAAAATCGGAAAAAATTAATAAACGTACTGTTACCGATTAAATTCCATATTTTTCGCGAATGAAAAATGAATTACTGATAGTTCGAAGCTCGGAGACAATTACAATTGTGTTTGGTGAAAGGAAATTATATATTTAAAAAATGTCTAAAAATTGAAATTTGATGGAAAGCTACCGGTGATGCACCTCACCGCTAAACATCACAAAACTTAACGACAAACCTATAAAAGTAAAAAAGCCACGAAATTAGATCTATAAAAAATAAATAAATAAAAATAACCAAAAAAACGATACTTTTACGAGTTAAAAAAAAAAATGTTACGGAATCGTGTTCGTAACTTGAATCATCAAACGTGCGCGCGTTGGAGCCGAAAAAAGGTATAATTCAGAGAAACGGTCCGGTGGAGCTGCGTAAGTTGATGGAGAAGGATGGGAAGAAAAATGTCGAGTAATTCGGTCGATGCGCGATTTTAGATCCACAAAAAATAAAGAAAAAAAAAAAACCGAAAAAACGATACTTTTACGAGTTAAAAAAAAATGTTGTTACGGAATCATGCTCGTAACTTGAATCATCAAACGTGCGCGCGTTGGAGCTGAAAAAAGGTATAATTCAGAGAAACGGTCCGGTAGAACTGCGTAAGTTGATGGAGAAGGATGGGAAGAAAAATGTCGAGTAATTCGGTCGATGCGCGATTTTAGATCTACAAAAAATAAATAAAAAAAAATAACCAAAAAACGATACTCTTCCGAGTTTCAAAAAAAAAAAATGTTGTTACGGAATCATGCTCGTAACTTGAATCATCAAACGTGCGCGCGTTGGAGCTGAAAAAAGGTATAATTCAGAGAAACGGTCCGGTGGAGCTGCGTAAGTTGATGGAGAAGGATGGGAAGAAAAATGTCGAGTAATTCGGTCGATGCGCGATTTTAGATCTACAAAAAATAAATAAAAAAAAATAACCAAAAAACGATACTCTTCCGAGTTTCAAAAAAAAAAATGTTGTTACGGAATCGTGCTCGTAACTTGAATCATCAAACGCGCGTTGGAGCTGAAAAAAGGTATAATTCAGAGAAACGGTCCGGTGGAGCTGCGTAAGTTGATGGAGAAGGATGCGAAGAAAAATGTCGAGCAATTCGGTCGATGCGCGATTCGCGCGGACTCGAAGTTCGTCGCCCCGGAGTAAGCGAGGAGCGGACGATTCATCGGAGTGTTCGTGCGAGCGAGCGACGGCGGGCGAGGAGTGGTTGCCGTCTTGGCTGCTCTCCCGCGCGGGAAACGTCCCTCGCCGTCGCGGCAACAGCCGCGTCACCCCCGCACTCCGTCGGGGCGACGACGACGACGCCGTCGTCTACTCTCTACCCCACTTCGAACGGGCCTTTGCAAGTTCGTTCGCTCCCCCCCCCTCTCCCCTCCTCCTCCCCCCTGCCCGTCTTTCGCTATCTACCGTATTCTTGGCGTTTCGCGGAGCGAGCGTTGCAAGGTCAACAAACTTCTCTCTTCGATAAAAAAAAGAAACGAAGGGCGCGGGAGGGCGGGCGGCGAAAGAAGAGGAGCAAGAAACAAGGGGGGTAGAGCTTGGATGAGAAGAGAGAAAAAAATAAAAGTGAGATTCTGCTGGAATAAGAGGAGAGAATGAATGCTCTCGGCACTCTCTGTTTGGAATTGTAACAGTCGCAACTGTAAACATCTCTTTCCTCTTTTTTTTTTTTGTTTTTTTTTTTTGTTTCGTTTTCTTTCGACGTCGAAGCGGGGGAGATTCTACAGAGTTACGGTTTAAAGGGGCACTGTTCTTGCTCGTCTATTTCCTTGGCCATGACGGAACCAACTTCTTGTGTGCCGCTCGCTGTCACGTGGACACTTTAGTGAAAGCGGGATGAACGCGTAAACTGCTGTTCATCGCCACGGAGGTATCCCCAATTTAACTGAGCCCGAGGAACGGATTAGAAAAATAATAGAAATGAGATTAGTTGCAAAGGAGTATGTGAGTCAGTAGTTACTATGTACTATGTTATATTAAAATATTTTGTATGAGAGAAGAAGAGGGAGATGTAAAAGGCGAAGGACGCCGTACTGTGGAATGAATAAACTAACTAGAAATGAGATTTTTGTTTCAGTTGTTGCCGTTGTCTGAATCGTTGGAACTAAATAAACATCGATTTACTATTCGTTACTTGGAAGGTGTCTTTACTACAACTCGATCGAAAGAGTGGACTCGTTTGTGCAGTTGTGGATATCAAAATAATAATCTGAAACTACTAAATTTTGTCATTGTGGCAACGATCGAAAGAGTGGACTCGTTTGTGCAGTTATGGAAATCAAAATAATAATCCGAAACTACTCAATTTTGTCATTGTGGCAACGATCGAAAAAGTGGACTCGTTTGTATAGTTACGGAAATCAAAATAATAATCTGAAACTATTCAATTTTGTCATTGTGGCCACGATCGAAAGAGTGGACTCGTTTGTACAGTCATGGAAATCAAAATAATAATCTGAAACTACTAAATTTTGTCATTGTGGCAACGATCGAAAGAGTGGACTCGTTTGTACAGATATGGAAATCAAAATAATAATCTGAAACTACTCAATTTTGTCATTGTGGCAACGATCGAAAGAGTGGACTCGTTTGTACAGTTATGGGAATCAAAATAATAATCTGAAACTACTAAATTTTGTCATTGTGGCAACGATCGAAAGAGTGGACTCGTTTGTACAGTTACGGAAATCAAAATAATAATCTGAAACTACTAAATTTTGTCATTGTGGCAACGACCGAATCCCCATATTTTGTTTCTTCTCTTTTCTTTAGTTTTTAATTCCAATACTTTTGCAAGACTTTTACTAAATTAAGTAGAATAAAATTTAAAAAACATGTCAACGACTTTCTTTATTCGACTTTGCATCTACAGTTGGGACCGATATAAAGCCCCGTTTGCTTCTCGACCGGCGAGCTGCACAGCACAAAGATAATGAAAAGGCGAGCAATTGCCGTCTACGAAATTTTTCCCCTATTGCCGTCTACGAAATCTTTTTATCTAAACGACGTTTCTCCGGTTTCTGGGTCTGACGATCCGTCGCTCGCTCGCTCGCTTTTTCCGAGGCCTTAAAGAAAAGTTCTAAATAAAAATAGAAGAAACAAGACTATTTCGGCAGTTTCGATCGCTCTAATTATTACACCGCGAGTACGTTGAGTCCCCGTTGCAAGCAGCAGTAAAGAAAAGAAACGAAAGGAAAAAAAAAAAAACAAAAAACCTAAACCACGAAACAAGTTGGCCTCCGAGTCTCGGGGTGTATTATATCTACTGTTATAGTATGCAAACCTCCGTCCCACAGTCGTCCGGAGAAGTATAGTTCAAGTCGTCGTCGTCGTAGTCGCTCGTCGCCGTCGCAGAGTTTCGTGTTCCCTCATAGCGTCTGGGTTTTTCGGGCTCGGCGCGTGAACAAACGAGGGAGCATGCGAGTTCATCTCGCTTTCCGTGCCTCGACTCCGCACGCTGCCGCCGGCCGGCGTCGTCGACCCTCTTCCCCCCCCCCTCCCCCGCCGCCCTCCCCCCTCCCCCTCCCCCCTCGCCACTCCTGCCCGACCGTTCGTCGGTCGACGAGTTTTTTTCGACTCTATGCATAGCGCCCTCGGCTCGCCTCGTAACCCTGCGCCAAACAACAGAGCACCACCAGCGAGCACGAGCACGAACTGTTTTGCCTGCGTTTTGCGCGTAGGCTACAAAAAGAATTTCGAGTGTCGCGGCAGCCCTCACTCGCTCCGGGAAACTCTCTCGCCGCAGAGAGCAAGGTGGAAAAAAAAACATCGAAAAGCGGTAGAGAAAAAAGCGTGAAAATCGAGTTTTAACAAACCTATATGATCGGATCTAGTTTTGTATGGAAAGCTTCTGTGAAAAATCATCTTTCATGATTATTTGGCTTCCTCGTGGAGGAAGATTCGACGGTAAAAAAAAATAATGATCGCGTTTAAAAATGCGAAAAATCGGTATAGGAATCAATGATAGAGTCCCTTTGCGTTCAACTTTTTGGTCCCAATGGTTCAAAAATTTTAAGAACTAACAAAGTTCAAAACTATGAAATTGTTATGACTGACAGCATTTTGCTACAAATTGAAAGAAACGTTGAGAATTAAACCCTCTACCTTCCTTAGAAATTTTAACTTCATAGCTCAAGCCGGTCGCAAGTTATAACAGCAAAAAATTTTCAGGTCTCGCACACGCACACGCACACGCACAAGTAGACATTTTTTCTAAATATGAATTTCCGATCTTTTGGAACATCCTGAACACGTTCTCATAAAATTTACGAAAACAAAACTTGATGAGACCAAAGTTGCCTCTATGAGTAAGCAAATTAAAAAAAAAAAAAAATGCAAACAGCAAAAACATGCCATCCAGTGGCTCGAGGGAACAACAATGTGTGCCACGGGAGCTAGTCAATCCCCCAAAAAAAACCTTTCGTCCCCGTTAACCCTTTAAAAGTCACACCTCTATCCCCACTCTTAGGCGCTACCGTAGCAACGCGTTGGCCCCACTCCGCGACCGTAAGTCCCGTTTCGGTAGGGTTTCGGGCGCCGTAACTTACAAAGGCCCAACCAACACTCTCGTTTCTAATCAGAATTCGTAACAGACAGCATTCCGTAATTTTTTTTTCATTTTTTTTGGGTGAGAAATGATGAATACCAAAAATAGTGGAGCCGAGAAATGAGAGGGTGAGAAAAAGGACAGACAGCACTGATAAAAAAATACGGTTGAATCAACTAAGATTCGAGCAGTTCCGTTCAACTAAATATTTTGTTGGCACACCTAAAAAATTGGTTAGTTCAACAATTTTGTGGTTCATTTCACCTAAATATTTTTGAGTCATTAAAATATTTTGTTCGACCAACAAAATATTTATTTGAACGTCCCTGCCCGAATCTTGGTTGTTTAAACTGTACTTTTTTATCAGTTCAGAAGCGTTCGATGCCTCGGCTAACCGAAAGTCGGAAAAGACACTCGTCCGGGCATCACAGCGTGGCGGTGACGCTGTAATGTATTCGGGGTATTAGGAGAGACGAGCGGGGGGGGGGGGGGGGGGGGGGATCGAGCGAGTGCAGAGGCGCAGTGCGGCGTAAGTACGCGGCTAGTACAGTTTTTTAACGACCAAATTTTTGCTGCGGCGGCGGTGAGAGCGAGAGAGAGTTCGGGAGAGCGGAAGCGCCGGTACGTTCACCCTTCCGCGCGGTGAGGACGGCGGCGCTGGGTTCCCCGTAGGTGGAGAGGCAAAAATACGAGAGGGTAGAAAAAACGAGAAACGCGAGGAGGAAAGGAACCCGGAGGCATGTAAAAAAAAAAAAAAAAAAAAAGAAAGAAAACTCCCGCTGGCTGCACATTTGTACGAGCGGTTTTTCGTACCGCGAGTGTGTAGCGAGTTATAACCGTACGTGCCCTTTGACCGACGCGCCCTCTCGCATTTTCATCGATCGGGAGAGCGAACCCGCGAAATTGTCGAAGAACCCGCGAACGGTTATCGGGGGGCACGCGCTGCTTTTTCTTGTTTATCTTTTATCAACGGTACCAAACACCCCTGTGGCGCACACCGTTCGGCCAACGGAAATTTAAACATCGTCAATATTTTTCGACAGAATTGTTTTCGTATCGGTTGACAAAAAAAAATGTTGGTAATAATAAAAAACGGAGCAGCTTTTAGAAACGAGGCACTGAAAAAAAATCCGAAATGTTGAATATAAAGGACTTTATTTTCGGAAATTTTTTTAATTAAAAAAAAATTGGATATTAATTATTATTTTTTTAATCATTAATTGGTACTAAGAGCGTCGTTCCATTAACACGTCCGAAGCGACGTAATTGAATTGTTCATAAATTTTTTTTTATCACCCAATTATTATGTTCGAAATATTTTACGGATATCGTTGAAATGACGAAATTGCTTGGATGCGATAAAAAAACAGCATACCAGGAAACAGC
Organism: Amblyteles armatorius; assembly: GCA_933228735.2. Taxonomy (NCBI): domain Eukaryota; kingdom Metazoa; phylum Arthropoda; class Insecta; order Hymenoptera; family Ichneumonidae; genus Amblyteles; species Amblyteles armatorius. The sequence goes on along the minus strand of OW121696.1, from coordinate 2,212,617 downwards.
TCTCCGTACAGTGCAATGTAACGCAGAAATAAGCAAATGTATAGCTACGTGAATGGTACCCAGGCAACGAGGCTGGAGGCTTCGATTTTTTTTATCCCCGGCGATGTCCCTCCGCTGCAAGCGACGGAACACTCTGTTCGCTGTCTCTCCTCTTATCCACTTTGTTGCGGCAGACTCATGGTGGACGCGGGTCAGGGAATGCTCGAAAAATCCTGCGGAAATTTCAGGGAATTACAAAAATTGTCGGGACGAAGAGAAAAAATATTTCGAAAAAAAAAAATATTAAAACGATATACCTCGCATACAACTTAGAATATAGAACTTATATATCATATTATATATAATTATATTATATATATTATATCATATTATATATAATTATATTATATTATATTATATATATAATTACATTATATTATATTATATATATAATTACATTATATTGTATATTATATATATTGTAGTGTACATTCGGTCATACACTTATTTTGTCTCCATGGGGTAAAAATAAACGCCAATTTTTAGTGCGCCCATAAAGTCGGATGGCCGCTATAATGGTTGTATCGTATTTTTGACACAGCGAATGACGAACCAACAAAACAAATTGTCGCGGACAATTTCGAGGGTTTTTCGGACGAACGAACGATGTCTCCGGTGCGCGAGTTCCAATAACTCGAAGCTCTTTAAACTTAACCATACCGCTTGCGAATAATACCTGAACACATAGCGTGATCGCGATACAGTCATACAATGCGCTCGGGGAGTTCCACTGCGTGCCCAATTTTCGAGCCTGAGTTGGCGTGTCTCGGCGATTCGCAGAATTACCCCAAACAACGCGAAGCGACCGATCCTCGCCGTGACCGCCACACTAGTCGATTCGAATCGACTTTTTTTCCCTTCGTTTATCGTACTTTTCGCCTTGTTCCAGCAGTTTGTTTCTTTAAAGTAATAATGATAATAATAATAATAATAATAATAATAATAATAATAATAATAATAATAATAATAATAATAATAATAATAATAATAATAATAATAATAATAACAACAACAACAACAACAACAACAACAACAACAACAACAACAACAACAACAACAACAACAATAATGATAATAATAATAATAATAATAATAATAATAAAACAGCGTTCTTCACGAGACTGTTGCCCTGTTAATTCGCAAATAACCGTGCGCAAACCATCGACGCACGATAAGTTAAGTGCATCCGCCGAACAGTACGACGGACGTTATTATACAAGGCGACGTAAACCATCTTCCGGGAACGAGAGATCATATCAGTTATCCCCCCCTCTCCCCCGGTTACAACGTTCACTCGTTTCTCCTCGTGAATAATTATTAGCGGTAGTTCGACTATTAATCCGACATTTATAGAGAGCAGGTTCTACGGCTCGATGGATAAATCGAAGGATACCGGGCTGGTCTTCTTGTTCATCGATGAGCTATAATTATTGGCGCTGCTGATAAGAAATTCACGATGGTATATCATTTTTGTATTCAATTTTTGTCAACGCATTGACGGAGAGTAGATTGATATTCGTAAAAGTTGTCGATGAGCGCGTTCTCGAACGGAAGCTCAGCTTCCCTCCGCCATCCTTTCACTTGGATTAGGGGAGAGTGGGGCGAAATGGCACACCGGGGCGAAACGGGATAATCAGACAAAACGCGATTCTCCAATAACTTTGAAATGGTGGCGATGGTGGTGCGTGGGGCAAAACGGGTTTGAAAATCCGGATGTATCATTGGGACAAAATTGGGCATCCAAAAATTATTGGAGAATTGAGTTTTGCTTTCACGGTCCTGTGTTGCCCCGCTGTGCCATTTTGCCCCGGTCTCCTCTGCTGTGCGGCGCTTTTTCTTCGGTCTCTCGTTCCCGAGTTATCTTATTCGAATGGATTAATCGAAAATATAACGATCTACCGGATCGTTATATTTTCAATCGATTATATCTGATCGTAACACGGGCAGTGTAACAGAGTCTGTGAAATGAATATCGGAGTCTATTGTTGTAACCGAAAGATTCGGAATGTACCCGAAAGTAGAATGGAGTGGGTCTCTATAATAGTTTTATATAATTATTAGACAGTCGAAAGAGCGATGGGTGTGTATTTATGGCCGAGTAGAGCGCTGTAGGGTTATCGACGGATTTTTGTCTACGCATTGACGGAGAGTAGAATGATATTCGTAAAAGTTGACGGAGAGCGCGTTCTCAAACGGAAGCTTATCTTCCCTCCGCCATCCTTTAACTCGCATTACTGTGCATCCCGTTTTCTTCAGTCTCTCGTTCCCGAGTTATCTTATCCGAATGGATTAATCGAAAATATAACGATCTACCGGATCGTTATATCTGATCGTAACACGGGCAGTGTAACGGAGTCTGTAAAATGAATATCGAAGTCTATTGTTGTAACCGGAAGATTTGGATTGTGCTCGAGAGTAGAACGGAGTGGGTCTCTATAATAGTTTCATAGAATTATTAGGTCGGAAGAGCGATGGGTGTGTATTTATGGCCGAGCAGAGCGCTGTAGGGTCATCGACGGATTTTTGTCTACGCATTGACGGAGAGTAGATTGATATTCGTAAAAGTTGTCGAAGAGCGCGTTCTCAACCGGAAGCTTAGCTTTCCTCCGCCATCCTTTAACGCGCATTACTGTGCGTCGCTTTTTCTTCAGTCTCTCGTTCCCCAGTTATCCGAATGGATTAACCGAGAATATAACGATCTACCGGATCGTTATATCTGATCGTAACACGGGCAGTGTGACGGAGTCTGTGAAATGAATATCGGATTCTATTGTAGTAACCGGAAGATTCGGAATGTACTCGAGAGTAGAGCGGAGTGGGTCTCTATAATAGTTTCTGTTAAAACATAAATAAGAACGAGCGTTCACAGAAGTCCCGATTTGTATCGGTTCTTATATTCTTCAACGTTCTGTTATTATGTTACTATGGTTACTGTTTCTGTATCCTTGAGAGTCAGTCGTTCACTGGTGACGTTAAATAAAAGTCTTTTTGTCTCCTGTTCATCTCATCGTTTAATAATTGCGCTAACAGTATCATAGAATTATTAGACGGTCGGAAGAGCGACGGGTGTGCCGATTTATGGCCGAGCAGAGCGCTGTAGGGTTATCGACGAATTTTTGTCTACGCATTGACGGAGAGTAGATTGATATTCGTAAAAGCTGTCGAAGACCGCGTTCTCAAACGGAAGCTTAGCTTTCCTCCGCCATCCTTTAACTCGCATTACTGTGCGTCCCTTTTTCTTCAGTCTTTCGTTCCCGAGTTATCTTATCCGAATGGATTAATTTTTTTCTTCAGTCTCTCCTTCCCGAGTTATCTTATTCAGATGAATTAATCGAAAATATAACGATCTACCGGATCGTTGATCGTAACACGGGCAGTGCGACGGAGTCTGTGAAATGAATATCGGATTCTATTGTCGTAACCGGAAGATTCGGAATGTACTCGAGAGTAGAGCGGAGTCGGACTCTATAATAGTTTCACAGAATTATCAGACGGTCGGTAGAGCGATGGGTGTATATTTATGGCCGAGCAGAGCGCTGCAGGGTTATCGACGGACGGAGAGGTCGACTCGAAGTGCAGACATGGTTCAACCGGTCGTGAACGGCCTTGGCCATGGCGAGAGGAATCACCGTTCACTCAATCGTACGCTATTCACACTGGCCACCGTCGGGTGTCGTCATTTTACACCGTCGTCTCATCCATACCGGTATCGATTCTTCGGTTACGCTTTCAGCCGACGGATAATTGGCTTCGGGCTTGTTTACTCGCGAGGCGTCCGGGGGAGGGGGGGGGGGGGGGGGGGGAAGAAAAATATTAATTGACGAGGAAGAAGCAGGGGAATGCTTTGGAAGAGCGAGTTTTATCCAGCCGTGGTTGTAGACTGATTTCGATTTTGAGTATCAGATAAATTATTTTTCTGAAATTTAGCGGCATCGCCTCGGTTTCTCCGATCGCTCGGCGAAGAAATCGTGTGCGCAGAGGCGACGGCTCGAACGAACCGGTGGTGAGTAAGAAACGGCGAGCGGCAAGGTCGGGAACGCGCGCTGCACTCTCGATTCACCTCCGGCATCTCCTCGTTGCATGGTAACGCTTGTATGTATGTGTATTGTACCTACGCGCGCGGACTGACGAAAATTAATATCCGCGAGGTACGAAACACCCGTTAACGGGGGGTAAGGTTAATTCGGTGAAAAAAAAGGCATGTTTTTAAGATTTTTTTTTTGGCGATACAGATAGTGTTCGTTTATTCAGTTAATTTTCATGTAATAATATAACATTTGAACAACATTTTCCTAAATTTTCATTGCAAAATATTCAGAATTGAGCGAGCGACAATGAATCTCCGGAGGCGCCTCGAAAAAAAGTTGATTTGCGGTGTTTATCATAACTCGCAACAGAATCATCGGAAACAAAAAAATCAAAATCCGTTTGTTAAAGGAGATGTTTCTCGAGGTAATGACGAGAGGATTTTTTTTCGATTTTTCAATTTTTCGTAGCACGTGGGAGCCAAAAAACCGATTTTCGTTAAAAAAAAATCGGCTTATTTTCCGGCGTATTTGAGCGCAACCCAATTTTTTTGGGTTGCGCTCAAATACTCATAACTTCGTTAATTTTGCTCCGATCGACTTGAAATTTTAACACAATATTCTTGAGATATTATACATTCATAAAAAAAAATAACACCTTACCCCGCCCTTAAGCGAGAACACTTGTCCGAAATGTAGGTATACGTCCCGCCTCCCTCCCTCGCGATGCAACAGATCCAAGCCGTTTCTGATAGACTCTAATCGGTGCCTTGATCGAAATCTTTAAAACATGAAAAATTATCCTCGTTGCCCACAGAGATAAGATTTTTTTGTTATTATAATTGAAATGACCATAGGTCATCTGTCACTCATTCGGGTAAAACGATTTTTACAAAAAAAAAAAAACAAAAACAAAATCATCGTACAAGATCGATGAGAGAACTAGCCGAGGTAGTGTCGGAGAGCGGCAAAAAATAATCAAAGGTGAGTGACGAGCGTAGTCGAGTCGAAAAAAAAAAGAAAAAAAAAAAGCTGTCAGTTGCAAGGTCGAGAACGCGGTAACGTTCTTGCGCAGTATCTCCGACGCGAGGAGCGGAGCCGAGGCTGTTGGCATGTGCTCCGCAGGCTTCGCGGTTTAATCAACCGGCAAACTAAGCAAAAGGATATATCGAAGCCGGCCAAGGAGGCGACCCGTTAGCGCGCTCGGGAGAAGGAGAGCCGTATTTATTGTGCGATCTTGCGCCTGCAAGCCTCCGAGCGCGCTATCCGCGCACAGTGAACGGACCCCGCCCATCTTATGCATCCGCAAGAGCTACCGGTCGATCCTGATGCACGTACCGGGCCGAACCTCTCGGTGAAATTAAACGGAGCGGGACAGCGAATATTCCATAGTAGAACGGACGATGAAAAACGGCGAATGCGTTGAGCTTTGACGAGATGGCCGATCTTCTAACGGGGTGCTGCTCGGTCCGCCCCTCCTCGGCCGTCCTTCTCGACGGTTTAACGGGAAATACGCAGAAATAGATAAGTGATTGGGATGCGGATGCACTCGCGAACGACAAAACGAGTTAACCGACGATCGGGGCTGCCGCACGATTCAACAAAAATTCGTTGTAAATCCTTAGACGACAACGATTTTACTCAATTTTACTTGCAGTCTACATGGCGAAAATTATAATCAAAAATTCTTTGCTGTATAAACTTTTTTTTCATTTTATCGATAATATTAATCCACTTGTTAAATAAAATACCGGATGTCGCAAAGGTTATTATACTTTTTTTTTCCTGTTTTCACTGAATTAATTTTGTGACGAAGGACTTTCTTGTGATAAATTTTAACATTTCTAAAAAAATATGTACATCTTGAATTAATCCGACGGCAATGATTTTTTGCTGTTATTAGCAGGGCGCATCAGGAGATGATTAATAAAAATAAAACATTTTAACTATCGAAGCGGCTCAACAAACTATTAAGATAGAAAAGTATAAAGTGGTGTATTTTTTTTTCTCTCTTTTCTTTCTCCTCGCTCGACGATTAAAATATTGAATGGGCACTCGTCTCGTACACTTGCAGGCCTCGCTTTATACGCTTTAGTAGGGAATACTATATGTAGGCGCGAGCGAGGATGCCCGCGCTAATGGCGAGAGGGCGAGAACGAGATGGCGGAAGGGAGATACCAGCATCATTCTCCCCCCCCCCGGTACATTATCTAGGAGCAGGTAGCTTCGAGGCGGTGGCCACCGAAGGTCCAGAGGTGCTTCGATGAAGGCAATGCTCGCGGCGTTCGATTACGGTACGATGTATAACCATATGGATGCAGGCAGATGCCCGAAGCTCATTAAGACACTCGACCTTGAAATTTTACAAACTCAAAAAAATCGACATTATTATTGAAATATTTAGTTAAAAACCACAAAAATTCGATTTGGATCAATTTCCATAGGAATGAAAATTAATTAATTAATCGTACGATAATAAAAATCAAAATTACAATAATAATTTGAATACATTTTTTTTAAATGCCTCAAGCTGGAAAGTTCTCCCAACAGGCAAACATTGATTTGCTCATCGAATGCTCATTGAAGGCTCGCGGCGTTCGATTACGGTACGATGTATAACCATATGGATGTAGGCAGGTGCCCGAAGCTCATTGAGACACTCGACCTTGGAACTTTACAAACTCATAAAATCAAAAAAATCGATATTATTATTGAAATATTTAGTTAAAAACCGCAAACATTCTATTTAGATCAATTTCCATAAAAATGAAAACTAATTAATCGTACGATGACAGAAATAAAAATTACAATAATAATTTGAATACATTTTTTTTAAATGCCTCAAGCTGGAAAATTGCCCCAACAGGCAAACATTGATTTTTCAAAAAACGTCATAAAAAATTAGAATTAAAAAAAAATGTTTCAAGTAACCCCGGTACTCTAAGACTCTTGCCGTGGTCTCGGGTATTAGAGTACAGAGCTCTCTGAGTGGCTGGCCGAACGCAATGCCGAGCAGGATGTGCTATACTTTGCTACTCCGCACGCCTATATCCTTCGATGATATTTATGGTTTACGCTGGCCGAGCCAGAAGACCTTACAACGATCCTTCCTGATTCCTCCGCAGCTACACACACAAAAACGATCTTTCATATTCTTTAAATTATTATTTTTTTTACGCAAGTGTGCGCTATGATAAATTGGCCGAGTTCACTGACATTTCGTGCCCATCGAGAGTGCATCTTAACGTGCATCTGCCTGTCCGTTTGTCCGGCCGTGTAATATGTACTTTACGTCCGCGCACCTTCCCCGCATCGTCTTCTTCTTGTCCAGAGGGCTCGCGCCGTATGCACCGAGCAAAGTGGAATTCCCCGCAAGGTTGCGAACTTGCTCGCTTCGTCCTTGCCGAGGCGAGAGAACTCTTCTCTCGTCCCGTGTTCCGTCCTCCAGCGTCTCGTTCGATGCCTCTCTCGTCACTTTGTATTTGTCTATCCTCTCTCGGGTGGCGCGCGGACGGAGCGTTGTCGCCGTTGCACGGCCGGCATCCTCCTTACCGACCTCAACCGACGCTGGAAGCGGCTCGGCATAAGGCGAAACGTGGCGATTCTATCCGTTTTTTTTTTTCTTCTTTTTTTTTCGATAATTTTTTCCTTCTTCTCTGCCTGCTACATCGCGGCAACGGAAATCGATGTCCGTAATTACGTAGATGGAACGCAGAGCGACGGGGCTCCTCCCGAGCCGTACGCCTTTTCCTCGCGTCTAAATTACTTCCAGCGGTAGCAACGGCGGGCGGCGGGAACGGAGAAGTAGCAAATTACAGACGTGTGATTTTCCGTGAAACTGGTTTATCGCGTCGAGGAGGGTCCCGGCCATCCCGACGGATCAACCCTTCATTATCGCGCTCGAGTTTCGTGCGCCCCGGGACATTAAAACTCAATCACGTTTTTTTTTCAATTAAATTTTTAAAAAATATATATATATGTATATACATAAATATAAACACACATTTTAGATCGTTGTCCAGTAAAACTGGCAAAAAAATTATTTCATTCCGACAAAATTAGCACGAATTCGATGAAATATGTTCAAATTATTTTTTCATCACTCGGTGCGGAAGTGGCCACTTTTCCGCCCGCTTCGCGTGCGTAAAACCGCCATTTTCGCACCTTGCGACGAAAAATTTCGTACATCCCTCGTGCGAAACACTTTTTCGCCCTCGTGGAGTAATGTACTATTTCATAATGTCTGACTGTGAATTTAACCGTTCAAAATAATATGGGGCAAAATGGACTTGGCTGCAATTTCCCTGTGGAAAAAATAATGATCCCCAAAATACGAGAAGAACATGACCGGAAAACCGGATCTACGCTGCGTTAGACCTAAAAAATCGACCTTTGAAAATATTCATTCTATTTCGAATCGGGTCTGTTTTGCCCCACGCGGGGATGTTCGGTGTGTGTTTAATTCGCGAGACGAGTAAAAAATGCATCAGTCATATTTTTCCGAAGAACCGGTCATCGAGGGGTAGTGCGTCGGGAGCGAGTCGGCGGCGAATACCGAGGAATCGTGAAAACCGGTTCACGCGGTACACACCGAGGTACTTGCACACTTCTCCCGGTCGCAGAGAGACGCGAGAGGAGATGCAGTCGCGGTTTAGTTCGCGCGGGCACGCTTCTCTCTCTCTCTCTCTCTCTCTCTCTCTCTCTCTCTCTCTCTCTCTCTCTCTCTCTCTCTCTCTCTCTCTCTCTCTCTCTCTCTCCCCCTCTCTCTCTCTCTCTTCCTCGCCGTCGTCTTCGTCACGGATTTTAGCGACTCTTCAGCCGCCGAGGGAGAGAGAACCCAGCCGGAGTGTAACGGAAGCCGCAACAGCCGCACGCGGATTCTCGTTTTCATTTTTTGCTCTCGAACTCTCCGAGAGCAACGGGGGGGAGGGGGAGGGGGGGGGGAGCAAGAGAGAAAATCGAGCAAGACTCATTGTCGGGTGTGGTTTGTGGATCTTGCTCTATCTCTGGAAGCTGCTACAGTAGAACCTCGATTATCTCCGAACCTGTCGGGACGAGGTCTAGTTCGCATAATCGACGCATAATTTTTTTATTTTTTTTCTTTGGAATATTAGAACACGTATATAAATAAGACAGATGTGAACGAAATAACAGTACACATTAAACTCAAAAAATATTCTGAAAAATATTTCAATATCGATGACTTATTTCAAGGATAACGTATAATAAAATCATCAAATTTTTTAATTACCGCACGTCAGCTACGCGCTTTGTCCGAATCTGCTAGGATGGGGTGAAACTGCTCGGGAAAGCCGGAGTGCGAGCGGATCGACGCTGAGAGGAAAGTGCGCTTTAACACGATTGGTAACGGGCGCGACTCCTGAGACGGCGAGCAACAATGTATAATGTTTCGCGGCAACGTTCAGATAAACGGAGTCATGGTTCGCATTATCGAGGTTCAACGGAAATATCCGAGCCATTAGAACCGCCGTATTGGCAAGTACATGCTTTTATATGTACAAATATTTATATTTATATTTATATGAATATTTCATGTGAATATTATATTTATATGAATATTTCATGTGAATATTATATTTATATGAATATTTCATATGAATATTATATTTTTATGAATATTTCATATGAATATTATATTTATATAAATATTTATATAAAACTATGTGTGGACATGTATATAAACGGGCTGGGATGAAAAGGGCGTATGACCTATGTTAAAGTAAAGGGGGTTACGCCCTTCTTAGAAGGTGTCTGCGTGTCTGTCTGTGTGATTGTGTAGCAGGAGAGCGCGCTAGATTCGACCGACGCTCGGACATAATCATTCATCTCTCTCCGAGCTCGCGATTTGCGAGTAGGAAGTAGCAAGAAAATGTGAAAGAAGGAATTTTTTTTTTTTTTTTTGCGCGAGGATGAACTTCAACTTCTCTGGTCCAGCGGGCAGGCGAGTGTTACGGGGAAACGAGAAACTCCTCCGACCGAACGCGGAAAAACATTATTTTTTGTTTTCTGGTGCTTTTGTATAATTACGATCGACCTATCGAACGCCCCGGGAAATAATCGCACGGGGCGGACGTGAACTGGCTTGCGGCCGCGCCTATGGATAACTGTTTCTCGTTACTCTGTACAACTATTGTACTGTGGATAAACCATCAATGAGACAAAGAATTGTTGGATCGACCAATGGCAGTAACATGCACTCGGTGCTATTGTTCTGTTAATAAAATTAAAACATTAATTTGCTCGGCAATTAGTCGTCTCTTTCAATTCAAAATATTTTTTTATTGAGGATTATTTGGAATCGACCGGAGCGAATAATAACAATTGATATGCTGATACTGAGAATAATAAAAATAATAATATTAATATTAATTTATTTGTACGTATAAATGTACAAATGTTTACGTGGCGATCATGCCAGAGTAAAACCAGCACTGCTACTTAGATATCATTTCTCTCTCTCTCTGTCTCTCTCTCTCTACGGGTATCTTTTCGCGAGAGGCTGAACTTCAACTTCTCTACTTCGGCGGACGGATGAGTATTAACCGGAGAAACGAAAAACGCGAATCGTTGATCTTGCTACTCTGGCCGAAGAAAACTTTTTTTCTCCTCTCTGCCCTCTTGTACAACTATAATTAACCTATCGAATACCACGGTAATAATCGCACGGTAAGGAAGTGGATTAGCTTACAGCCGCGCCTATATATATATATATATATATAACACGCATACATGCACATGTGCCACATTATAGTATCGCGTGTACGAGGGACCGGGGGAAGCTTGTGCGTCGACGATGATGAGGAATAATGACGATGAGGAATAGATCGGAACGCCTCTGCTTGATTCAACAGCGAGAAAGCTGTAATGCGCTCACGCTATACCGGTAGGAAACTGGTTTACTTGTTGCAACGGCGACACCGAGCGCCGGGAGTATCCGTGCATATGATAGACCGTTCTGGACACTCGGAATACATCCGCGGCTGCGAAGCCACTGGTTGAAGTTCTCCAGAGAAGAAATTCGATCGGGAATCGATAGCTAAGGTCTGCTCCGTCTGTTTAGCGGTTTATTTCTTATCTTTTTAGTAATTTCCTTCTTCTACCTCGATAGCCTTAAGGACAGCCCGCTTACACGCTAAAGAAGGTTTTTTTTCAATTTTTTCGCCTCATTTTATCATTTTTTAAACCAAAAATACGATTAAAAAGTTTCGAATTTACATGAAAACAATTGTGGATCTCTGTGGACAAGAAATTTTTTATTTACTTATGAACTTTTTTTTTAATACTGAGAACAAGATTTAGACTTTTCTTTTATTTTCATACGAAATCTCATCAGTGAAAAAATGATATGGAAACCGGTAATTTATCGGTGCGAGAAAACTTATGAATTATGAACATTTTTTCGTTTTCCTCTGCAAGGAATCCACGCGTACGCTTGGCGCAAGATGAAAAATAAGTGGAGGAAGAGATGAAAAAAAAAAAAAAAAAAAAACCAGAATCATGGAGTAAGAGTCAAGGCGCCTCCAGGGTCGCAGCGCACGCACCTGCGTGCCCATGGTCCATGTACCCCGGCATGACTGGTGGTACTCTGGAGTTGCAGGAGTATCCCTTGCTCGGGACCGTGAGAGGCGCCGAGGTACGAATCGATGCATAATTATGCTCTAACGAAGCATACGAGGTAGCTACAACGCGGGCTCGGGATAGTAATGCACAAGAAACGGTGTAAGCTCCCGCGGGTTTGCTGCACGGCCTTCTTCATCTTCCTCTCTACCCTCGACAGGGATGCCCCGCAGATACAAAAAGATGTAACGAAGCGAGTATCGCGCGCAAGAAGGCTGCAGGTAGAATCCCGGTGAAGCAAAAAACAAAAGAGGAAGCAGAAACGGAGGAAGCAACAAATTTCCGGTACAAAGCGTTGAGAACGAACGCAAATTCGAAAACGGGATTGCGACGACGAAAACCGAGTGTCGATACGAAGGTAGAGAAGCGTTACAGCTCAGAAAATTTTTAAACGAGCAGAAATGGAGGAAGCAATAAATTTAGGGTACAAAGCGTTGAAAACGAAAGCAAATTCGAAAACGGGATTGCGACGACAAAAACCAAGTGTCGATACGAAGCTAGAGAAGCGTTACAGCTCAGAAAAGTTTGAAACAAGCAGAAATGGAGGAAGCAACAAATTTAGGGTACAAAGCGTTGAAAACGAAAGCAAATTCGAAAACGGGATTGCGATGACAAAAACCAAGTGTCGATACGAAGCTAGAGAAGCGTTACATCTCAGAAAAGTTTAAAACAGCAAGAAGCACCATTATAGCGGAGGCCAGAAAGACGAGAAAAAAAATCAGAAAAAGCAATTTTCGTTACAAAGCGTCAAAAGCAAAATTTGGGAAAACAGAAGCCTAATAACGAAGCTCAGATGACAAGCTAGAGAAGTGTTGGTACAGAAATTGAAAAGTTGGAAAGAGCCAAGACAGCGTAACATGCCACATAACATGCGAGCCCCGATAGTCCCGACCGGAAAGAAGAGAAGAATTATAAAGCAACCAACTTCCGGTACAAACTTCGAAAACTCGGCAGAAGCCTAAGAATGAAGTGCAGATTAGAATCTAGAGAAGTATCGCAGCTCGGCAAGATATGTCGTTTGCACGGTAAAAAAATTAATACAGTGTCGTTGAACAAAAAAATGTGTATACAAATTTCACGGTATTATTAATATATATTTAACTATTTAACTTCCGGTACAAACTTTGAAAACTCGGCAGAAGCCTAAGAATGAAGTGCAGATGAGAAGGTAGAGAAGTGTCGCAGCTCGGCAAGTTCGAAGAGAATTGGGATTGAGGGGAAGCCCTGCCCCGCTGAACGAAGAAGGCAAAGAAGCGATGAAACAGACGACACGGAGAAGAGTATAAATTTGCTATAGGAGGAGAAGAGAACGCGCGAGGAAAGCGTGAAGTGCAGATTAGAATCTAGAGAAGTATCGCAGCTCGGCAAGATATGTCGTTTGTACAGTAAAAAAAATTAATAAAGTGACTTTAAACAAAAAAAGTGTGTATACAAATTTCACGGTATTATTAATATATATTTAACTATTTAACTTCCGGTACAAACTTCGAAAACTCGGCAGAAGCCTTAGAATGAAGTGCAGATGAGAAGGTAGAGAAGTGTCGCAGCTCGGCAAGTTCGAAGAGAATTGGGATTGAGGGGAAGCCCTGCCCCGCTGAAGGAAGAAGGCAAAGAAGCGATGAAACAGACGACACGGAGAAGAGTATAAATTTGCTATAGGAGGAGAAGAGAACGCGCGAGGAAAGATATTCTTGGCATAGGGAGGCGATGCAACAACTGTCCCCATCCGTCATCTAGGATGTACACTGGCTGCTGTGTGCAGCTTGTATCCATCGCTGGGATACATTGCCGAGCCATAATGCTCAGTTCGTTTCAGCTCTCCAAAATATTTTGCTCTTGAGAGTGGGTGCAGGAGGGAAGAAAAAAAATTATATTTTTTTTTCGCAGAAAAACGGTAGAGCGGAGCGTCTGACTTCGTAATCACCGGATCCTACGCACGCTAATGACGGCGCGAATTTAACCTTTCGCACTGGGCCGCAACAACCGCGACGGCTACACAACATCAAAGCTTTGTGTATCTGTACACGATATCGTACTTGTAGGTTAAAAGCCTCGCGAACCGTTAAAAAGCGTTGCTGTATATTCACAGCTGTTTGTTCAGTTACCCTCAATCGCATCCGCCTCGGGTATTCGTTATTTTTTTCTAACGAGACATGTCGTTTGTACGGTAGAAAAATTAATAAAGTGACGTTAAACGAAAAAAATGTGTATACAAATTTCACGGTATTATTAATATATATTTAAGGTTTTACACATTTTTTTTGTCCACCTTTTCTTTTTTTGTGTTAAATTCACCACGGTAGAAATTTACTGTGGAAATATATCGATGTAATTACTTCAATTTATGACACGATGCGAATTTCGAAATTGAAAAAATAAAATTTATTTGTGTATGTATTTTATTTTATTTTTCCATCGCTGCATTATCTATGTATGTCTTATAATTTGCACGGTTATCATTAATACTCGTGTAACATATCGCTATTTTTTTTACCCATCTTTGCCTTTTGTTTTCTCGTGGAGGAAGCTATGTTTTCGTGAAAAAAAAAGAAATACTTTAAGAAATACGAATTTTAGCTGGCGCCCAGATATGCGTGCGCGCGTGCGTGTGACAGACTTGCATGGTTTAATGGATTTTTTTTTTAATCACTAAAAATGGTATAATTCCAGTAAACATGCAGGTATCGTGCTGAAATTTGACACGGAAATGGATCAACACTGAACAATTTTTCGTATTAAATTTTTAGGAAATGGATCAAACCGTTTAGATTTTATAAGATTTTTTAATTTTCGGGAAATGTTTATTTGGCGTCCGACGGAGTTTCTGCATCGACACAAAACGGCACATATTGGGTAGTTGACTTAACCATTAAAAAAAATCTTTCTCAAAGACCCTGTATTTTCGTTGAACGAAGTAGATGCCTAGATCCGACGAAGAGAAATGCGACGTTGGTGGATTTTTTCGCGCTGAACGCGAATCGGTCAGTCGTTTTGCATGCAAGTCAAACACGACGTTGACGTTGAAAAAAGTTGAAAATTGAAATGTTCATATCGCTTCTTCACAATGTTAATTTATTCTCTAAGCTTCTTCTATAAGGAAGCCAACAATGCAGAAAATGCTTTCTCAAAGAAGAAGCGTTGCTGCTAATAAAGGAATATTATGAGAAAGCTATATGAAAATTTAAATTTTCAACTTTTTTTTGGTATGTTAAGTTCATTGCGATATAAATTCGCACATTTACATCTCTACCAGAAAACATCTCCACCAAAATCTCCACCAGAAAGTTAAAAAATTCCACCAGAATACAAGGCTACCGTCTAGCCCCGTATTCCGGTAGTTTTATTTTAATTCTGGTAGAGTTTTCTTCACTACCTTTCCATTTACTAAGGAAATAAGTCGATGTAATTAATTAAATTATTGTGACGATCCTAATATCAGATAAAAATAATTATCATTTGTGTATTCATTTAATTTTTCCATCGATGATAAATTATTCTAGTGTATCTCGCCGGAATGATTCGGCGACGCGGACGAGTTTATTGCCAGCGTCGGCACCAGCCCCGTTCGACTCTTTTACACGAACGCCTCTCCCGTCTCGTCGCCGAGACGCGCCCGCGAACGGTAGAGCGCACGGACAGGTCCGCAGGTATTCGATCATCATCCGCCGGGTTCGCCCGATGTCCGAGGGGATCGAAGGATAGATGCGTATAGAAGAGAAAAAGATGAACGGGGAGAGAGAGAGAGAGAGAGAGAGAGAGAGAGCGGGAGAGAGAGAGAGAGAGAAAGAGAGCGGGGGAGAGAGAGAGAGGGAGAGAGAGCGGGAGAGAGAGGGAGGATAGTGTGCCCGTCAGTCCGCTCGGCGTGCCCGGGACCCGTCGAGCTCGGTGAACGTCCATGGAAAAGAAAATGCCGATACGATCGGTCATCTCGAGGCGCGTATTCACGCCACACTCTCCGCACATCGCGTCGCTATGCTACTGCTGCGCTCTTGCTTCCAATCGTGGTCGCCTCTCTCTCTCTCTCCACGGGCTCATCCAATTATACTCCGCCCTGGACTAAAATTTGATTATACATCCTTCGCCCGCATGCAAAGTCCGCTACTCTCCTCGTGCATCCAAAAGCGAATATTTTCTTTTCTTTTTCATGTGAAAAGATCCGTAAAATAGAACCTCGCGATCCTACTCGAAAATCGAGATGATGTCCCGAACCTAACCTCGAATTCGTCACTCGAGCACGAACGGTTGATCGACGCCTTTTTTTTTGTTGCCCCGTCTTCAATTCCTCCGCCGCTGCTACACGATTCATCCGATTATAAATCCTTCGCCCCCACGCAAAGTGCGCTACTCTACTCATCCATGTAAAAACGAATATCGTCTTTTTTTCATATGTAAAGATCCAGCGATAACCGTGAGCCGAATTTCTTCGTAAAATGAAGCCTCACAATCCTACCGGAAAATCCGGACAATGTCCCGAAACGATTGGAGACGTTCTAAAGTTAAATTCAATCTTCGAGCACAAATGGTGCTGACGATTTTTTTTTATTTTTTTTTAAGAAGCGTCTCTAGTGAGTCCGCGTCGCCGGAACATCGAGAAAGTGCTCGATGGATCGCAAAGCCGTTGAAGACACGGCAACCTAAAATTCTGTGCGTCGAGCAAACACGTTTCCACGCTCTCAAATCATTCGATCGGTTCCACGATTCATACATCCAACGATGGAGTGCACGACGAAATAAGACTGAAGACGACAATCGGGTACAAAAAATGTCCGACTCGTTAGGAAACAGGCTGGTTTATCTGCTCGGCGGGAAATAGCTCCGGTGCTCGACACACGCCGCTGTACGTCCGGGATTTAATCGGGTGTTCCGACTTTGTGTGCGTTCACCGTGAAATATCCTGGATGCAAAGGGCGGTTACAGGGCTCGAGAGAGGGAGGCCGAGATACGATCCTCGTAGACTTCTGTACTTTCTGTACGCACTCGTCGTCGCTCGGGCCATAGCGGGCGCGTCGCGGCGCGTTCGGCCATCGTCGCCGCGTTAGTGCGGCGAGCGAGCGCTCGAGGGCGCGCGCGATCGCCGAGGGACCGTCGACCGCGCGGTCTTCGCGGCAGCGGCATCAAACCTCGATATCTGATCGCGCGCGTAGTCGGTGCAACATCTTCGCGCGCCTCGTAGCCGGAGCTTGCTCTGCAGCCTCTCATCTTTCTGCCCCCCTCCCCCTCCCCCCCCTCCCCTCCTCGCCGCTTCGGTTCACGATAAATCGGAGGCTCGTCCGGCGACGTCCGACATATGCAGACGCCTGTTGATCCCCTGCTCGGCCGCCCCCCCCCCCTCTCTCGCCATCGTTCGCCGCGCGCGAAACCCGCAGCGGTATCAACATTCGTACCCCTTTCTCGCTCCTCCTTTTCGGCATCCTTCCCCGATGCCCGCCGCCTGTAACCGCACAGTTTCATACGCCCGGGATTTTATTTGTCTCGCGTCCGAGAGCTCTCGTATCCTAGCTCGAACATCATATAAATTTAATGGTATGATACCGACGCGGACGCATGACTGCGCACGCATTTGAGCCGCCGCATCGCTGTAGCCGGAATTTATTGACCAATGGGAATGATGTGAACATTTGTGTGCAAAAAAAAAATTGTAATTAAGATTACAATTTTTTTTTTTTTAAGTTAATGTAGTCCGCTTTGAACGTTTCTCCACCAATCATTGTTCCTGAATAAAAATATAGTTTATACTTAGATCTAGTTTATAGTTTTTACTGCACGCATTTGAGCCGCGGCATCGCTGTAGCCGGAATTTATTGACCAATGGGAATGATGTGAACATTTGTGTGCAAAAAAAAAATTGTAATTAAGATTACTATTTTTTTTTTAAGTTAATGTAGTTCGCTTTGCCCGTCGCTCCACCAATCATTGTTCCTGAATAAAAATATAGTTAATATTTAGATATAGTTTATAGTTTTTACTGCATGTACGAATTTAAAAAAAAAAAAATGCAAAATAAAAAATCTCAACGAACACAATTCGTTTCCTGCCAACGTGACACCAGGGCAATAATAATCTAATATCTCTGTTTTTGCCAGGATTTTTTTTTTCCTCCGCATAGTTTGTCTCCTGCGCCGCTAGGAGAGCAGACCGTATCGGTACGAAGCCACCCCCCTGCCTCTAGGAGGAGCCTATCCAGGCCCGGCGTTGAACCAGAGGATAGATACTAATTACAACGGTTACTTGCGCTGGTGCGGCAAAAAGTTGATTATCCCGGACGAGCGTACATCTCGCGCGTAAAGGCGATAAAGAGAGAGGAAGAGGGGGTTATTCGACGGGAGACGGTAAGAAGAGTGCATCGGAAAGCGGAGCGCCTGCGGTATCGCTCGAACGGGATGGAGAGAACGGAGAAGAAAATATCGGCAGAAGGTAAAGAAGGAAAATAAAAAATTTATTGCCGGGAAGGAAAGAAAATAAATGCGCAGGCGAGAGAGGCCGGACGGCTCTTGTTTGCCACTGGACCAGACGGGAACGGGTAGGGTTGGAACTGCGAATATAATCGCTCACCTATACATTGCCGAGTCATCGTATAGGTGACGTATTTACCGAACCCGTACAATGTTTTCGTATATCAATTACATACTGATCTATGTAACTGGCGATACGCCTTAGAAAGCTCGTCGTCGATCGATCGCAACAAAATATTTTTTTTGTTATAAATAAATAAATAAATGAATGAAAAAAAAAATTACATAAAAACATCGTTGGCCCGTCGATCGACCGCGGAAAAAGTGTATGATCCGGGGAGATTGTACGCGGAAGCGAATTTAACCGCGGCGTTCACTTTTCATACACACGCGGTTAGATTCATGAGATTTTATTGGGTATGCGAGTGTGTTTGTGCGCGCTGCACGGAAGAAAATCAGGATATACTTACGTGCTAAATTATACACTGCTTCGGCATGTTAGCTATGGAGTGTAATTGCGACGAGGTATGAAATAGGATAGGAAGAAGATAATGTTGCCGACGGGAGAGAGAATCGGCTACCAGTTTTTATTACCCGCGAATTACGATACTCGTGTTAAATTGTAAGCTCTGGCGAAATTATGGTTGTAACGTGTATCCCTCCTGTGTGTTTATATATTTATTATTATTACGTTCTAACGAAATGGGCAGGATTTCTTTATCTTTAAGAAAAAAAAAAAAATTAATAATAATAATAATAATAAAATTAAGCCCGGAAGTACGTCGGAGCAGCAACTATAAATATTGTACTTTCACAGTCGAAATTTATTATCGATACCTCCTAGAGAACGCACCCGAGGGATCCTCTGTGTACATACACGTTGTGTGTCGAGGATTCTAAACCCGGAAGTCCAATTTCTTCATTAACGTATAAAAAAATTGAAAAAATAAAAAATAAAAACAGAAATCAGTTTCGAAGAAATGCAACTTTTAGCAAAAACAATTTTAAAAAAAGCGGAAATTGCGCAGTCGAAATTTATAATGGACATAATCCCGGAGATTAATTATCGATACCCCCTAGAGAACGCACCCGAGGGATCCTCCGTGTACCTCCACGTCGTGTGTCGAGGATTCTAAACCCGGAAGTCCAATTTCTTCATTAACATATAAAAACAAATAAAAAATAAAAAATAAAAAATAAAAAACAGAAATGAGTTTCGAAGGAATGCAACTTTTAGCAAAAACATTTTTCGAAAAAACCGGAAATCGCGCAGTCGAAATTTATAATGGATACAATCCCGGAGAACGAATCCGAGGGATTCTCTTTGCGCGTGCATGTGGTGCGTCGAGGATCGAGCCGTTCAGCGAGGCATTAGCATGGTTGCCTCGGCGCAGCTGCCTCTCGCTCGGTACGTATGCCCGTGTACCACGGCTCTACGTACCTGTATCTACCCAACGCGCGCGAGTAGTACCTGCTGTACGGGTCGACCGGTGAGCGCGATCGCGAATAGGTAAAAAAATCTATGCAGGTGTGGTGTGGTTAGTTGCCGGAGCGGTAGAACCGGCGAGAGGACGAAAGGAGCGAGGGCGGGGGAGGGGGGGGGGGGATGGCAAAAGGATGGCGGGAGAGAGGGTTGCGCGGTATGGCAACGGGAGTCCGGAGCGGTGGCAACGGGTTGCGTAAAAAAAGTGAAAGAAATAAAAATAAAAAAAAATCCGTCGATTGAACGAGCTAGCAACATAGAGTGAACGAACTAGGGAAGGAAGGAGGAAAGAAAAAAACGAGCTGTCCGAACAGTTCAGGGGGGAGGAGGGGGGGAGGAGGGGGGTATTTGAAAGAGGCAGGGAGGGCGAGGAAGGGCGTCGGCCGGCCTCGCCAAGCGCCACTCGGTCAAGCTCACTGCCATCGTCTATCGCGAAAGCCGCGAGCCGAGCTCTCCTCTCCTTCCATCCGTCTACCGGCTATAACACACGACTCGCGTCGTGGCGATTCCGTATGCGCCGGGCTGCGGACCGGCTACGCGAATACGCGCCCGGCCGACATCGGACCCGATCGTCGCGGGCGTCGCTCCGCGCCCCGCTGAGCCGGACTCGCCCGCTCCTATCCGCGTGTCCTGGACGAGCCTCTGACCGAGGTATGAAAATCTTTAATTGTTTACCGGAGGCGGGAATAATGATACCGGTATTTTATGGCTGTACGGCAAATAAATATTGATCATGGAATGAATGGTAGGGTGGCGGAGCCCCCGAACGGTTTCCCCCCGATGATTATCCCCCGAAAAGTTAAGCCCCGAAACGTCACTTTGTTGAAATATTGCGAAACCTTGATCACGATTGTGACGTTCATTTTTCTTCGAACCCAATATTTTACATTTTAATCCTAAAAATGCGATTTCACGTTAGAGCACACTGTTTTTAGTGCATTGAATCGAAGATATAAATCTCGGACTACAGTTACGCACAAAGAGGGCAGCAGATTCATGTTCAACGCACAAAAGTACGTCGGAATACGTCGCAATTGATTTTATGAACGGAAAAAAACATTTCATACCGACGGAAAAATTTTCATACAAAATTTCAAGTCCTTTCCAATCCATGTTTCACGTTTTTCAACGTCCTCGAACGGGACGATAAAACAATTGTAAAACAAGTGGAAAATGACGAAATAGACGTTTTTCCAGTAATGGCTCCAAAATGAAAAAATCGTTGTTCAATCGATTCTTTGAATTCAAGGCTATATTCCACGTATTTTTTCCCGCTGATCACGAATATAACAATTGTTTTACTCCCAACCCAATATTTTCCATTTAAATCCCAAAAATACGATTTTTCGTGCATAAAATCGAGACCTTCAATGTCTCACTGTACTTTAGTCCCAAAAAGGCCTGCAGATTCGTGTTTAGTGGTAAAAAATACTTAAGAATACGTGGCAGTTCATAAACAAAAAAGACAAAAAACAAAAAAGACAAAAGCATTTACTAAACTAAATATATATTTTTAAACAAACCCAAATTTTCGGGGAAATAAAAAATTCAAGGTCATTACGTGGAATTCAAAATCATTCCAGAACTTTTTCAAGGTCAGACAAAATTCAATGACGATTTCAGGACTCTAAGGACTTGAAGGACTGCTGGACACAACGGAACATCACATCGGAAAAATGTATATTTTCGACGATTCTGGTTCCTCCGAGCTAAAGTCTCATCCGACGATAATATCGATCCATTGTATATGAGATACCAGATTAATTAACAATCTCTAATGTTCTGATCTTTATATCGTGGCTAACGTTAGCACAGTTACTTGACCGAACACCACCTATCTTCTGTACCCAACGGAATGCACTTACCATTCAATAGTTTCGATAGGCTTCGCATTATTTTAATAAATTGACGTTTTGGGGGTTAATCTTTCGTGGGTTCGTCTTTTCGGAGGATATACGGTTTCGGGGATATTCATCGGGGGATAACCGTTCGGGGGCTTTGCCACCCTATCAAATAAATATCTATTTATTAAAAATTTATTTTCATTTGTTTAATTTAATTATTTTTTTATCAATAATTATTTATCAGTAAAACTGGAGAAGCTTTTCTCTGAGGCAGATTTTTAAAACAGTATGTCGATTAATTACATATGTATTTTTCAACCGAGTTCAAAGTTCGAACCCGTCCCGCAACTGAAAGTGCGAGATTCGAGCAACAATTAATCGTGTGATATATCTATATATACCGCTAAATGCGAGCGGACCGAATATAACGCATACGTTGCGTATACTTTCTCATTTTCTACGAGAGTTAATTATAAACTCTCTATCTAAGATCGACAGCGGGGAGAGCGCGGGAGCGACGGGAAAACGGCACCGCTAAATGCAAGCATGTGTGCAAGGAGGGGCGCAAACGTCTCGGGGACTTATATATATATATATATATATATATATATATATATATATAAATATATATATATAAAGGCAAAATGCTGTCGTGGCAACCGTCTTCTTCTCAGACGTCAACGATGCAGCTTCGCTTGAAGCCACAATTGCACGAAAGTATTACGCTTGTTATTAAAGTGAGATCGAGCGGTGCTCGGCTCGTTTCTGATATCGAGACTTCCCTTCTCTATCCTCGAATCGTTCAAGCTCTTCAAAAAAAAAAATACGTCTCGTCGATCCTCATTTTTTATTAAACGATTTTGCGATCGGCGAACCCGACGAATTAACGAAAGCTTGAAATAACGATGGTATAGGACATGTCAATGATGAGCCGAGGATAACGCGAAATATATAATGTCTACGCGGCCTCCTATATCGTCGACGCGATCGTTGAAGAGCAAGCAATCGGCAACGATAATCAGGTATTTCATCGCTAGTGAAAATTGGATTGTTAGTAATGTCGTCATCGAAGGTTACGTCGGAAAAATAATCACTTGCGCGCGGAGACCAGAGATTCAGGTTGAAAAATATTAACTTGGATATCCTAGGATTCCTCATAGCGGTTCCAGAAAACGCACGTTAACACTTTTTTTAAAAATTATTTTACCGAGCTGTAAGTGCGTATAAAACTGTACAGTAAAATTGATTCACCCTCGGTTGTATTCCTAAGACCGAGGTAGCATCCGCGGAAAATATCCATCGCTCGAAATCCCTTCGATCGGCCATCGGGAGCTCGACAAATTTAAATTAAATAAAAAATAATAATTTATCAATAAAAAGAAAATTCAAAATATATCTTTATTGATATATATTCCATACCAACATCGATAGGTGCTCGGTTGGTGTGTGTTGGTGGTGTGTGTCTTACACACCAGACGCGAAAAGTAAACACCGAATATTACTGACCTACGCTATCGATCGGAGATCGACAATCGGACCGGCCGAGCTGCAATATCCTACACTACAAACGAAGGATACAGCACACACGACACTAATTCACATGACAGCAAATGTGACACAAGAATAACGAGTGAAAGATCTCGAATTTACGATTAATATGTACCCAAATCCCTCACGAGTAGGTTAATATTCGCTATTTCGGGTCCAGAGCACGAACAAAAATCGCGAGCAACGGGAAGGCAACACACCCAGAAAAATAAATTATTTGACGGCCACCGTTTATTTGGTTTAAGTAAAATATTGATTTCATTTAAATAAATATTTATTTAATTTTAAGTAAATAGTTACTTAAATGAAATAAATATTTATTCTAATCAAATTAATATTTTACTTAAACCAAATAAACGGTGGCCGTCAAATAAATAATTTTTCTGGGTGCAATTAATTCCTTAATTGTTGCAAGGGAACTGCCCGTACCGTTACAATGTATATACATATAACGAATCTATTGCCGTAACGCCAGCTAGAGTCCGGCACCTCTCGAACGTCACCTCACGGTTTGACGACTATTCGGAAACAGTAGTTAACGTTCGTCGCGACAATTCGCAATACGCACTCGCTCGCACGCTCGTGCTCCAAAACTCTATACAAATAAATACCATTAAAACTACTGGGAGTTGGGTTATTTATCAATTCTTCCCCTCTACATACATACATACATATATATATGTATATACATATATATATATATATATATATATATATAGTTTGTACGGTATTCTGTTCGAGGAGAGAAATACAATTTGGCAAGTGTATCCAAGGGATAGGATCACCGCTGCAAGTACGTATCAGCCACGCGCTCTGACAGACGGCATTCCCGATCGAAAGATTGCCGAGCGCGTTCGGAGCGGTTTGGCATAGGCTCACGGCCGTAACCCCACGGGTTCGCCGAAGGTGATGAGGATAGATGTGTTAAGTATAAAAGATAGACGTAAAGGGAAAAAAACTATCCACTACACGTTGAGAGTTTGAAAGAGGATGAAGGGGAAAAAAATGAAAAAAAAAAAAAAAAAACATCGGCATAGAAGGAAAGACAGGTCTTGAGCGCGGTGCTGCGGCTGGCCCTGATACATCAGCCAGCGAAGCCGCAGCGGACAGTCGAACGCAGTGAGAAGGAACGGTGTATGGGCGCCGGGCCAAACTATCTTTACTCGGACAAAGTTTTAATTATCCACGAACGAGCCTTCGCTCCCGAGGTGTTTGCACTGTGCCACGCTTCCCTATGCCATATCAACGCAGTTTATTCTGCATATCCGACCGATGCACGTTGACAGTCCTTCGGTCCTTGCGGGTCGCTCGATTTATATTCATTTGATATAACATTAATTTCACCAAATAATTTATTCAAAATAATTCAAAGAAAAATCCATACTAACGCGACGTTCATTTTTCACAACGGATGGTTGGTCTTTATCTGACTCGAGTGACTGCATAAAATACCGTACTGTGACTACTTCTTTTTCCGGCTACTTCAATCCAAGTCCGTCCGCGGACCAATCGAACGTTCATCAAAATTGTTTACAATTTTTTTTCTCATTTTCCCATATAAGGCAAAGTACCGGAAGGAGCTGATTAACTATTTCGAAATTCAATTCGGAACCTACATTTTATGAGCGGAAGAAGCCCAGTAAATTTCGCTACTATCCAGTATCTCGGAAAAGTTGGAGCGTTTTCGGATGGAACGGACTGACAGACGGAAATGTAAAAATCTCCATTTTTTAAAATATTCTCCGATATAAAACACGTTTCCAGAACATAATTCGAACGTTTAATTTAAAAAAATTAAATACTTGGTATGTTTGGAGGAACTAAAATCATTACTCCACATAGAATCAAGCCGGCAGGAGCATTGATTTAACGTCAACGAAAAAAAAGTATATATATATACCGCAATAATTGATACCACGCTGAGAGCTTCCGAGGCACGATCGCTCCCGGTTACGATACGATTCCCATTTGCTTTGGAACTTTGTGCAGCGACGTCCTGCAACTCGACCGCCCTTGTTCTTCCCGCTGGGAAGCTCATAGGTGTTGTTATAAACTGCGGGAATAATTATTGGGAGTGTCGACTCACCTGTGGCCGCTGGTACGTATTAACAAGTGTGTTAATAAGCCGAGCCGTAACAACTGGAAGCGAAACGGGGACGCGCGTCGTATTCAAGCCAAACATCTACCACCTTAAATACGTAGAATAAAAATGGACATCTATAATGTGGCAACCTACATATATACTTTGTTTTGACTTGTAAAAAAAAACAACCCGTCGAGCGTACGAGCGAGGACTCGTGGCAGCAGTCGGCGTGGAAATTAGCAAACAAATAGCTTAATTCGCACGCTCACCTCCCTCCGCGGATATGTAAATTTAATAACGCCGATTCGGACGTGGGTGTCGGGCTGCTCGTACGTTCATTACTCTTGCCCTCTCGCACACCCTTTCCGTCCTTTTCATGACCGTGCGATTGTGTGATAGAGCTTTCGCACGTGTGGTAAATAAAGTTGAACACGGGATGGCGCGGAGAGGACGTCGGAGGGGGTCGCTGCATTATGCATGCGTATTGTGTACACCTGTTGCCCTCCAAATCACGGACCTCCGAGCTACCGCGATTGGCGCACTCCTCTCGTAAAACCCTATCTGCACTTGTATGCACTCCTGCATCGTGCAATTTCTGAGTTATCTATGAAAAAAATATATATATATATATATATATTGGAATTACCCACCGTGCTGCACCCCTTGCATTTTAGGGATTTTTTGTAATGTTCCAAACGCGTGACTACCACGCGTGTACGGCTGGTGACGTGGTCAGTCATCATCAAATTATTGAATTAGGCCTTTGATGAACGGGTTCTTGTTCCCATTTCGGTAATTTGGTGTCGAATGTTTGGGCACATGAGAAAGATGGGTTTATGGGGTAGTTTGAAATTTAGAGTGGAGTCATTAAAGCGGTTATCTGCATCGGGTAATTCGGAGGTCAAAACATCTTACGAGAAATATCTATCGAGAGATATTGAAATAAGAAACAAAGCGTCATTATCTGATACAATAATTTTTCTCATCTAAAATATATGATGATTTTCCGATGTTTTGGAACATTCTGAACACCTTTTCATTCAAATTTCGATTTTTTTTCTTTTCATGAAGCTGCGTGTTCGAAGGTTCCTCGGATCGAGGGCGAGCTTGATTCGAGGATTCGCTTCGAAACTGCACCGTCATGGTAATTTGGAAATAATTGTTTCTATAAACGCACCAAATAATCATTGAAATTATTATAAAAAATTATTATTTAAATAATTTCATCTGTAATGATAATCATGCAGGCAAGATAGCCGGGAAAGACGGAATCCTCCTACTTAAATAGTTGGTCGGTTGTGCGCTTCGTTTTCTTATTATTCTCTGCCTTGTATATTTTTTTGTTTTCATTCTTTCATACTTTCTTGGATGCTTTAGGTTAATTTTTTATTTGTTTTAGTTATACAGTTTAATCTTAAGTTTATTATTTGTTAATTTTATCGATTTTTTTAGGCAGCTTTTCGGTTGTCAGCCGTCTTTGTACGATTTTTTTGGGGACAGTGTCCTTAGGCGGCTTGCCTCAGGACACCAACAAAACAACTCTATTCTTTTCTATTATAAATTTACCTACCTCGTTTTTCAGTCATCACAAGCTCTACACCGATCCTCCATCGAAGTCATCACCCCCACACTACCGAATAACTGAAAAAATAAAAACAAAAAAAAAACCTAATCCACCGTTATTATAAACATTCAATGCGGCTTCGTGAAATCACGACCAGCTCTGGCGCGTCCGCAGTAGGGTATTTCCCCGTAGTCTGGCGGCGTTAGACCCTTTAAGAGAACTTTACACGCTCGTTGAATCGGTCGTATCGAAACTTTTGTAGATTGTCGACGGGGGAAGAGAGGAGGGGGGGGGACTGAGGAGAGAATCCTCCCCCTCTGAAGAGAACTCACGGGGCGAATGGACCAGCTCTGTGAAAGAGCGAGCGATGAGGAGAGCAAGAGAAACGAAGGAGTACGAGGAAGAGTGGTGCGGCGGGGCATCCTAGGGTACAGCGTTACCGTGGGGAAACGCGCGCGTCATCCAAGGGACGGGTCAGGTAGTGAATCAGTGTACTAAAATGAATGAAGCGCAACAGGTCGACGCAATAGTTGCATGTAGTCAGCTTATGGCATGTAGGCGGGAGGGGAACGGGAGCTCTCCGGTGTAGCCGGCGTAGGCGCTAAGGCAAAACTGTTCGCTATATGTAGTGGGAAAACGTTTCAGGATATAATGGGAGTGGGGGTGGAGGGAGAGGCGGAGATGTTGCGATGAGAACGGGGGACGGAGTAAGAGAGAGGAGCCGGGTAGGAATTTCGGGTCGTAGCTCCGCGAACATAATACGTGAAACAAGAGGGGTAAACCAATTTCAAAGTTGGCGAGGCCGGTATTCGCACAGCCCGGTTACCTACCGTACATTTTCATCCTGCATCCATTCCATAGTGTTTATGTATGGGAGAAGATGTACCTGTAATGCACTGGGGTGTGAGTGTCATGTTCGCTATGTGCACGACCTACGCAAGCTCGGCGGACGAGCGTGTATTGCGTGTAGATGCAAAGAGCTGGTGTGCAAGTTGGGTCGGAGCTGGCCGCTAGATGGCGCTGATGGAATGCATGTACACGGCGATACACGCTCGACTGGAACCTCTGTGTAAGTCATACGCGTAGCCAATAGCTGAACCAACTGGCTATACCTGGCGCGAATGCGGCTATATCGCGGGTACGTAGACGTGTACACAGAGAATGTCTGTAAATGCACTGGTGGTCCATAAGTACACTATTTATCGCTTGGTTTTCATCCGGCTCGTTCGGGGTACCTTAGAATTATAAGTGCGGAAACACTGGAAGGGAGAGGGTCGACACGCGTCGAATTGTTTCCTGATACGGCTACTTTGTCTATATATACATGTATGTATATGTAATTGCGACTTTGTCTAACGGATAACTGAACAGGCGATAACGTTTAGCCACCTAAATGGCAATTCAGTTATAAATATTCAAGTATTATTCGATTATGATAGGCGATTATAGGCTAAACAAATGTTTTGTTGATCGAACGAAATCATTGTCGTAGTAAGTAAAGAAGCACTTGACTCGACGGCCTGTTAGTTTAATCAACGAGGTATTCTTTTTGATCAACCAAACATTTGTTTCGCCACCCGTAAGCGCACATTTTGTTGACTCAATCGATTTTTTTTCTCTGTGCATATAGATTGGATTTTTTTTTGTTAACTAGAAATTTGCGTTGTCGTTTATATTATTGGGGAGATAAGAATTTTGTATCCGAGTACCGAGCGAGGGGTGCGAGGAGATAATGCACCGGTGCAGTACAGCATCCAATTACGAAGTCTC
Organism: Amblyteles armatorius; assembly: GCA_933228735.2. Classification (NCBI taxonomy): domain Eukaryota; kingdom Metazoa; phylum Arthropoda; class Insecta; order Hymenoptera; family Ichneumonidae; genus Amblyteles; species Amblyteles armatorius. Next base: position 2,184,171 of record OW121696.1, on the reverse strand, counting down.
TTGTAAGCTTCCTATCCCATATCCTCCCGACTCTCCGCTCTTCCCCTCGACCCCCCCTCCCACCGTAATCGTCTCTCATGACGCACGATGTCCTCCGATCCGGTATACCCATCGGACCGGCAGCCAACAGCTAAAGAGCTGCGGAGAGCAGAGAAGCAGAAGGAGGAGAGGAACCAGTCTGGGCCCGGAGCAATCTCGCCCTGCCCAAAATTCGCATCCTCGCCCAACTTTGTCCCTCTCGGCTCTTCGTCGTCGGAACGATCATCTCCGCAAGAGTCACTCGACCAACAAAAGTGATAGTCGATACACACACACACACACACACGCACACATCCACACGACACACACGCACACGCACGCACACACGCACGCACGCACGCACGCACGCACACTGAGAAAAAAAGTATGGTATTTCCTACTATAACGAATAGTTCCCAGAGGGGACGTCTATATAGATAGTTTGTGATAGTATAAACTCAATTGATTAAACTATACTTATAGTTGCAACTACAATTTTTGGTCATTGTCGTAACTGTAAAATATAGACGTCCCCCCTGGAAACTATTGACTATGTAAGTTTTTCTCAGTGCACGCACGCACGCACGCACGCACGCACGCACGCACGCACGCACGCACGCACGCACGCACGCACGCACGCACGAACGCACGCACACCCAGAAAAAACATTTATCTGATTTCCACCGTTTATTTGGTTTCAGTAAAATATTCATTTGACTTAGATAAATAGTTACTCAAATGAAATAAATATTTATTTCAATAAAATAAATATTTTACTTAAGCCAAATAAACGGTGGCCGTCAAATAAATGTTTTTTCTTGGTGCACGCACGCACGCACGCACGCGTGAAGCCCTCGAGTATAAATAATGTACCTAAGTGCAATTGCGTGGACTTCGGAAATGTCGAATTGTGCGCATCGCTCTACTCGCATCGGCAAATACATCCTTACGACGCAGCTTATAAAAATAACGCGGCGATGAAGCCGAGACTTAATTTTCCTCCGCCGAGTGATTCGAGATATCTTCCCGGATCTATGGAGATGAAAGAATTTAATGCCCGATCTTCGATCGTTCGTTTCTTCTTCGGCTTGGGCATGCGAGCGTGCATGGAGCTTGCATGCCCGCCTCGGGTCCCTCGCGATACCAGCAGGAAACGCGGGAGCACTTAAACGGGGCGAGTCTCTCGGATGCTACGAGAGCTGGACCTGCAATCTTCCCCCTCTACTACTCTTCGTCCATCCTAGGCCGGTTCTCTCGTTACGCCTCGCTTCGAGTGGCCTCTTTTCCTCCACAGCTCGATACACTTTTGCACCGTTCTGCCCTCGCGCACCGGTGTAACGCGCTTCCGTCCCCCATCTCTAATCGTCCGCCATCGAGGAGATAACCGAGAGATTATCGGGCGATCGCTCGGTTTCGTGGTTCAAAAAAAAAAAAATTAAAAAATTTTGGGCGTTAAAAAAAGGAGAAGGGGAGAGTCGTTCGGAGTCTGCGAGCCATCCTTTTCAGTATATCTCTGTATAGACATCTCCTCTCGAACCCGATCGGGGGAGTGCGCTCGCGTCACCGGGGATCAACATCGGCCCTCAATGTCCGAGGGGTTCCGCGTGTCCGACGGTGTTATATCACGCATGCATGTAGGTATGATATTTATATATAAATAGCACATGCATCCGCGCGACATTCGATTCGGACATCGCAAATCGGACTCCTCTCGTATTTACCGTACGATCCGGAACCATCGCTGTCGCTCCGCTCCCTACGTGTTATCTGTGTGTATCCCTGAGACCGGTACAGTAATTAAGGATTCAGATAACGCTCACCGACTGCGGAAGGCAACCCAATTTAAACCTACAAAAGTGTTAAGCTGAGTTTAGCGTGAAAGAATTATGTGCGAGGAGAGAGATTGAGGATAGGTTTTCGGAAGAAGAGGAAGAAGTTAGAGAGAAAGCGATATTTATTTTGCGCTCCGGGAAAGGTCCCCGCAGGCGCTAGACATTCAATTTGCTATACATAACATTATAAGTTTGCATTATCAACAATATGATACTTTACCAACATATTAGAGTAGTTCGGTGGTGTTTATGAAAGAAATTAAAGAGAGGATATCGAACAAAGAAAATAAAAATTGATGAACATAAAGTTATATAAAATATGTTTCACTGAGGCTGCCCTCCTGCCGCCCATTCGGTCCACCCGTCACGGTTGACAGGGACAGGCAGGTGTTTACTCTAGGACTAGGACTAGGACAGGACTAGGACTAGGACGAGGACTAGAACTAGGACCAGAGCTAAGGCTAGGGCTAGGGCTAGGGCTAGGGCTAGGGCTAGGACTAGGACTAGGACCAGGACTAGAACTAGGAATAGGACTAGGACTAGGACTAGGACTAGGATTAGGACTAGAACTAGGAATAGGACTAGGACTAGGACTAGGACTAAGACTAGGACTAGGACTAGGACTAAGACTGGGACTGGGAGGACTAGGACTAGGACTAGGAGGAGGAGGAGGAGGAGGAGAAGGGGGAGCGAAGCGAAGTAGGAAGAGGAGGAGGAGAAGGGGGAGCGAAGCGAAGGAGAAGGAGGAGGAGGAGAAGGGGGAGCGAAGCGATCGAGGGGAGCGCGAGTGAAACACCGAGGGCCACTGCTGGTGCGGCTCGTGCACGGAAAAATAGAAAAAGAGAGAAGTGTGCATCGCAGACGATACGCCGCTGGCGATAGCGGAGAGCGGTCCGTAGAGCGCTACCTGGACCATCCTCGGGGAGGGGAAAATTAAGAGGAGGGGGAGGGGGGGGGGGATGGGAGGAGAGCGTCGGGAGACGGAGATAACCCAGGGAGAGGCGAGGGAATTCGTATGCACCGGATCCTACAGATATACCGTCCCCCTCCCTCTCCCTCTCCGTACTACGCGGTGCTCGTTCGTTCGACGGTTCTTCAGCCCTTTAGCCCGAGCGTCCCGCACCGCCGCCGATGGGAGGCGGGGTGGGGGGCGGGAATGGGAGGGGGAGGGGAGAGCAGCGTTTCGTGAGTCTGCCGAACAGGTGGAGAGAAGGAGACGGGCGTCCATGCAATTTCGGACGAAAGAAAAGGTAAGAAGGAAAAAAAAAAAAAAACGGTATTACCGTGCTACTGCCTCCGGTGGTGCCCGCGGAGGGTCGGGGAAGCGGGGCGGATGGTTCGGTGGTGGGAGCCGAGGAAAGAAGAGCTCGCGAGGGGGGGAGGGGGGAGAGGGGGGAGGGAGGGCGAAGAGAAAAATAAAAAAGAAAAATCCGGTAGCCAATGGGAGACGCGGGTCTGGCGAGCGGCAGCCGAGAGCGGGAAGATCCGACAACGTTGCGGCTCCGGCAGTTTTTGTTTACCGCGCGGGCGCCCGCGCCCGCTGGAGAAGTGCATCCACCGGGGGGCGAGCCGCAGCGTCGGAGATCTCTCTCTCCCGTCGTCCTCCCGCCGTCTGCGATCTGACGCTCCCGTTCTTCGCTCCTGCCGGCGGAGACTCTCAAGATTACTGAGCGGCGAACTTCGGGGCGAACCGCCCGGACAGCGACCGCGGCTCGCGACAATCCTATGCACACGCGCTTGTTTAGGAGCAACGAGAGACAAGGGGGAAGGAAAAAAATAAAATAAAAAATGTTGCAAACTTTCGAAGAACTTTGCGGGAAGGAGGGAGGAGAGCGGACCGGAGAAGGTCTCGAGGAAAATTCTCGACTTCGTACGGACTCGACACAATCGGCCGGAGAGCCTGAAGAAGTAAAGACAACTCCGATACGAAAGGACGTCACGAAAAGTGCACGGGGGACGCTCTTTTTATTTTGCTCGCTCTTATCCTCTTTTATTGTTTTGAAGGGGGTAGAAATTTTGACCGCTTGTCTCGAGATCCACTTCGCAGACGTAGGTTACTCGTAACTTTGGGTTACGAGCTCCGAACTGTTTCGATCGATCGTAGCTTGCCAATTACGAAAATAAATAATGTAATTTAATTAATGTAATAATATATTTGATCTCTTAATTAACGAGAATCAAATGATTAAATAATTAAAATGAAACGTAAAAAAAAAAGGTCTTCACCGAAGCTCAATCATCCCCGCCCCGGCGCGCTCACCCGTTGTAAGTTAAACGCTCGTTTTACATCGGCAATACAATGAAACAGCGCGTAACATATATTTAGCCGAGAAAGGAAAGGGCAACGACTGATCGAGTCTCGTTCCTCCCAGCGAACCCGTGCACGGCTCACGCGACCGGATATACCCGAATGCTCGAAATAACGAGCATCATCGCGAGTAAAGTATTCGTCGGCGAACCCCATAAATATACACTGAAAAGATTATGTACACACACATAGATAAAGTGTGTATAAGCGAGCGCGAGAGGAATAATGTAGTGAGAGTCAACGATCTCTGGACGGTGCGGCTCTTGAGCATTTGCCTTCGCATCTCTTCGGGGTGTCGGAGGAGTTTCGCCGCAGATTCACGCCTCGTACCTCTTCCGAGCCGACTCTCGAATTAATGTCCCCTCCCCCCCCCCCCCCCCCCTCCTGCCCCTCCTGGGGCGCTTCTACAGTAGTTGCAACGTGCATACGTATAGGAGGAGTATGCAAGCTGCCGGTGACTCGAACGCCGACGTCTACGACGTTCCGTCGCAAAGCGTCTCGCAACGCCGCTAGAGCGACGATCCCGGAGAGCTTGGCCTCGGGATAGAGCTTCGCGGGATATTTTCGGCCCTGGAATTGCATTTCCTAGGGTAAAACTGTTGGCCGCGAAGAAACTCTCCAAGACCCCGTCGTCGCGCAAGTTCGCTTTACCGCGCGGTTGCCGCCTTTTGCGTTGACTACGCTGAAATGTGCCTAAAATTATCGAGGTCGGTAATGAAGAATGTTGCGAAATATTTTGATGGCTAGAGGTACGCAGGACTGAACGAGAAGTCTTATCGAAAGCGGTTATCGATATCAGGATCCTATTGGACTGTTCGGAACAAACAGTACAATAGGATCCAAAATTAACCACTCTGAAATGTACCTAAAATTATCGAGGTCGGTAATGAAGAATGTTGTGGAATATTTTGATGGCTAGAGGTACGCCGGACCGAACGAGATGTCTAATCGAAAGCGGTTATCGATATCAGGATCCTTTTGGATTATTACAAAATTAACCACACTGAAATGTACCTAAAATTATCGAGGTCGGTAATGAAGAGTGTCATGAAATATTTTGATGGCTAGAGGTACGCCGGACCGAACGAGAAGTCTAATCGAAAGCGGTTATCTATATCAGGATCCTATTGGACTGTTCGTTCCGAACAGTCCAATAGGATCCAGAATTAACCACACTGAAATGTAGCTAAAATTATCGAGGTCGGTAATGAAGAGTGCCATGAAATATTTTGATGGTTAGAGGTAAGCCGGACCGAACAATAAGTCTAATCGAAAGCGGTTATCGATATCAGGATCCTAGTAGACTGTTCGTTCCGAACATGCCTGGCGCTAGGGCGAAAAAGTTTGTTACCATTTTTTTTTACCGACCGAGTTCGGCTTCGTTGGGGAGGCGCAAGGATCACTCTTAGTTTTCAAATCTTTCGCTTACTCGGTCCGCCGGTGCATGTTAACAAAAAAAAAAAAAAAAGAGTCTTGGGCTCCTGAGAATACCTCGGGAATGAGGGTGGAGAAGACAGTCGCGCTAACTCGGCGATATCCCGACGGTGCGGGGAAGAGCGGGTTTTACCGGAGGCGTTCACGGGAACGATGATCGATGCCCATGTTAAAAATGAGCATGCATTCCAGAGATCTCTTCCCTCTCTCCTTTCTCGGCTCCAAGTTTCACGTATATACATGTATATCTATATATATACGTATATGGGGATAGTCTCCCGCAATCGAATTCAAAGACTCAATGAATATATCTGTAGAATCATAAATCTCCCGTACGAACGATCAATCTTTTTTTTTCTCTCTCGAGGGTAGTTGCGGGGTGCGGGTATGAAGGAGAGGGGGAGAATAGAACAACGATTTGTTGCCAAGATTTTAAATAGTGGAACAGTGGACGAACTGCATCGACCCTTATTCACTGTGGTGCAAGGACATGGTATTAATAAAGTTTCGTCAATCGTGATCAATTAATCACAATAGGTGATTTAAAAAAAAAATTATTATCGAAGATAATAAACTTCGATGTAATACAAAATGCATACAAAAGTACATACCGCGACTTGCGAAACTGTGGAGAAGTGTACGAAGAAAAAAGAATGAAATTGAAATTTTCATGTCGCTTTCTCATAAAAGCTGAAAATTGAAATTTTCATATCGTTTCTTCACAAAAGTTGAAAGTTGAAATTTTTATATCGCTTTATCATAAAAGTTTGAAGTTGAAATTTTCATATCGGAGGAGGAGGCTATATATTTCCCTGCTTTTTCTATTTGCAGTAGGAACGGTGACTGATGCGGCTAACTCTTTTTTTTCCTTAGGGGAGACCGGGGCAAAATGGCACAGCGGGGCAAAACGGGACAGTGAGGACAAAACTCAATTTTGCATTAACTTTTGGATGCCCCATTTCGTCCCAACGATGCATCCGGATTTTCAAACCCGTTTTGCCCCACGTACCACCATCGCTACCGTCCCAAAGTTAGTGGAGAATACGTTTTGTCTCATTATCCCGTTTTGCCCCGGTGTGCCATTTCGCCCCATTCTCCCCTAGCTTATCCGGCAATTAATCCGTAACAATTAAATAAAAGTTATTAAATATAAATTATTAAATAGCAACTGGCGGTTATGTTGGGTTGCGTGCTTCGCGCGCTTGTAGTTTCTCTGAAAGTACCTTTTATTGTACAAAGTAAAAAGAGAACGATTATTGTACAAAAATGTTTAGTTATTCTCTTTTAGCTGTCTCGGCTATTGGCTTCATATTTTGTTAATTTTTCGCTTAAAAAAAATCAGCAGAAGTTCGTCAACGTTTCAGCTCGCGCTTTCCTCGCTCGGGTCCTCGTGTATTGCTCACTCCCGAAGAATGATCGTGGCCCAAGAGGCAGGTTACTATTTCGGTCCCGCACCCGACGATAGAGAGATAGGATGGAACGAGCGACAAGGGAAACGAAGTGACTTTCGGAGATGCGTCGACCTCGGGACTATTCTTACGACGCACTCGTGCACCGCGCTAGCCGCGCGATATACGCTCTCGGTTACAAGTTCGTGAATGTTATTTTCCCGCCGGGTGCCAACTCCGGAAACCCTCCTCCCATTCCCGAGCCCTTCAACCATCGAAATGCATTTATTTCGCAAAGATTTTTTTTTTAAATTAAATTCAATCAATTCTCACGTTCGTTTTTTTTTTTTTTGTTTAGGCTTCGATTGCTTATTTTTCTAACGTTGGCTCTCACTCGTTTCCCTTGTTTTACTTTTCATTACACATGTAAAAAAAAAATGTATAACAGATATATTTGGTAAAAAGTAATTAAAAAAAAAATTAGTATATTATGCTACAAGGGAGGAAAGTGCGTCTTTTCACCGAGTGTGAAGTTTGATTAGAAATTCGCTCTCGGTTACAAGTTCGTGAATGTTATTTTCCCGCCGGGTGCCAACTCCGGAAACCCTCCTCCCATTCCCGAGCCCTTCAACCATCGAAATGCAATTGTTTTGCAAAGATTTTTTTTTTTTTAAATTAAATTCAATCAATTCTCACGTTCGTTTTTTTTTGTTTAGGCTTCGATTGGTTATTTTAAACGTTGGCTCTCACTCGTTTCCCTTGTTTTACTATTCATTACACATGTAAAAAAAAATTTATAACAAATATATTTGGTAAAAAGTAATTTTAAAAAATAAAAATTTGTATATTATGCTACAAGGGAGGAAAGTGCGTCTTTTCACCGAGTGTGAAGTTTGATTAGAAATTCACACGAGGTGAAACTTCCTCCCGAGTAGCATACGCAATTTTTTTTCCCGACTGTGCTAAAAAGTTGCCATATTTCTATGCCTACGACTCTCGCTAGTCAAGAATCGGCCACTCTTCAGCCCCGTTGCAGGCACGAAGTAGCCTTTTTAGCGTAGTCGGGAAAAATTTAAATTATTTCACGCTTTCGCAACGAAAATATAAATATCTCCAGAAGTCTCCGATTCTGGCCAATATTTTTTTAACCACACGGCTGGTTGAACATTAATGTTAACCATTGCCTGGTTCGCCCGTATCTTTTTCTCTTTTCATCAACTAGATAAAAAAAAGAGGAGGTTAAACTACAAAGCTAGCCTCGTCCTATAATTAATATCGAACAGGCGACGTACGGAACGACGAGGATGCGATGTGCGAGAGTGAGACACCAATGTAACATTGCTGGTGAAAAAGTGTGGTAGCCAGTGAGCCGAGGGAGTATTTGTAATCGCGTTCGGAGCCATCGGCGCCGGGGTTTGCCGCTGTCTAGAGTTCCTCTCGCTTCTTCGCTAATCGCTTAATCACTAATCAACAAAGCAGAGGACTACGTGCCCATCAGGGGAGTGTAAAAAAAAAAAAAAAAATAACAAAAAAAATCAAATAAACACTCCGGCCGATCGAGCTCCGTCGGTAAAACAGACGCGGTTCTTTTCGCGGCGCGCTCGCTCGAGAGCTCCGCTTTACGGCTCTCTCCGTCCCGTATATATAATAATTATTATTATGTATTATTATATTATATGACACTCGGTCTCCCCTCCACTCCGCCGCGTCGACTTGGCAAACTGCATGCACACACAGGCCTCATCGCCGCTTCGACATTATTATAATCCATCAACCCGGACGGTATCGCTTTGCTATAATATTAAATCGCATGAGCACTCGATGTCTGTCAAACTGGAAAACTTTCGGCCACGTGGAATAATTCGTGCTTCCCGCTTATGCGCACAGATGACTGACGTCATTCGGTGCGCTGCGCCTTTTTTCCTTTGTACCATTATAATACCATTTGCTGTTTATATAACGCGCTCTGTTCCACCATTGTACAGGGAAAAAAAAGGGGCGAACGGACAAAACTTTGTCGTATCGGGGGAGAGAGAGAGAGAGGGGGAGAGAGGGAGAGGGGGGGGGGGGGGGGGGGGAAGGGAGATAGAGTATCATCTCGCACCTCTCGCGAGATCATTTGACGACGGGACCGTGCGATAATCGAGCGCTTATGGGATATTGTTGTTATTATTATTATTATTATTATTATTATTATTTTTAATCATTATTATTATATTTTTTTTTTCAACATCGCGAACGTTTACGAAATGTAAAGAGAGCCTCGCTCCATTGTGCAGTGGACACGTGCCCTATGCTCCAACCGATATAGGTTCGCGCTTTAGTTTTTATCAAACGCTTCACTTTCCTTCTTTTTTTTTTATTCATCTTTGTTACGTTTTATCTATAGCCGGGGATATATCGGTACGGAAACGGCAGCGATACGAGCCCGAAGGCTTTCGCTTTGTATACGGATCTGGTATGTATGCGATCGACCCTTTGTCCGCTGGCCAGACGTCCGAATAACGTATTATTCGCTTCCACAAGTTACGTACAGAAGATACGCCGATGCGATGTTATTCTCACGAGAGCCGCCTCTTTCGTCAAAACTACAATACTGTATCAGAAATTAGCACATTTAAGTCTGGTAATTCGCTTCCCATAGATGTCTTAGAGAGGATACCTACATTACCGACGGAGGGTAAGAAATAAATTTTTTCAAACACATCTTCAAGATGATCGTTGGGCAGATTCTCGAGAAGAAGAAACGAGAATAAAGAACGAAAAACGAAACCACCGAAGGAGGACGAGGATTCCGCGAGGAAGCGGACAAGTACGGAAGAAAACGAGGATAACAGCCCGAGTCCTGAGTCGAGACGAGAGAGAGGAGTAGGGCACTAGGGAGACGAACTACAACCGTTGGTCCACTCAGTTCTCCAGCCACCCCCCCCCCCCCCCCCCCCCCCCCCCCCCCTCCCCAATATCTCCCGGTTCATTTCTCTCCCGCGTCCTTCCCCGAGCCTGCGTCCGGTTCCTCTCGTCCTTTCGCTCCGACTCCTTCCCCGAATTCGTCGCCGACGAGCGGCGAAGAGGACGAAGCAAGCGAAACAACATCTCGAAGAGCAACCCCGAATTCCACAACGTCCATCCCTTTCTCCTTCGCGCGCTCACCCTCGATCCGTTTCCTCTCTCGGGCATCTTCGCCCGCCTCCACCTTCGCCCGCCGCTCGTCTTTCTTTCATTCCGCTTCTTGTTTTTTTTCTTCATCTTTCCTCCATCGCACTTTTCCGTGGATTGTTCGCCGAGAGCAAAATGCATCGGTCGTTTGTGTGCAGGCTGCAATACTCGCCGCCACTCCGCGCAACTCTCCGGTCTGAAGTTGGGGGCTGAAGTTGTAAGTTGCTCGCGTCTTTGACCCCCGCTCGCCCCCTCCCCTCCCCCCCCTCCCCGCCCTACTCCTATTCCTTTCTTTCGTGTCCAACTTGCTCTTTGCTCGTGACCTCTGACGCTCAGTTTTCTCAACTCGTTGTCTGTTTTACGAACGGAAGAGATTCTTGGCTCCTGCTTGATTCTTGTTCCGCTTCCTCTTCTGCGGCACCCCGTCTTGTCGCACTTTACTCAACAGCTCCGCGGAATCGTCGGCCCTCTCGGGGTCCCTTAAACCATTCAGCCCTCATGCCGTTCACCTGTGGGTCCTCATTTATTCAAAGTTCTCCCCCCTCCTCCTACTCCATTCTGCCCCTCCAAAAGCCCTAGACGGGAGTGAAAGCACTACAGATGGTAAGAATTATACGGATGAGTAGGGATCCACTGTGTTTACGCACTTGGCAAAGTTGTAAACTTCTTATTGGGATTCTCGTAAAAAAATAAAAAAATAAATAAAAAAGGATGAGCATTATTTTTTTAAACCTAACTCTACTCTTACTTATTTAACGATGTTACTGTTAATTATTGATTAAATTTATTCATAAGTCTTATCGTAATCGCTTCGGATGCGCGATCCAAGTAGTCACGATCGGTATTTGTCGGACCATCGATAGTGGCAAAACTGGGGATTAACCCCTTCACTGTCAGAGAAAAAGATATTTCTCTACACTGTTCGGCCCCTATATCGGCCAATGACAGTCAGGGGATTAATTACAACGGTGTTACCGATGATTTATTAAATGAACGAATCGAAACGTATAGAGTTTTTCATCCAAGTAGTTACGGTCAATATTTCGCAGACCATGAATACCAGCGAAATTTATTACTAAATCAATGAATCTAATTAATAATCGGTAACATAAAATTTAATCGAATCATGAGTCTCGTCAAAGCCGTCCCGAGTTCATGCTCGAAGTAGTCACGGTCAATGTTCATCAGACCATCGATAGAGTCGAAATAAAAGCGTCTTCACTACTATCCCCGGATGAAGAGGGCGATGCTTGAGGTAAAAAAAGCGTTGCAGCCGTCGTTTGATTTAGAAACAAAATTTTACAAAAAAATAAAAGATTTAAGAGAAAACCGGCTGCCACGGACCCTTACGAAAATCCCGTCGTAAGCTTCCCGGAACGATCTTTTGAGAGAAAAAGCTTCGAGCGTTGGAGAGGAGCGACTCGAGCCGGGAGCAGCTCCGGGATTACGAAGAGAAATCGTGGCCATGGAATTTCCAAGAGCGGCGAACGGTGATGCAGGACGAAGGGGGTGCTGCAGGCGAGAGCGGAGAAATAACGGAAGGGGGTGAGAGAACACCGGCTAGTGAGCCCGGAAAGTGGAATAGGTGGGCGGGGAGGGGGGAGCTTCGGACGGAGGCGAACCGGGCAGGGAGTTTTTTGGTGGCTCGTGTCTCCGTGAATACTACACGTAGGAGACGGTGCATTACGAGCGGGACATCATGGCATGGCACGGCATGGCCGACTCGCACGCCGAAGGTACACTGGACGGAGGCGGCAAAGGGGCGGGGGACGGCGACGGCGATAGAAACGAAAAAGTAAAAAAACGTCGGAACGAGTGGGGGTGGAACGTGGAACGCGGAACGCGGAACGCGAAGGAAAGAAAGAAGGAACGAAAGAACGAAAGAGCGCGCGGTATATAGTGATATACATAGTATGAAAATCGGGGTGGGCTAAAAAATGTGTACAGGATTGTTCAGAATACCTTTCGACTACAATTTCCAGGAAAAAAAAATAGTAATATATTCAATATTGGAAATCTCCATCTTTTGTGAAATCTGCCAGTCACAAAGAAAAACATAAAATAAAAAAAAAACTGTAATCGGATCCTTCCGAGTTCACAATGAGGGTCGGATCTTTATAGATTCCTGGATTGCTTTATTAATCAACCCCAAACATAAAAATAAAAGGATTAATAATAATAAAAAAATGATGCGATCAGTTGGTAAAGCGACAATATTTTTGGTGACTCCGGATTAATAGAAACCGGCGATTGGTCAATGTCGTGACTATTGACGATTCGGGGAAAAAAATAAAAGTCTGAATCGTCCTGTATAGGGGCGCGGGTGTGTGTGCGAGAGGAGACGGTATCCACGGACGGGCCAAAGGGTGTGGATGTTCGCGGGGGGGGATGCAGGAGGGTGCATGGTTGCGGAGAAAGAAGGGTTCCAGGGGGCGGCAGGTGGGGGGTGGGGGAGGGGGAGGGTGGTGGTGCAGTTGCCCCAGTAAAAATCGATCCTCCCCACTCTTTTGCCACTATACTTTCTACATCGCGCTACGCCGCGCTAGAGAGGGTTTTTTGCGATTCCAGGCAGCGGCGCGGGGGGGCGGGGGGGGGGGGGGGGGGGAGGGAGAGGAGTGAGGAGGAGCAGCGAGAGCGCACTGGTCGCCGGGAGGAGGGGGAGGGGCTGGTGGGGGGCGGAGCGGATGGAAGAGAGAAAAAAAATGGTTATAAATTCAGTGAGTGCGGGAGAGAACAAAAGAGAGCCAGGCTGACTCCTGCCTGCGGGGTTTTCGCGCGTAGTGACGGGAGACGGGCGACGGCCTCCACCTCCGGAGGTGAAGGAAAACGGCCGACGACACTCTCCTTTCATCTACTCCTCCTACTCCCCTCCACCGCTCTCGCAGAAAAAAAAACTCCTCCGATGTCTACCTGCTGCTACCGGCGGAGTTCCCCGCACCTGATACCACCCCGTGTGCATTCTCGGTACAAAAGACTCCGACTGAACATTAAGGCGGTACGAATACGACTGAAGTATCGCGGTACGGATGGCGGGAATCTTGCATCCTCCGGGTGCACGTGGATCGCATCTGAAGCTGATCGTTTATTTGGGGAGGGAGGGGCGGGGGGGGGGGGGGGGGGGGGGGCAGTCATCCGATGACCTGCCGGTCGGATCGTATGTGTACTTCCGGTATGAGGCTCACGGAAAACAATCTTGGATACCGATGAATGGAATGATAGAACCAAATTATGGGATAGACGGGGTGAACATGGCTTCTTATTGATTGATATGGAATATGGAATGTTAAATCTGTTTAATGTTTTGAGGATGTAAATACTATGTATGCCTGTACGTTCTGATCCCAATTGTATTTAGAGTCAAGGGACGTCGTCCCAGAGCCCCATAACGAATGAATGACAATAATAATAATTATTATAATTCGATTAGCACGTAAATCGATGATGTATGATCCGACCGGTACATACCGGTCGGATGATATGTACCTCCGAAGTTAGCCTCAGAAAGCAAACTTCCGTACTGAAGGAAAAAAACAAGTTATATAGTAATCGGGGTGAGAATGGCCCTCCACCATCTCCACGTAAATCAGTGATGTATGTACCGGTCCATATTCACGACGTTCACCCTAATTCAACAATCAGAGTACAAAATTTGAAAAATGCGTTAAATGAACCATCCCAAAGTGAGTTTCAGCAGGAACCTACATCCATTATCAACATGCAGGAAAATATGTACGAAATATTGACGAAATTGTTTAAAAAACATCGTTTCTCTTAAGATACGATATTTCTTAAGGGTGCATGCAGTTTGCCAGACACCCTCTTGGGGGGTCATCAGCGTGACGAACGCAATCGAATTAGTCTTCATGGTGTAACCCTTACGAAAAACAGGGAACACTCATGACCGCGTCTCCGTGCCCCATGTGCATCGTCATTCAAATTATTCAGAACGTCCGAATTTTTGAGCAGCATAAAAAAAACATATTTCTGGGAATGGATGTCTCCCGTTCCCCTTCTTAGCCGAGGTCGCATTGAGAGATGCAGGGGGAGGTGGAGGAGATGACGCGGGGGATGAAGAATGAATGACTCCGCGCTGCAGTCACCAAAAGGGACGAACGGCGGTCCGGCCATCTAGCTACGACGAGGGAGCTTTAACCAAACGAGGTGAAGTGTCCACGCACGTTACTTCCGGTACTGGGCGATATTGATGACCGACAGGAGAGAGCTCGACGGAACGCCGATGCTATCCTCCCGAAGATGTGAGGATGTAAAGCACGCACGCACGCACGCACGCACGCACGCACGCACGCACGCACGCACGCACGCACGCACGCACGCACGCACGCGCGCACACACGCACACACTTAAATATATATATAGAAAATATAGTATGTACCTAAAGTATATTTGAAGCGGTAGTTGTGCGTGGCAACGCCGCCTCAGCGCCGTCGTTGCGCTTCTCTTTCGCGCCAGCCCCGCGACGATGAAAAATTATCCAAAAGCAGCATCGGCAACGGCAAGAGCAAGAGGACCGGAGGCAGGGAGCCGTGGTGCCGAGAGAGAAACAGAGAGAGAGAGAGATGGCGAGCTGGGAGAGCAGTTTTTTCTTCCTCTCCCGTTTCCCCATCGTCGATGAAGAGGCGGGGTAGTTTTCCGACCGCGGAGGCAGGAGGAGGGCGGGGGCGGGGGCGGAGGGGGGGGGGGGGGCAGTAACGGGGGAGTCCTATGGCTGCCTCCGCACCCGCGTCGCGGCCGCTACGTCGTCTGGCGTGTGGAGTCCGCGTGCCTGACAGACAGCTGCACCGGAGCCCTGATATATCGACCTCCTCCTCCTCCTCCTCCTCCTTCGCCTCCTCCGGAGGAGAAGGAGGGGGAGGAGGAGGAGGAGGAGGAGATGCCGGACAACCGCAGGCCAAAAGTCAGTAGCGTACAACGGATTCAAAATGTACAACGAATTACCGAGAAGTGTGAAGGAGGCTCGAAATTTAAAAGCATTCAAAGGAATGCTGATGACGTACGTGCGAACGCGATGGCTACGGCGGCGAACGCCTGTAGTGTAATTGGTTTTAGAACTAGAAATAGGGGTGCGAAGTGTAACTTGTCAAAGTAGCCGCTGGCTAAGTAAATCCATATGGATCGATCGATCGATCGATCCGTCTCTCCGTCCCTCCCCCCCCCCCCCCCCACCTCCGCCCCTCGCGTACCCTCGCCACGGCCAGCTCGCTCGATCCTTCGCCTACCCCACTCGTCGACTATTACATACCTGCAAAAACCTAGCGCCTAGGTACCACCTACTCCCCGTCGAGTGTGTGCGAACGGGAGGAGGGAAGGAAGAAAAAAAAAAAAAAAAAAATGGGGATCGAGGGGCGGCGTGGGCAGAAAGAAACAGCGATGGGAAAAGGTGAAGCAGCGGGACACGAAGGGGTGAGCGCCGCGGGCACAGGTTCAAGCCATCCCCCTACCAACGCGAGATATTTTTGTATGCGGCGTCGATGTGTTGGTGCGCGGGCGGCAGAGGACGGAGGTGGGATTCGCCCGAGTGCGGACACATCCTCCGACGCTCGCTGGTCGTGGTGGTGCTCGAGGGCCGAAAATACGAACGCACCCATACAGCCGAAGATAATTTGCTCTTTACACGTACGTGTTTCGCGCTCCCGGAGGTAGGCAAAAAAATTGGTCGAACGAACGCAAGGGGCGCGGGAGGGGGCGGGGGTGGGGGTGGGGGAGGGGGCGAGGGCGCACGAACACGGTAAGGGGATGACGATGTCGCCGCTGCCGGGGCCCAGCGCTGCCGCTCGAGGGAAGCGAGCGAACGGCCGATCCACGGATACGCCAAGGATGGGACACGTCGGACGACCCGAGGGCTGTAGGTTCCAGAATTCATTATGTCCCTGGACGAGTGCCTCCGACGGAAAATAACGGGAGACGAGGATCTTTTTCTTTTTTTTTTTGCTCGCGAGACTGATATTTGGCGAGAGAAGATACTTTTTCGAAACTTAAAATTTATGTTTTTCTGAACGGGTTATTGTGGTAGACAATGTCGCAGTCGTTGATGGTATCTTTTCTCGCCATGCTTAGGGGGCTGTTATGAGTATTTATGTGATATTACGCAACGCACACTCAGAAATTGTCGAGCGTTGTCGGTTTAGTGAGAAACACAAACTTGTTTCATCACTCTGTGACTTTGGATCGTCCTTGAGATGAATCGACTCGCTTCGTTCTTTCGTTGCGCACCATTGAGGCACAATAATACGTTCGAGTCGCGATTAGCAAAAAATAATATAAATTGGTTACCTTGCTCAATTAGATAGATTAGATAGATAAATTCAATTACTGTGACTTTGGATACTCTCGAGATCGAATAACCTACTTCGTTTTGTCGGACGCGTCGCGGAGACTCGAAAATATATTCATTTAAGTCGTCACACTCGTTAGAAAAACTTTTTTCGCCCTCGTGGAGTAATGTACTATTTCATACACGATGAAATTATTGCGTTACTACGTTAGATCCCTCCTGGACGAAAGAAACGAGCAAAAAAAATTATTTTTATGAGTTTCGGGTAGAAAAAAAAATAACCGTTACATCCGCGGGAATACAAAATGGCGGAGCAAAATAATAGGTACTTGTGGGACCGCCGATTCGCATCGATGATTATGAAGCCAAGTTGTCGCACGTGCCGTCGATATTTGAAATGAAAAACATGTCGAGCACCCCGAAACAGCTAGGCTGTAGAAAAGTACGACGGATACCTGCAATCCTGAGTGTCTACTCGATTTCATTGCGACTCGTACACGAGAGCGGCGCGTAGCTTGATCGCAGAGCGTCGTACAACCCTAGAAAAAAGTAACGTCCGCGGTGTGCAAGCGTACGCGTAATAAAGATAATGTTTGCCAGCGAAGGTCCGCAAACGAATTCGCGGCACTACTCTTGCCTCGAACCGTTACGCATGTCCCGCAACGTAAATATTATCGTCGTTACACGAGCGACAACGCACACGTCGCCCTCATCAACCAAACATAAACTTTCAAACGATGGTACGGTTGTGACTTACCGACTTCCTTCGAAAACTCTCGTTCACGATTCCACCACGCGCCGTGAATTCCTTGTTCGTCTTTTTCGGCGATCGTCACACGGCCTGACACTTTGCACGACATTTTTAGTCACTGACAAAAATCGCGGTAAAAAAAAGAGAAAAAACAACAAAAACAAACGAGCTTCATAACCTTACGAGCAAACTGTCTCTCGAGGGCATACTTCCCCCACTACCGGCGTTCCCGAAAGTGCTCCGCAGCGCTTGCCGCCGCCACCCCGCGATGCCTAGACGAAACACGAAGCGCCGGACGGAAATTAAGGCCCCGATTTTCCGTACTGACGAGGGACGAATGCGACGGGTAGAATTTCTCTCTGGTGTGTTTGAAATATAGGTATTTTTTATTTTTTAAAAATCAACGATTCAACGTAAATACCAATAAAATCGTTCAATCCACGAATCAATTGAGATTTACCGCAATTTTCGTCCCCCCTCCCCTCCCCCCCTTTTAATTGGACGAAATTTCGTAGGAGTCGTGAAAAATATATTAAACAATGGACTTTCGGTAATCCTTCCTAAAGAAGTTTTATTATGTACAACATGCCTATTATTCTTACGCAGGACAGGAATTCCATATCGTTTGTTTAGTTACTCTGTTGATTTGGCCATACTTTAGGTTATATATTACAAGAGAAAGAATGTGTCGCGACAAAGGGATTTTCGCTAAGTAAATAAGGAACCGGATCTTGTCTCGATTAGTATTGTATTTATATTATGTATATCCATAAGTTTCTCGTATATTTCGATGGTATTTTTTATTTTTATTTATCGACGTGTCGCGTGTACCTGTACAACGTCTTTGGCATGACATTAGAAGATACGGTGCTAAGCGGCAGTAAGTAAAGCATTTCGTAGATCTGGGTGGGTGTCAAAGTTACGATGAAACGAAAAAGAAAATAACCATACATATAGATATATATATATATATATATCTTTTACTGGAGTGCGTGGCAAAGAATACCTGTAGAGACGGGCAAAGCTATATTGAGTATCATCGAGCGTTGTTTCCTCTATCAAATGCTTTTCCTATAAAACACAACCTACAAACGATACCGCCAAAAGACTGGCCGTACAACCGATTATTAATCAAAAGTTTCACCTGGTCTCTTCCATTCGCGTTTAGCTGTGCTACATGCCTTGACGAATTACCCGATCGATACAGAAATACTCGAAACTAAATGATAAAAACAACAGCACTTTATATTTGATCGACAATGTTACATCGGAAACTTGCGTTCTTACGGCCAATAACGGTACAGCGCCTCGTCAATAGCTCACACATCTGAACAAAATAGGTCGAAATTGAGTCTGGTAACTATCTTTCCGCCAATCACTCCTCTACACAGATACTAATCAAATCAATGTTTAATCTAATTTGTTGAATTTTTTTTCTAGCATATCAGCTCTAAGGTGAATCGGAAGAAAACTTTAAACAACTTTTGCTGTCATACGGAAGATCTAACTCTCGCTCGTCATAATGGTAATGGTATTTGAAAATACCACAGGCTCAAGGTCGCCTCCTACATGTATCTGCGAATTCGACGATGAATCCTAGGGTTTTCGGGCGTGAGGCAATATCTATGGAAAAAGATCTTTCCTAGTACCGTTCGCAAGTTCAGGGATCGATTTTTTGTTTTCCATGTAATCGTTTGTATTTTTTTCCGATCGTGTGTGCATCAGGGCACTGTAACGAATTATTAAATCGGTCGTCCCTCACTCGAGCACTAAAGTTATGTTGTATACATATCATCGATCCACGATATTTTCGCTGACAACGCGCCTCAATTTTGTCGTCGTGTAAACTTTTTTTCTTTTTTCTTTGTAACGAAAAGTATCGTCGACAAACGACCGATACATGTATACGCTCCGATCACAATAAACACCGCCAACACGTCGAATTATTTAGACTATAAAAAAACTTAAAAACGTGGATTATCTATAATTAGCGTCGGCAGAACCATCCCCTACAAATCACAATTAATTTCAGTAGTCTATATACCCCAACGTCCATAGTCCAGAGAAACATATATAACTGTACAATTACGATATAATCGCCGCGAATAAATTCCGCAAATTTATTCGAATAAATATCTCGTCGGACGTAAAAAAAAAAAAAAAATGAATATTTAAATACATAGACACTTTCACTATTCAACAATAATCAATCGATTTCGAAAATAGTTATGGCTCTCGTTTATCATACTCGAGTAACGCTACCGCGTTTTCACTCTTTACATCCGAAAATTCTCGTCCGCGCTTTATGTTGTTTTTTTCTTAATTCGAGGAATGTGTTTATCGTCGTCAATGAAGTTTGACTTAAACTACAAAATATTAACTCTTTCCATTTTGTTTCTTTCACTCGTAATTAATCTGTAAAAAATGTAACGCTAATCATTGCTTTACTTCATATAAGTGGACGATAAAAATGACTACTTTGTCCCCTGTTTCACTTTCTCTTTATACCCGCAGTATCTTTTTTTTTTACAAAACGCGTTGCTACGAATAGCAACTGTCGAGAAGATGTGATATACGAAGTATTTTTTAAGTTTAAACTTATAGCGAATTGCCAGTAGCTTGGCCGGAGAAAAGAAACAATAATCGGCGACTTTCATCTACAACCAAAGTCCACACAGTCGATGTTTCTCACAAACCAAAGTTCGGTTCGTGGAGTTGAAAGTACGAAACAGTTTTACGATTTTTAATCGATATTATCCAATTATTCGCTGTAGCATCGATTTCACAGCAATCGTTGTGCACGAGTCGCTTCAGCGAGTGACCATCGTCACGAGGCGATATCAAATCTTCCCAACATAACAAAATAAATAAAGTCCACCAGTAGTTTACTTTATACAATCGAAAAATTATTTCACGCCTTTCGCTCGCTCTCGCCACTCATTAACTTTTCCAATAGAGAAGCACAGAACACCAGAAAGCATTATACTCTATCCAGATCACTTGGCGGATTCTTCGTGCTCAAGAGACACTGGCATATATATATGTATAAGTCGTAGTTTAACTTGGATTAGTTATGGACACGAATGTTCTCAGAATAATATACATAAATAGCGGTTATCTCGTCGCGTTTCGCTCGAACGCGACGGACACTCTTTTGTCTTGACTGCAATTAATAATAGTGTATCGAGTTAGAGCGTTACACTATATCCTATTTAGGTAGGTACTTTAGACGCTATTTAGGTACAAATATGTTGTTGCGATTGTTGATTGAAAGTCTATGTCGAGGCGTCCTCGTGATTGCCGCCGTCCTGCTCGAGCCGGGAAGAGCCGCAGACCCGACACTTGCAACACACGATGCACGGGGCGGCGAGCAACAGGAGCGGCGAGGCGACGAGCAGAAGTAGCCCGAAGCCTGCGAATATTCCGATTACTTGAGTTCTATGCCATATAACGGAGGCCCGGGAGTGTCCCAGCTTGTTTTTACATGGGCCCTTGTCGTAGTGCCGCAGCAGAAAGTCGTCCTACAAGAGATCGATAATATCGGATAAGTGTTAGTGATTGCCGGGATTAATCGATTTGTTCGTCATTGTATCACTCAAGATCGAGAAGGGCCTTTTGGTTCTCGAGCTCGAACGAAAACTCACGTCTAAGGATGCCAAGCAGTACCAGCAGAATACGTGTTTGCATCTCTTGCACATCATTTGCGCACAACCTTCGTCCTTCTCGATCGGCACCGAGCACATCGGACAGCACTTTATGTGATCGCTGTCGAACGGTATGCCGAGCGGAAGATTCGGGCACGGTCCGTTGTGCCATGGCTCTCGGCAGACGGAACAAAAATCCGTCGAACAATTGGGACAGTGAACCGGTCCCGGCGACACTCCGCCGCTTCCGCCACTCGTCACTGAACAAATAGTCTCACAGCCGGCGCGCGGGCACCACGCGCGTTCTTTGTCCATCGATACATCTGCGACAGAACAAAAGCAAATCGGTTATCGTCGCTGAAGAAGAGGTAATTAAACGAACGTTGATTTTATTTTATTTATTTCCAACATTAAAACAATACTGACCTCTGTTAAGACGAAATTTATTGTGTTTCTCCATCAATTCGGGACTGACGATGCTAGCTATTTCCTTCAAGGATAAAACACTCGCCCAGTCACACTGCGCATCCGGGCAGCTTATCTCATAAGCACCCTCCTCAATTTCAAATTCTACGTAGTCTTTCATACACTGAAACAAACGAAACATTTCAGATCCTTTTTTAGATACGGAGATGTTTAGGCGGTACTTTCGCAACTTTGGTCTGTGGTGTAACAGTTTTTTGACGGTCCAGTAAATCATTCATTTGAGCAAATTATTCAGAATTCGGTTCAGATTTATCTCATGAAAATTATAAAAGCCATGCATTGCTTTGTTACTTTACAAGAGACTCCAGATGAACCCATGAAAATTGCATATCGAATATTGAATTTAGCACAGCTATAAGATACCTAATGAAAGTAAAATTTTAAGGAAAGTGGAGAATAATGATGAATGGTAATTTTTTTAAATTATACAAAACTGGTCGTGATCCCTCCTTAAAAATATTTGTCTTTTTTTAATACAAAAAGTAATTAGCTTCAATCATATATATTATTGTTCATAAATTGTTATAACCGTACCAAAGACCACTACTTGGTAAATTCTGAACTATGTTATAAAATCTTGTCTAATAAAATGAAATAAAATAAAATAACGAAAATGCAAAAGTGCAACTTTTTGCATCTAGGATCCTTGAACATTGAATATCGAATATTGAATTTAGCACAGCTATAAGATTCCTAATGAAAATAAAATTTTAAGGAAAATGGAGAATACTAATAAATGGTAATTTTTTTTTAATCATACAAAACTGGTCCTGATCCATCCGTAAAAATATTTGTCATTTTTTAATACACAAAGTAATTAGCCTCAATCATATATATTACTATTATTCATAAATTGTTATAACCGTACCAAAGACCACTACTTAGTAAATTGTGAACCATTTTATAAAATCTTGTCTAATAAAATAAAATAAAATAAAATAAATTAAAATAAGGAGAATGCAAAAGTGCAACTTTTTGCGTCTAGGATCCCTGCCGAACTCACGTCTTTGCAGTAGAAGCAGCCGCACCCCTCGATCCTAAATATCTTGGTAAGGGATACATCGGCAAGGCAAAGTTTGCAAAGAAACTGGCCGGCAGTCTGTTGCGACACGGCCGGAACGAAGCTGCCGGCGGCGAGACTGTAGCGTGAGCTGGAGGCGAGGGACAAGAGGCTGGAGCATCTGGAACATACCCGGCTGCGATTGATGGGTCTGCTCTCCAGAGCGAGCGTGCTCAATCCGACTGCGGTTTCGCACTTCCTCAGAGCTCCCGGGCCGAGGCTGAGCCAGCTTCCCCCCCGGGCTTCCAGACTCGTACTGCTCTCCGGCCTCAAAAGCGGAGCGTCCGCCCCTCTGCCCGCTTGATTTCTCTCTGCGAGCGAAAGATTTATAGCGCTCGTCTCTTTTCTCAACAGCGGCAATTTAATACCGGCCAGCTTATTGGTCTTGTCGATTTTCTTCTGGCTCGAGCCATTCTTCGACGGAGGATTGACCGACGTCAGAGAACTCGTTGCCGTACCCATATCCATCGGGGTTGCTCGTCGTACGACGAGCGGTCGTAGGCTAGGCATCCCCCGATGCGTACGTTTGTATGTCTCGATTCCCAGCCTGTTTTTCTTATTTTTATTTCAATTTTTGAAATGTTCGTACCGGCGACAGTTAATTCTGTCCAGTCCGCATCGGTACGAAGTGCTCCGGGCAACGACTCCTAGCAGGTCCGGCTCGACTAGCCTCGACGGTCGGACAGTGGATCGTTCTCTTGTTTGGTCGAGAGAATCAACGATTGCTCCGTTCGTTCGTCTATTTTGGCACGTTGGACATTCGTATTTCCGGCGGACGATCCGGAACGGAAATATCGAACGACGGGAGAAGAAAAAAAAAAAACAACGAATAAAACAAACGTATTCGTTTCGGGCGATTCAACGGAACTGAGAGCGACACTCTATTCGCGTGTTGTTTTGTTGTCGATAATCTTCGTCGTTCCGTATCGCGTTCCGAGAAAAACGAGCGGAGTTGACGGGACAAGAGAAGAGGGAACAACAAGATCGACCGATTCGCCGATATATTTCGGGGGGAAGAATAATAATAAACGGCAACGGTGGGACAGCGAGAAAGTTTCGTTTGGAAGTCGAGCTTGTTTGCGAACGGTTCAACACTGCCGATGTATCGACGAATACGACAGACGGAAAAGGTTGTATCGCGTACGAGACGGAGATAATCTTATCGAGGATACGAATCGGGACGAATACGCGCGAGATCTCGTAGCAGTGTCGTGGAAACGTTGTTTGACTTTGGTCGAGATCCTCGATCGCACTCTAAGGGTTGGACAGTACGATTCGCTTTTCCCCATCGGTGTCGGTGCTTGACATAGTTGGCTGCTCGTCGCACTCATAATAGTGTATGTGGTGTGTGTGTGTGTATGTGGTGTGAGTGTACGTGTGTGTGTGTGTGTGTGTGTGTGTGTTGCGTGTTCGACAGTGGGATATATCGCACTGCTCACCGCGGATAGAACAGAGTAGTCTCTCCCGGGTAGGTGAAACACTGGCGTATAACTCCGACAGCTACTTTCACCGGTGGTTCGACGGTCGAAGCACAGATGTTCCGCGGCACGCTCGGTACTGCGTCTCGAACGTATCTCGAACGACAAGGTATTTGCAACGGCGCCGATGCATTGACACAGACGAGAAACCCGTCGAAGAGAAGAAACGAAAAATCATATATCTCGCTTCGGTCCGGTGCTAGACGACACACGAGCGTATATGCGAACGGCGACGATCAACTGCGCGTCCGAGCCATTCCCGATAGTCCCAATCGTGCACGACATCTCGGTAACTTCTACGATTCTTATTGTTTTCGGATAAGACCGCAACACACCCCTCTCGATTCTTTTTATTTTGAGAGACGCAAAAAAATATTTGTAACAATTCGCGATGGTGGGAGAGATCTCGTGCGCTACTGCTGCCTCCCCCCTCCCCCCCCTCCCCTCCCCTCCCGCCGCTTCGATCCCACGGCCTTGCGGGCTTTGTTTTCAAGCGCAGCGTGCGAACATGTTTGTGCGGTTGATCCGATCGAGTGACGAATGAAATTTCAACTTCGGTAACTTCGGACCTTCGTTGGAGACTCGTTTAGTTTTGTACATTGTTGTCGAACAATTTGCTTCCGTTCGAACCTCGCTCGCCGTCGTCGTACGGCCTCGATCGTCCACATTTCTGTCGGAGGTTCATGATCTTTCGTTTCTTATTATTATTTTTTTTTTGTTTCCTTTGTTTTTGTTGCAGGGAGAAACCGCGGATTCGTGGATCACCGCAACCGACTGCTTGCCCGCAGCTGCAATATTTTTACGCTAATACTACTTGATCGAAGTATACTAGTCTACTGGCAGCGCTGGTGCGCTTGTACGACAAGGACAAACTGTTTACGAGATAGTACGCGTGACATCCGCGAGAGTTCGCTTCCAGTGCGAACGAGCGATAGAACCGCGGAGAACGAATCACGGACGGTCGAACGCCCGGTCGGGCGGGGGCAAAGCGGAAAGTTACGAGTTATGACTTATGACTTATGAGAGAAAATGATGAGCAAAACGTTTCGTACACACAAGTAAAATCGATCTCTACAGTGAAACAAAAAAAAAACAACAACAACAACACATTGTATCGAGCACGATCTAGTACGGAAAAAACTTGTCTATATTTAGTCTCGTCGAGAATTTTTTTTTTTTTTTTTTTTGCATATACAATCAATCGCGACAAGTGAATGCGATTAATATCCTAACAGCTATATATACACCTAGGACAAAGATACTTTAAGGTATACCCCGAGTTGGGCATTTTTTCTCTCGAATTTTTTTTCTCTCAGCAGACCCTAAACGATGTTCGACTGTACATTCCATTCGCACGGTATAAATATTAAGAAATTGAGCAATTCGGACTTAAAAAAACGGTCATTAAAGCAATAAGATTTGTTGGATTTGGAGAGTATTGAAAGTCAATTGAAAATTCGGAAGAGCTGGATGAGTGAATGTCCAAGAGTGGGGGGGGGGGGGGGGGGGAGTAGCAGCATTCGATAGTAAAATTTAGCGTGAGATTTTTGTATATGGATAGCCTTCGTTCATAATTGCTCATAACATATTCAACAGCATTAGACTAGAGAATCTTGCTAATTCTTTTTTTTCATATTGTATCTTTCGCAAGTTACAAATTTCATCTTAAAAATCTACATTGGGTATCGCCTGCCGTTTTGATTTCAACGTATTCTCATGCAAATAATGAAGTTATAAAAAAAATACAAAATAAAAATAAAAACTAAAAATATTAGTACTTCTCTCAAATTCCCTCGATACTCGTAGACCATTCAATTTAGTGTAGGGTTTCGTTTTTGTTTACCATTTTTTGTTTTTGTATACTTTTTCATGCGCAAAATATTAAACCTATTTATATTTCATCAGAGGATTGGAATAAAAAGACTTCCAGAGTACGATGTCCCACCGTGAAGTATAAAAAAATGCAACGATAAAACTGCAGACGGAGCAGGGGGGGTTTGTAATATCGTAGAGACTCCGATGCAAAATTAATGAATGAATAAATTAATATTTTAATATCTCGGAGGAAGAAACGAATTCGTATATCACATATTACGGGAAAAAAGCAGCTTGAGAGATGTGATGTTTCGTCGTCGTCCACAGGACAACTAGTTGGTGTTGGAACACGCATTTTACAATTATATACATTTGATTTGGGCGGACAGGCGCGGCGTCTCGCGGACTACTCGTTTCTGAAAATGAGTTGCGTATATACACGGTAAAACCGAAGAACGCCTTGGAGCTGTTGCCTCGTTCGCTCGTATAGCTTAACTTCATAATGAATCGCAGATCGCTGGGGCCAGGATGTGTTACGGTAAAAAAAAAAAAATCATCAGTCTAACGTTCCCGTCGTGCGTATACAAAACAAAGTGGGGGCGTTGTGGTACATATATTTTTTTTAAATAGAAAAAAAGAGTATATTACTGATTTGATTGTTACAACGAGATGTTTCCAGGCTGACTGTACTGTCCGAGTCTGGAATGCCTATCGACCGCTCTGACTGCGAAGTAGTAATTGTTTCCTTCCGAGAACTAAAAAATAAAAGTAAAAAATCATGAACGAGATTCATCGTTGGTACGATCGTCAACGCAATTTCATTCTCGATTCGTTCGGAATATCATTTGTTAGTTTCCTACCTGCGTGAGGGTGCACGCCATCGGAAGGGGCAGAGCTCGCACGTCTCCGACTTTCTTCCACAGTGTCGAACTCGGTGGTATACCGGAAACTTCTTGATAAGCGTACAGCTGATAACTCGCTATGTCCGCGAATTCGTCGGAGAGCGCCATGTTCCACGACAAAACGATTCCTGCAACGACGGACGAGTAATAAAATTAAAATGCAACGAAGATCGATTAAAATTAACGAACGTAATTCGACCATCTTACCATTGGCTACTTTGGATATTTTCAACGAAGGCGCCGGAGGAGGAAGTTTCCACGATGGATTGGACAGAGGATTTATGGGTTCCGGTAGCGATGCTGGATGCTAAAATACGAAGAAACAAAAAGGCATGAACATTATAATTTCACAATCAGTAAGATAAGACAAATTGGAACTATCTATAGTGCTTCGAGCGATTTTTTTGTACCTTGCAAACTTGCAGAGTTGCCGTCGTACTCGTCGGTATAACTCTAACCGTGCCATTCGTTATCGTCCCGCTGATCGGAAACGCCGCTCTGATGGGTCGGTTTTGATGATCAGGGGCAGGCCGAATCTAAAAATTAACGAGTCAGATCATCGAAACCCTGCAGCAAAATCTTGGAAACTGTGTGTCGGAGCGAAACTCATGTCACATTGAGGACTCACCGGTGTGGGAGCAGATGTGATGACTACTTGTCTAGGTCCTCCTATTCCTCCCTGCATAACGTATGCTAATCGAGGAGCATTCATATTGTTCTGGAAAAAGACGTCATTAAAAATAAAAAAATAAAAAATGTAAAAAAAATTGCACGGTCCCTGCACCTAGAAAAATAAGTTATTTGACGGGCACCCGGAAATAAATTTAAATTTAGTTTAAATAAAATATTTTAATTCATCTAAATGAATATTCATTTTAATTAAATAGATATTTATTTAAATCAAATAAACATTTATTTGTGTGGCGCCCGTCAAATAAATTATTTTTCTGGGTGTGTCGGTGCCCCATCGACAAAATTTCGACTATAAATACAACCATTCCTTTCGTGCCTGAAATCCATCGCGAAAGGATGGCAAATTCGACCAAACACAGCGCCACCGCCTCGAGCTGAACTACTGAAATGATCAAGTACGACCTGTTTGCCACAAATACGGTTTAACCGGCAGTCTGTTTCGAGGCAGTGGCGTGGTTGATATCAGGCACAATCACACCAGAGGATTTGCGGTCGAATGACCGTCGAAACAGCGGTCGCAAGTGCCGGTAGGGGTGCAAAAGCCTTTTGGACGAGAAAATAAAAACTCACGACTAAGGCTGTTGGGGTTGGCTGACTCGAGGGTTGCACCACTCTAATGCCCGACGGAGCGGTTATCGCGACGCTACCGGGTATCGTCTGAATAACAGTGTGGTACCGTTGCTGAATATTCGAAACGTTTGTGACGCTGGACGAGGCTTCCGCCAACGCGGTCGTCAAGATTGCGTTCTGCGGAATCATGGTGGCTGCAAGTGAACATAAACATTTTTGTATAATTAAATCCCGCTGGAGAAAAGCGAATCGTCATATCCTCTCATCTCCTAGTATCCTTAAGGGCCATTGATGATACGGGTTACACACTTTTTATTTTCTCTTCCTCCTGGGTGAGGTCGATGAGGTCACTGTTGTTTTTCGCTTTGGACATCTGTATCGTCGTCTGGCGAACCGGTGTATTCGTCAGTCCATTGACGAGGATGGTTTGCTGCAAGTTAACGACAATCGTTAGCCGCTCGGTTGGCAATTATCGAGTAGAAAGGAGAAAAAAACAAAAAAACAGCTCGATACTCACATTGGAGGCCATGAGTTGTGAAATACTTGTCTGTTGAACGGTGGTTGTAACAGATGGCCGGGTGTCCTGCATGCTCTTGGCGACGACCAATGCCGCCGGTGTGATGTTCGAGATGATCGGTTGACTGTGAACGGGCGATGGTACGGTGATCGGGGCTGCGGGTGAGACCGGATCCGGTCGTCTCGGGGAGCGAATTTTTACGGTCCGCTTTACGACTGAATTAGGGTTGGGGGATTTCTCGATCCTCTGCGGCAGGGTGACGCCGTTCGCGATCGGTGGGGCCGTTTTTTGAGCCTGTCCCAGCTGACGTAGATTTTGAATTCCGTGATCCTGATCGAAAATATATTACGCCGATGAAGGTTGCCTCGACCCAAAGAGAATAACGATACGATACAATGAAGGGTTGTTCATACCGTTACGAAGTTGACTTGCAGACCGACCGACCGGTTGATCTTTATCGGAACGACGGTTTTGTCCGGATTCGAGCGACGGTCGCTGTGATAACGATTCAGCACCATCTCGAAATCCTTTATCTGCTTCGACAACTGCAGGCACCTCAAACGCGTCGCTTCCTGATTGCGCTCCGAAATCTTGGCCTGCTCCCGCAACTTTCCTATTTCGTCGCGCATCGTTATAGTCTCCACTACCTTCTGTATGAGCAGCTCCTCGAGTTCCTGCATCGAAGAATCAATGTTACTTGGTGAAGTCCGATGTAATGGGATCGGGGTACGGTTGAGATGGGGCGCCATTTAAAGGAGACGATCGATTTTTGAGGTTGTACATCACTTCTTCTTTTAGGATTGACAAAGTGCACACCCAAGGCATACCCGTTATTGGGACACTGAAAGAGCTACCCGGTATTCGGTAATTCAAGTACTACTTGCCCTGGCATACTGAGCGACCGAAGAAGCGACCCTAAAAGCGACGGTTTCTAGACTGAGAAAAATAAATGGTTGGATTAAGCAAATGCGTGGTGACATACACTCAAAGGTGTATTTTTTCGGTACAACACATATGTTTGTTTCAATCAACAAATTTTGAATAAATTGAAGCAAATAATCGTTTAACAAAACAATGCTTTATTTGTACCAAACAAATAACAGCTTTGAACGTATGTCACCGCGTCTTTTGGTTAATTCAACCAATTTTTTTCCTCAGTGTATGTTCCAAAAATTAAACACAGTAATGCCCGCTGAAGCGACCGCTCTGGCGACACGTTTTTTTGCTGTGTTTCGGCAATGAAGTCGTTTGTTTGATTGGCGACCGAATAAACGACCGTAATAGCAACCGTCTAGGAAACGGACGGTTGCTTTTACGGTCGTTTATTCGGTCGACAATCAAAGAAGCGACTTCACGGCAGAATTGCGGCAAAAGAATGTTGCCTGAGCGGTCGCTTCGGCGGTCGTTAGTGTGGTTAATTTTTGGAACATAACAACCGTCGCTTTTAGGGTCGCTGTACACGGTCGCGTGGTTTGCCAGGGTGGTACTTCGAGTACTCAGGGCATTTTCTCCGGCTGTGGCTTGATGTACCAACTCGTAAAATCGATCGCACTGGATCGCTCACCTCCTGTTTCAACTTGGCCAATCCTCCGGTGTTGTCCCTTCGGAAAAATTGTCTTACGTGCCGAAGGGTCTGTACCTTGTCGTCCCGCGCGACCGGATCGACTTTCGGGACGTCGCCGTTTATCTCGAAGTCCTGTTTCAATTTCTTTACGGACTTCGGCTCGATCTTGTCGTCCTCCTCGATGTGATTGCGCTTGAGCGACGGGGGCGAGGCCGCCCGCAAATCGTTGCTATTCTTATGGTAATTAACGGCGACAAACTTGCCGGCACTGTCGGTCGAGTCCGAGTCGCTGTTGCCCAGAAACTCCTTGCGTATTATTTCCTCGGCGTTTTTTGCTGTACGACGCTTCTGCCTGACGTTCTCCCTTTCTGCAATATAAATACGGCTTCGGTCAGTCCACGAACAACCACGCGGCGCGGTACTGATAAAGATATCTATATATCGCTAACTGTTTTGTATGAAAATGAAACACAGTGTTTTTTTTAGAAATGTTACTGGAAAATCAATGAGAAAGGACGGACGACAAAAAACATTGATATGATTGTTTGCTGTGCAATTTTACGTTTAATCTCATTTTGTTTCATCCCCGCTGACAACAAACCCGAGAAAACTCGGGGGATGAACCCCTGAGACCAACTAAGGTAAACGGCCCAGTTTCCGCCACCTTTAGGCCCAGTTTCCGCGATCTTCAATTGTTAAACGGAACATTTTATAAAAAATATATGTACTGCGGCATTAATCAAGAGTAAACCACTCTCCAACATGCCGTCAATATCGTTTGTATTTAACGTATACTGTATTTATTATTAGTATAAATTGCGATTAACGGCGGTAACTGGGACAGCGGCGGAAACTGGGCCTTTTACCTTAGGTCTCCCGTGTAACAATGAAACGTGATAAACAAAACTGAGAACCCCGCGAGTACTCCCGAATTTATACGCATGGTGATAATCGTTTTCGTCCAGGCTGCAGCTGAATTCATTAGCATCCATCATTCAAATGTAAACAAACCTCCGCCCGATAAGATTACATTAGTAACTAACGAAATACAAATCCTCGTGTGCAAATTTTTTTTTTCTTGATATGTGCATGCTCATGATTTCACCCAAGTCGCCTTCGAGTGCAAATTTCAATTTTTAAAACTATAAAAACCATCGTTATCTACCACACGTGGAAATCTCGACGTTCCATTAGTGCAGGTCGAACTTTATTTTTATTTTTTACAAGCGCTTGATTCTTTTCCTCTCACCGTCGCCAATCGTAAGAAAAAATAAGTGATTAAAAATAAGAAAAAAAAAACTTTTGCCTTTCCAGCGTCAACTTCTATTATCCTACTCCAATTGAATAACCGGATTCAATGCCTACCTTGTGTGTCTTCTTGGCTAACGACTGTGTCTTGCAAGTTAAGCAACGACCTTCTAACACGCTTTTGCTTTCGTTTCGCGGGTACTTCGATCAGCACGCAGTCATCGATTTTCTCTTTGTCATCGTGATCATCGTCATCGACGGACTCGGGCTCGATTGATTTCTCTTGCTCAGCCGTTGCGTCTATCGCCGATGACTCTACGGCGTTATTACTCGTAACGCCCGGTTCAAATTTTAAAACCGACTTAGTGTCAGCGACGCTGTTAGTTACAGGATTAACGATCGAACCATTGTCCTTGAAAGTTTCATCATCTAATGAAATTTTTTCGCTCGACGAAACGACCGCGCTATCGTTATCCTTCTGAAGCCCGAATTCGCTAGAGTCGTTTGTTTTTTTACGCTGTATACGCATTCTTTTCGAGAGCTCCATCTCGTCGAGGAATTCCGTAGACATGCGCTTCAGCGAACTGTGAACCGTCACATTACTGCCATCGTTATCGTCGTCCGTTGACGATTCCTTCTCGTCCGGCAGATCGGCTATACTGTCCTCGATCAGTGATGCCTTAGGCTCCGGCGCTGTCTCGCCGTCAAATGTGTCAATACGTTTTTCTACCGTTTCGCTGTCCTCCATGGCAACCGACGGTGACTCCTCAACGATTCGTTCCGATTTAACGCTGCTCAATCGTTTCTCAGCGACTTCCGGGTCGCTTTCAGCGGTGGATTTTTCTGCCTGATCGCTCGACGATACTTCCCGCTTTTGGGGCTGCGACGGACCGCTGGAACTTTCTTCGATAGTTCTGTTATCATCTTCATTGGGATTATCGTTGCTCTTTGATTGTTCGGCTATCACGATTTCCTCCGTTGCCTTGGAAGTTGCCACACCGCTCTCGACAATGGACTCGATTTCCATCTCCGTTTTTACGGAGTCCTCGTTCGAGACTTTTCGATCTTCGGATTTTTCCGATACCATCGTTGCCGCATCGGTTAGTCGTTCGTCCGATTCCCCTTCTAGGACATTTTTATCTTCATTCGCTGTTTTTTTTATCCCATCGTCTACCTCCCGTGTTTCACCATTATCTGGCCCGTTTTTGCTTAATTCTGGCTTCTCCTCGCAGGACTTGCTTTCCATCTCCGTTGAGGGTTGTTTCTTCTCATCCTCACTCAAATTTCCAGCGATGTCGTTGGCATCGTCGGCAATCAGGGTGTCGTCGCTCGCCACGCTGACGTTGCACTTCTCAACTTCCTCGCTCTTTTCGTCACGCTGGATCGACTCGTTTTTGACGATCGCACCGGTGATTGAAAGTTCGCAAGTGCCTTGATCATCGGCGGATACTTGATTGGTACTATCTACACTATCGGGAGCTGCCTTAACATTGTAATTTTTTAATAATCCTTTACTATCCTCCGCTTCGGATTCACGATTATCGGAGGAATCTTCCATTTCGTCCGGCGCGACATGATTTACGTCGGTACGACTGGTCTCTGAGATATCGGCTAGAGCATTGCCGGTGTCCTCAGTTTTTATCTTTGCACCCTGTGATAAATCGGTGTTTCGTGTATTTTGCGTTTCCTTCTTCGAATCCTCAGAAGAAACTGTTCTGTCAGAGCCGCTGGTCAATGATTCTCTGAGGCGCGCATTGTGTCCTCTACCGGATCCTTTGCCGCCACCGTAGTGATTGTTTCTATTGCAGTATCTACTGTTATAAGAATTGGTTACGTATCTGTTCGCCTGCGAGTGCGGCGGTCGAACGCGTATATTTTTGTTCGTACGTCTGAAATAGTCTGTCATTGGATTTCTATTGACCGGTCCACGTGTCCTCGTTCCGCCAAAAAATGAACATTTCTTTTTCTCAGCTTCTCCGCTGTCGCCGTTGAGGTGATCAGCTCTGCCCACTACCGGTAACGTGTCCGATGTTAAATCAGCACGCGATACTTCATCCTCTTCGACAACGCAGCTTCGATTACTCTCGTCGAACATTAATTTCCCATTCGTTAGATTTTCTCTTCTCAACGCGCTCTTACGTTCCGAGATATCATTCGCAGTAACGTCGGATCCCAGTTCTGCAATAAACAATTCAACCTGATCTTACTCACATTATCGGACAATCGTTCTTAATGAGATTATGATTAATGTACTGTTCGTCAAAGGATTCCCTCCCATGCGGAAGTTCCTCGCCAGACACGTATGTAGTTTAACGACACGATTCTAAAGTGCAGATCCTAAGTTAGACCCTAGTTAGATTGGAACTATCAATGGCGACCGTTCAGCCTGCACGATAGATCTGCGCTCCGAACGATCAATCATTCTCACCACGCACAGCGACGACTTGGATCCAACAATTTACACACGTTCAAGATACGTGCCACCGAGCGAAAACTCGATAAAAATCGGTGCCTAGTGACGCGGGATTTAAATAGCGAGTTATTTTTACCACAATGCAAGCGCTGCGCATCAACACTCCAAAAATTGTTAAGAAAAACAATAAATAAATGTCCGGGTTAACGAGAAATTATCAGTTGCAGCCTGGCTCGGAACGATTTACAGTGCTCGGGAAAAACAATGATTCGTCGAGGTCACAAAGTATTCGTTACTATTAACGCATTGCTTTTTTCTTTTTCTTTTTACTCTTTTAGGCAATAAAAATTAAGGACACACAACAGACCCAAATTTATTTGCCGGAATAAATTTGAGAGTAACGTTCTACGTTCAAAATTAGGGTGGAAGGTTGCGGAAATAAGTGTCTCATCGATTGGAAGAACGGAGGCAACGGTCTACGAGATGGCTGGTACACGGTCCAAAATGGTACAAAATGGCTCTCGCGCGAGAGAGAAACCCGGTGTCGCAAGGGAACAAACGATATGGACTTACCCATATTCGCGCTCTCCGGTTCGGTTCTGTCGTTGCTCATACTTTCAGAAGGAGATCTCTCGTCGAGATCGGCCTCATCATCTGAAACTCTCAATCGGATACTATCGTCTGAGAGGGCGTCTTCTTCATCGCCGTCTTCAATGTTGTCATACAATAGCTCCTCCTCTTTTTCCTTAGTTATCTCTTCGCTCTTCTTCGTTTTAGGACAAGTTGGACTAGAGCAAAGAGTCTTTGTTTCGGTAACATGCATCGCCGTATCATTTACTGTCTCCATTATTTTGAAGCCAGCTGATGCTTGTACTCGATCTCAGGTTCACTCAACATGAGAATTGAACAGTAATCAACACTGCAAATACCCAGAAATAGGAAATCCATTGAAACTTTGTTGGCAGCACGTTTTCATTCGATATTAATATTGATATTGATGTTTATTCACGGATTGCTCCTTTTTACACCTCGAAAGAAAATAGTAAATTTTAATTGTTTTTCTAATTTTCTAATTCGAGAAAAAATAAATAAACGAATTGCAAGTAAGAAATTTCTTTTCATTAGGGGCTATTACAGTTTCTCCAACAAAAATGTACTATTAAAACTAACGTCGATCAAACATATGTATATATATATATATTTCTTCTTTCTTTTTTCATGTACCTACGGTAGATAATTAATTTTATGACGATTAACACGATATACATCACATTCCTTTGTCCCTTTTCGGAAAGGGTCTACAGCCGAGGAGAAAAAAAAAAAAAAAAAAAAATGCCGTGAGTTCATCGCACAGTATTGCTTCGTTTCTCAAAATGATCTTTCAACTGATCTCGCATGATTCATATTATTCTCGGGCAATGAAAATTTTACCCAGATAGAAAAACGTGCCTCGAAACGGGGGAGGGGGGTATGATACCATTGGTACCGCCACCGTTCCGTCGCCGTGTCGTCATTTTTCTATCTAGGCAATTTCACGCGGAACGAAAACTGAATCGAAGTTGAAGTCGAACGAAGCATCGGTAAATCTTGATTGTCGCTGTACCGTCGATTGCCTAGTCCGCGACTGTTTTGTCTCCGAATAGCCAAACCCATTTTAGTTTGTTTGTTAATTCAATGAATATTAATTCGCGTTGTACCTTCGATTGTTACTGTATATATACAATCGTTACTCCGTTGACTTTTCGGGATACTCGACGAAAGCATTTTCCGATCGATTTCACCACACGAGGTCAGCACTTTCGAACGTTGCCCGAGGCTTTACTGTTATGAAACGAAAATGCGGGTTAAAAATTACAAGGCGACGGTGAATGGAGTCCGGACAATTTTTATGCGATACAATGTAAAACTTTTCGTTTTGAGTATCGCCGATGCCCGACCACCGCGAGGGTTCTTGTATTCGCCGCCCCTGGCCCAGGAGCAGCTGAAAGTAAAAAGTCGACGGACCGAACTGGCGCTTGGGGTATTCGGACACTCGGCGTTAGCGTCGCTATGTCTCGCCACGGGAGAGGTGGCATGGGAGTGATTCTTTTATTTTCTCTGCGTTACTACGTTATTTGCAAAATATATCGAAGACGAGTCAACGGATGTAACCCCGATAAGCCTGGAAGCCACGTGTTTCCGACAGCCCCGACGATACGCAGGATTATCCGAACTAATACCGGTAGGAATAAAATGGCGTGTTTCTCCGCCAGGGCAGGTTTATCGACGGATTCTCTCGATGTACGTGGAATACTGAACCCAGGCCCCGGAGTACGACGACGAAGTTACCCGAACAGGCACGAAGCAGGGAATGTGCCGCAACCGACGGCATTATTATACCCTGGGTAGATCCACTTCGATCGAACTCACCCAACCCCGATCTATTCTATAACTCTCTGTTGCACGAAAAATATATCGAAACGAATCATTTTATCCTTTTTCGTCGGAACGTTTTATGCATCTCCACCCAGATAGGCAAGCGACACGAAAAGTAGCACATGTCGCAAATATTGCGCCAATACCGCTACATTTCATGACGCTTGTCAATCTAAACATACGTTAATCCGATTTTTACTTTTCGATAACTTTGCAATAATTTTATTGTTATTATTATTTCTGTAGTGGAGGAACTATTGTTTGCTGCTGTTTGAAAATTATTTCAAACGATTGAGAATTATCGTTGAAAAATGTTGACAACCAAATTGCGAATTTGTTGACGAAAAATATTTAACACACATCTCGAATTATTTTGTTAAAATTATTCGTTAAAAATTCTCTTAAAAACAACCATAAGCAGTTTCGAGAATCTCGAAGACGTACGAAGGTTACAGAAGCCAAATGGTTAAACCCTTTCGATTTGCGAAGTCTATTGAGCCTACTTTAGTTATCGAAAAGGTTCTCATCCGCTCAAACGGCGAGCATTGATTGGTAAGAAGCCCGGATTATTTTTCAAGTCGAGCCCTCCCTCTCAAAGCGGTAGCTTGTAACACAGTTCTGTCGATCTCTGGTTGTTTCAAGAGGATTGTCATGTGGGACACGATACTCGAGTGTGTCTCGAACAGGACCGGGTTTGACTGTGGGTCAGTCAAAGCAGGTCCCGTAAGGCAAAACTGCTTTACCCTCGGAGTTCCCGAGTCGTTTCCGACCGAATTTTACACGCGCGCTATTTGATTAGTCGGTTCTCTCAGATAAACTTAATCCTAAGTTTTTCCGGGTTAACGATCAAAATTTGTACAAGGTCCGAGAGGCGGATAGAAATGAAGGTTCAAAAACCGACTGCGTTCGGTTGATCGATCAAGCTCCCTTCGGTAGAGTCGAGTTTTTGCGTGACGCGCAGATGCTGTGTGGGCTCGCCGCGAATGGCATCTGGGCTACAGACGCCCCCTCCCCCTCCCCTCCCACTTCCGCGCGCGTTGCATAGAGCAAAAATAAAATGCGAATAAAATCTCCCTGATACGCTTTCGATAGGAAAAACACAGAACATTTTTTAGATGTCTCTCGGAACTCCATTTAGGCAGTAAATGAGGACTATCTCCCCCCCCCCCCCCCCCCCCCCCCCCGCTATGAATACACAAAGGCCATTGGTTCAGCCGCGAATATCGATCGACCAGTCGCCGGAAATCTTGATTGCGGGGTAATAACGGCGTAGTTAATTGAGACGCGAATAACTAAATCACTGTGCGGCCCAAAAGCCGTTATGATAGTAGGAACGTAGTTCCACTCATCGACGCTAGGTGAACCTGAGCAGCCTTAACGTTTCTTTGTTCGTTTCGTTATTTTATCATTTTTTTCCGTCTTGTCGGACAACAATACACCGGACCCGATGACATTCTATCGGGACAAGACAGAGTTAGGTGGAAAAAAAAATACGATCGATACGCCAGGTATCTCGCAAAATTGCACGTTGAAAGTTCGTCGCTGCAGCGCTGCTGCTAATCAATCGATTCTACGCAGTTTTGCAGTGACGTCACTCTTCGTACTATGTAACGGGATATGTAACGTTCGGTCGAGCGAAATTATTCGAACCTTCAAGAGATACGGTCCGATCTCGAATGTTCGTCGAGAAAATAAAGTAAGTCCCGTTTACCTGAATATGCTACCGTTTACGCGGGATCACGTGACACACTGAACCCTCCTAGGCCCACCAGTACGTAACGAGCTTAGTGCGCAGCTCGTAAACGTTTATCAAGATCGATAATTACGACTTAAACGTACGGCCAATAGAAATTTTGGTTGAGCTCCGGGCACTTTAATCGTGTCTGACACCTTCCTTTTCAACTTGATCCGAAACGTCATTGTCATATTATCGCCTTCCAACTTCGTCACCCATGCTGCGTTAACGCCCGATGACAAAATGGTGTCTACACAACACATGCGTGACTGTAAACTCAGTCGTCTATCGAAACTTCATTCGAATTTGTTGCATAATTCTAATTACAGTACTATCATCGTTTTCTTTTTGAAGCCAAAAGCGAAAATGGCGAACTCCGTTCTGATCGCCCAAATTGCGAAATCACTGCCATCAGGTCAATTGGGCGATTGGAACCGTCACAATTATTACTCGTTGAAAGATATTGGAATCAAAAAAAGATACAAAAATCCACAAACAGTGAATCCCGAATGATGTCAGAAAAACATATGTATGACCAACTTGTGACGTAATACTTTCGAGATTTTCCTAACCTAGAATAGTCGATATAGAAATAGTTTTGTTTTTTGTTTGTTTGTTTTTTTTTGTTTTCGCAAAAATTCGTATTACTGATCGATGCATACGCGTACATTCAGATCGGAAGTACACGTAACCGTCGACAACTTCATTGATTAACGGTAAATCCGGTGTACAATCAAATTCGAACGTGTGTTGCTGGCTGAGAACAACCATAACCGCGAGGTCGTGCGCAGTGAGTCGATGCCAGAATGCTCGGCCATGTTCTCAGCGCGATGCATTTTTTTCGATAACACGATAATATTCAATGAAATCCAAGATAACTTACGTATACTCGTGATCAACCCCAGAGGATACGCGCGATCACCGATGTGCACACTTTTTTTTCATCAACAAAAACGACACAGTGCCTTGTACGAACCTCGAGAGGCGAGGGGACCGATGCCGATACATCGAGCAACTTCAACACTGTAGGACAAACAACTAACAAGCGAGGCACAGCGTTGCCAAGTCTCCGGTCACCCATCGGCGTTACACGTAGGATCCCATTGCACTTGACACACTTAACTGCCGATTTTATTTTGGCGTTCAATTACCTTTTACCTGTCCGATTAATTGTCTTTTACTCGTTGATTTTACCCTTACGAATCTTCTCCCCCCCCCCCCCCCCCCCCACCCC
The DNA here is from genome assembly GCA_933228735.2 of Amblyteles armatorius. Classification (NCBI taxonomy): domain Eukaryota; kingdom Metazoa; phylum Arthropoda; class Insecta; order Hymenoptera; family Ichneumonidae; genus Amblyteles; species Amblyteles armatorius. The sequence goes on along the minus strand of OW121696.1, from coordinate 2,145,218 downwards.
ACCCCAAACGTCATAAACGGATTTCATGGCAGGTCGGTACGATATTGCGCGCGCTTGCGTACTTTTTCCGATAACAAATTTGCTTGAATTCGAGATCGCCGGACGATTTTTTAATTAATAAGTTTGTTTTAATTTTCGTATCTACGGTACGATCGATGCTTCGGTCATTGTTTCTTCCGTACAGCTTTGTTCCTTCGTCGCGATTTCTTAGAACATCCGATACTTTGTCGCATTCGAACATAACGCCGTAGCAACGGCAATAACTTTTGTTAAAATCAACATAGTCGATACATTTCTCGAACGAGTTTACGCACGAACAACTGTTAACCCTATAAGTTTCTGACCTATTGCGTCGTGGGCCGTCGTAACGCGACGAATTACCTGCCGTACGTATAAATTGACTGCCATGATTCGCCCAATGCCGTGCAACGGGTGTTGATTCGTTGCGTAACAAAAAAAAATTTATTGCGTCCCGCGTTGTTGTTGTTTTTTTTGTTGTTTCCCTTGTCCAAACGACACCGACACAAAAAAAAAAAAAGAAAAAAAGAACATTGTGCGATAACCCAACCTCGCCCGCGAGACCATGTTAACATGGGACACGAAGAAAATCTCCGTTCCAAAGTACAATTGAATGTTTTTATAAAGAAAACGAGCGTGTTGATACTGATTTATGGGGTTGCGCGGTTGCCAGCTCTCGCTGTCCACACGTTGCTACCGTCATTGCGGTTCGAGCGTTTCAACCACGTGGTGCTCCGTCCAGAACGCTTTACGGACGGTGGAATCAATAGTATCTGCGTTTTAACCGTTTTCTATTTTTTCAGAGTATCACTCTTTCACATCGCATAATTGCGATCGAAAGTTATTCTCGAACGGATGAAAAATATGTCGACCGCGTTGGAGGATGGTCAGTTCAGCGACGCCGACGAAAACGAACAGAAGCAAGTATTCGTTTCATCGTCCATTATTGGTTAGGAAATTCGATCGCTACACAGTGTCATAACAATGCGCAACACCAATCGTCAACCCAGTGTATTGGAAAAAATCATAATGGAAACATTTTTACGACAATTTAATTGTTTTTTTTTTTTTTTAACAACAATAACAATTGTATTGCGAAGAAAGAATTTTGACAGTTACGTAATTGTTCAACAGGTTAAATCCATCGAGCGGCAAGCCCTCTTGGCAGCAAGAAGTGACACAGACGCCGAACAACCTTGTAGCCGATGTCGAAGCAGACAACGAATATGGGGTCGAGGATGATTACGAGGAGGACAGCGAGGACGATTGGGACATCGAGGAGGATGCGTCCGGCCAAAAGTCCGGAGACAGGCTCAGAAATTCCAACGGTCGCAATGCCCAAGCTATCTCGAAGAAGATAACGAACTATCAGCCTGCCGACAAGTTGTTCAGACGTTACTCAAACAAGATCAACGTAGAGAAGTACGAAGGTCCTGCGTTGCCGCACAACGCTGCAAATTCGCTGGTAGAGAACAGCAAGAGGGCCGAGAAGGATCGCATGAGAACAAAAGACAAGCACGATCGGGCTACCGTCGAGCAAGTAATGGACCCACGAACGAGAATGATACTTTTCAAGCTGTTGAATCAGGGTATAATACAGGAAATAAACGGTTGCATATCGACCGGCAAGGAAGCGAACGTGTACCACGCCATTTCGAAAACTGGACTCGAATTTGCGATCAAAATTTACAAGACGTCGATACTGCAGTTCAAGGATCGCGATAAGTACGTTAGTGGCGAGTTTCGTTTTCGTCACGGTTACTGTCGTCACAATCCTCGTAAAATGGTGAGGACATGGGCGGAGAAGGAAATGCGAAATTTGATACGGCTCAATCAAGCCGGGGTCTCGGCGCCGAAAACCATTCTTTTACGGAGTCACGTGCTCCTGATGGAGTTCATCGGCAGCAATGGTTGGCCTGCTCCAAAACTCAAAGAAGTCGTTCTCAGCTCTTCGAAGCCGAGAACCCTCTATCGCGAATGCATTGAAATTATGTGGCGTCTTTACAACAAGTGTAAACTTGTTCACGCCGATCTCAGCGAGTACAATTTGCTATACCACGAGGGATCGATCGTTGTTATCGACGTTTCGCAGTCGGTCGAGCACGATCATCCGCTCGCGCTTGAATTCCTCAGGAAAGATTGCACGAATATCACTGGTACAGAATACTTTAAATTTTTCGACGATACATAATAATAATTATTATTTATTGGATGCTCATTGCATATGAAATTATAGATTTTACGTTTTACGGTAGCAGTCTTCAGATTCTTAGAGGTATTACATTTTGGCTTCCTCATAGAGGAAGCTTTGTTTTCGTGAAAGAATTAGTTTTCGAGATTCGTGATCAGCGTGATAAAATACATGGAATTACAGTCCCGGAGCGACAACTGACGAAAAAGTTTCCCAGGCATTTTTATAACGAAAATTGCAAAAATTAGCTATTTTAGGTATTTGTAAACAACGATTTCTTTGCTTTCCGATGGCATCGCCGAAAAACCCAGGTGCCTATCGTGATCTACAGCAAGACATACTCAAGACGATAGATATGACGGGATTAAAAAGCTAGATAGAGAGGTATCACTAGGAATTCTGGAATAAAAATCGAAAGGGCAAAAAAAAAAAAAATCTGGAGCACATACTTCTATGTATTTTTTCGCGCCAAACGCAGATTCGACAAAGTGAAACGTGACGATGGAATATTTTTTTACGCGCTAAACCTGAATCGGTCAACCGTTTTGCATGAAACTCTAAGACGTTGACGTTGTAAAAGTTGAAAATTGAAATTTTCATACCGCTTCCTCATCAAAGTTAGAAGTTGAAATTTTCACATCGCTTTCTCAAAAGGTTCCTTTATTCGCGAAGCTTCTTCTATGAGGAAGCATTGTCGGTATTTTTGGCTTCCTCATAGAGGAAGCTTCGCGAATAAAGGAACCTTTTGAGAAAGCGATGTGAAAATTTCAACTTCTAACTTTGATGAGGAAGCGATATGAAAATTTTAATTTTCAACTTTTTAAATAGTTTAATACTGTTTTCCAAGCATGAGCAGGTACGAGATAAGCACGAGATTTTTTTTTGGTTTTTCCCTGACATTGTAAAACTTGGTCCTTTTGATTTTTCAGAATTTTTCAAGAAGAATCAAGTAGCCGTTATGAGTATGAAGGAGCTGTTTGATTTTATCACCGATCCCACGGTAACGGAGGACAACATGGATGACTATCTGGACAGGGTTTCGGACCGGGTGGCTCACAGCGCGTACGAGGAAGCCGATCCGGAGCGGCAAGTGAAAGAGGAAGTCTTCAAGCAAGCCTACATTCCCCAGAGATTGGGTCAGGTAAGAAATCGAAGAGTTATAAATAAGGAATGGTGGCGTAGCCCCCGAACGGTTATCCCCCGATGAATATCCCCCGAATAAAATAACCCCCGAAACGTATATTCTCCGAAAAGACGAACCCCCAAAACGTCAATTTATTAAAATTATGCGAGGCCATCGAAACTATCGAATCGTGAGTGCCATGCCGTTGGGTAAAGAAGATAGGTGGTGTTCGGTCAAGTAACTGTGCTAACGTTAGCCACGATATAAAGATCAGAACAATAGCGAATGTAAATTAATCTGGTATATCATATACAATGGATCAATATTATCGTCAGATGAGACTTTCGCTCAGAGGAACCAGAATCGTCGACAATATATATATATATATATATATATATATATATATATATAATAAATTTTTTTTTTATGTGGTGTTCCGTGGTTTCCAGCGGTCCTTCAACTCCTTGGAGCCTTGAATTGTCCTTGAATTTTGCCGGACCTTGAAAAATCCCGGGAATTTCACGTAATGTCCTTGACTTTTTTATTTCGATGGAAATTTGAGTTTGTTTAAAAATGTATATTTAGTTTAGTAAATGTTTTTGTCTTTTTTTTAATGAGCTGCCACGTATTTCGACGGATTTTTTCCCACTGAATACGAATCCGCTCTCCTTTTTGGGGCAAAAGTACAGTGAGACATACAAAGTCTCGATTTTATGCACTGGAAACAGTTTGCTCTAATGTGAAATCGCATTTTTCGGATTAGAATGTAAATTATTGGGTTCGGAGGAAAATGAACGTCATATTCGTGATCAAGGGACAGCAATAGTTTATAAAAGTGACGTTTCGGGGCTTAACTTTTCGGGGTTTAAATCTTCAGGGGATTTGCGTTTCGGGGGATAACCGTTCGGGGGCTCTGCCACCCTACCATAAATAAACTCCAATAAAACCGACGGCTCCGATCATTTGTTTCCCGCAGGTAATCGACATCGAGCGAGACATCAAGCTCGCTAAAGCTGGAAAGGAGGACTTGATCTACAAGACACTGGTGGGTCTGAGAGCGGACTTATCGAAGCCCCAGGAGACTCCGGAGATTCTTGCCGGAGATCGAGAGTCCACGTCCGACAACGAGCCCTTCGATTCGCGAGTTTCATCGGGAGAGGAGGACGGCGAAAGCAGCAGCAGCGACGAGGAAAACTCCGACGATGATTCGGACGATAACGAAGGGGGCACGAAATTCGTTAATTCAGCTCGTCCGCGGAACGAAACCGTCGAGGACAAGAAAGCGCGGAAGAAAGCCATAAAGGATCAGCAAGCGGAGAAACGAAAGAGCAAAGTTAAGAAACACATAAAGAAGAGGAAAGAGAGGGTTCTTAAGAAGAAATAATGATAGATTTAACCAGCGATAAAATCATCAAAGCAATAAACAACTTGTAAATAATAACGAGTGTTGTTAGATGCTTTTTGTTTTTAGTTTACTTGAAAGAAATTTATAAAAGTAATTCTCGAGAAAGTTGTTTTCTGGAAGGGAAGCTGAACTGAGTGCCTGTCTTCAATACGCTCTGGGTGGCAAGCTCTTTTTATGCTCTCCTTCATCGGCAGTGCCGGATGATAAGCCGTAAAGTAAGCGAAGGCAGAAACGCGTCTCCGGCTCCCTGAAATTTTTTAAAAATATTTGAAATTCGACGTACCACTAGCTGCGTCGAAAAACGGAGTTTAACAATACACACAGAGGTATCCACAGACGTTACTTTTTCCGTAGAAACGTGAACGATCTTTCGACCATCATCGTCTACTCGAGAGGGAAACGGCACCTTCAGCCCCGAGCGTAAGAATCACCGTGTTGCAGCCCTTGTCCAAAAGACAATCGAGAGCTTCTTGAGCATTGGACAACTCTAACGGTCTTATACCCGTGATAAGTTGAGGCTATGAAAATAATAAAAATAATAAAAGTTTTCTTCATCTCAGTCTCATTCACACAGAAGATATCGCAAATCCTGAACAATTCGGGATAGGGTTTTTCTACGGCGGGTGCTCCGTTCAGGATAGATATGCCTGTTGGACGATTATTCTGTGTCAATTAACATTACAAAATAAATCGCAAATAGAACAGACGTATCCTTTTTTTGTTTTATTTTTTAATTACATAGACTGACCATGTCCTTTGTGAAGCTTCAGAGCGTAAAGAGTTGTCTCTAAACAACTCTCGAACTGGCAAGACCGAATGGTCGATGGAGTATTCACGGCTTTATACTATCAGGTAAAGTTTTATATTCCCGTAACGTTCAAAACAGATTTTATTATTTTTTTTATTTTGAACGTACAGTTTGCAACTATCCTTCCAGATATATTATCGATGTCACATTATTTCTCGTATCCTTATCAATTTATCATTCGACTTTGTTTACATAGTGTCTCGCGTCGATAAGTCGTCGGCGACTTTTTTACCGAAAGCTTCATTTATTGTATTGCGTTTCCTGCTTGTGTTGCGTTGTGAATAAATAGTGATTAGTAACACCCGCGATTCGACGTTCGATTGGAAATATAGCCGATAATTGCTGCCTAATTGGAATCTCGTTACGATTATTATACTCCTCGCACAGTCTATGGAAATTTTTGCAAATACCTTTTCATTTCCCTTCGAACATTATTCGTCGGCCGACATTTAATTTCAACACCCCTCTCGGAGCCTCTTAAAATTGTTACGCTACGAAATCGCTAACGATCTTACGCGTCGAATATTTAGGTGAATAATGAATACGCGATGTATCGGCGTAAAAGCTGCAAATTCGCAGATTTAACAAAACTGACGAAAAATCTTTTCATAGAGAAATTTCAGTTGCGACGTTGCGAAACTGTCGATTGTGGGACGTTTTGAATCTTTATTTTTTTTTCCTCCTTTTTTAGACTTCCGGAACCATTGTATCGCGGGAAAAGCTAAAGTTCGTAGCAATCGCTGTCAGCGTAAGCCCTATACGCTACACCTACGTTTCGTATTTTCTTCGTATAAAACCTGCTCCATCTTTTCACCGGATACTGGATTAATTGCTGCGCACGGAACTGCATAGTCGTATAATTGAGAATTAAACGTGTATTTCATAGTTTCACATATTTAGCTTCTCTCGGAATTAATCGCTGTCGAGAGTAGTCTTAGATTCCAATACCAAGCGTCTTAGATTAGTTATTGGAGTTAGTTACAGGAAATCAATCGGAATGAAGTTTGAAATTAATTGTACAAATCTGAGCGCTGAAATACTTTTTCTGGAATCGACTCGATGAGAGAAATCTCCGTGGTTTTCGTATCGCGGGTGGACGTTGCTTCACACCGACGGATTAGCCGAGAGAGGCTAAACGTTAATCGATCGTATTTTGAACGTAAAAATAGCACCTGGGACATTACATTTGCAACGTGACAAAATAAATTAGACATATAAATTGAGCTTAACTACTACGCGGTACCCTGACTCGAACTATACAGTTGTACAATCGCTCTAGCTATTACAAGACAAAAACAACAAAAAATTTAACTCGGACGTCGAATGAAATAATGGCTACGCAAAATACGCAAGTGAGACGTCGTTTTGCCATACCTGATCGGTAAATTAATTTGGATTTTTGCGTATTTTTAGTTTTACATTCATTCAGAAAAAAAAAAAATGAATTGGTATAATTATCATCGACGATGTGCCCGTCCGCACATCGTACTGTTTCTGCCCAAAAAACCTGCAGCGAGGCCGTAAGTATCGAATATATCCGGTCGTTACCAATCCCTCGAGTGATCCTGTCTGTCTTCGATTTTATTTTACGCAATTGATCTCAGAAGTCACACAATATTCATTCGAAAAATTCATGTTCGAGTTATGTACACGGGCATGTGGAATTCCGGCCCGGTTAGCTGTTCTTTTTTTTAAATATTCAACAAACTTAGACGGTACAAGATTTAGACAGTCAGGATAACTCGAAGATTGATTACGGCTGGCTAATGAAAAATATTATTTACCGCCGCAAGGACGAAGGTAAGAAACCCACATAAAATTCGTTCGTTCGTCATCGTTCGATTAGATAAAATGAATAATTTCAACCCGATCGGAATTACTTATGCCCGTGTACATAACTTAACCGTGCTTTTTTTTGAACGAACATTACGTGAGCTTTGAGATCAAATACTTAAAATTAAATAAATCCGAGGACAGACAGGATAAGTCGAAAGTCGATTAGAGCCGATTAGAAAAAAAGCCAATTGCCGCCGCAAGGACGGAAATAATCGAATGATCCTGCGATTTAAAATGAGACTTTACAAATGAGTTTTCAAATACTGAAGGAAATATAATTCACGTAATAAATTAACAAAATAATTATTTTATCGATCACCTAAAGCGAACAGACGAAAATAACCTAAATCGGTTTTTTTTGTTTGTTTTTGTTTTCAATTATAGTTATGTATTGTGCGATCGGCCTGTCGCAGAAACGGCTCTCGCCGCTCGCGGTATTTGTGTTGGCATTGTCAATTTTTTTGGCGATGGAATGCCCGACTTGATCTTCGCGAGGTCGTTCAAATCCAGAGATTTGCTCGGCACAGCCTCTCGGATTTTGACCGATCGTTTCCCTGATTGATTTTCCGGCGATGCCTTATCCGAAAAGCCGTTTTGACGATTGAACGTTTCGTCCTGACGAGGCCTCGGCGTTCGGGGCGAGCGATCACTCGGTTTCCGAAGATTTCTGTTGATGTTGAGTTCCGCGAGCGATGGAGGCCGTTGTCGATTCCAGGAGTCACTCCAACTGTAAAGTATATCCAACACACGCGTTTTCTATATTAATTGATTTCAATAAACAAAAATAAAATATCGACTCTCGAAAAATACATTTTTTCGAAAAACGATATTTCTTTCGAATAATAATTTCTTTAAATCTGAATTATCGTATCTATGTCCCAAAGTAACAAATTGTTAAACTACGGAAACACAAAGTATCTCGACTCACCCCACACGGCTAAACATTGCAGCATGAAACATTGTTAATCGTCAATCCATTAAAATCCCAGAACGTTTACAACTGAAGAGAATTCTACGCCTTTACGTATAGTTGTAAAAGTTAATCGTACAATTCGTATATATATTTTTTTTCTCACTCCATCATGCTGATAAAAATAAAGTAGCAACTATCTCAATTCCTTGCGGCGTATCACGAAGCGATAGTTCGGTAGGCTATTGTCTCGACAGGGAAGAAAATTGAGTGTAGAGGAAAGAAGAGAAAATAAACAAACGAAAAATCAATGTCGAGGGAACGATGTTTCGAACTACGAGGCTTTCGCTGTCTCTGAGCAGGCCCGCTATTATAATGACCGCATGCAGAGTCGTTAATGCAGGCATCAATGAGACGATAGCGCAGATATAGGCCGAAAATTAATGAGGTGCATGTAAATCAGTAGGTTGAATGTACACATGAGTAAATATCCCAACATTAAGTCACACAGACTGACGCACTCTACCTTCCCGATCCTGAAGCTGTTATCGTTGAATGACCAGAGTGATGCGTGTACCAGGGCAGCAATAACAATAGGTTATTTACATGATTCTGTTAACAGGGAAAGTCCTATGTCCTGCGACAAGCGAATATAATAATTTCATTCGCTTTTACACGGACATAAGTTGATGTATGACGAGGTAAGTGTATTATTCACGCGTAGATCACCTGTGCGAAATAATTTAACCGATTCTAACGATAATCGATCTTCGCAAACAAAAATAATTGAGTAAAGGAAACCGAAATCGCAGCAGATTAAAACTCGACGGAATGTAATAAAAATAATGAATAATTACAAATAAAATTATGAATAATTCGTCCTCGTATATAGCAAATTATGCCGATTGCGGTAAGTCAATCGTCTACGCCGTAGCGTGTGACGAAATTCACCGTGCGGTGAATTTTCACTATGTATGTATTAACTCTGTTGTCTGTAAATTTTTTAGCCTGGAGTTTTCGATACGCGTTCCAGTTCGATAAAAATACGAGTTTTTTTACTGGTGATTTATGTTCATCAGTTAGAAACGTTTCTATACAGGTTTTATTAATTATTTAAGGCTGTAATTGTTCGTCTCAATTTTTTATTTATTTATAAATCGCGCAATCGTAACTGATCGGCGCTAGACTCGAGGTCGACGATAATACGGTAATGTATGTTTATCATACTGGATTGAGAGATGTTAAAACGGACTCACATTAAACCGTTTAAGAGGACAGAAATATTTGTTATTTTATTCGTCGGTTATTTATTCATTTTTAAATTACTTATTTCGAGTGTGACCTCTGCGAGGATTACTAAGCTTCCTCGGTGAAGAATTTCTCGGCTAGCTTACCTAACAAGGGGCCCCATGCCACCGTCCTGTGGGAGTGATTGCAGCAGCGAAGGTCCCGCCGAGACCGGTCGTATCTGCTCGGATACAAATTCGAAACGCATTAGCAAACGGGTCGACTGTTTAATGAATTCGGTAACGCGAGTACTGAATAATTCACCTTCTCAGTCTGCGTCGCCGCATTGCACGTATCTCTGTTGAGCGAACAACTGCCGTTCATGGACGAAGCGCTGCTTTGAGAATCCAGACCACTGAGATCCTGATGCTTCGAAATTTGGAGCTGTAACATTTTTTTTTAAATATATATTCATGTAATCATATTTCATAAATTTATAAATTGACGTTCATGCATTCGTGTACTCTGTTTGCGTTTCATACATTCATAATTATGTTATTTATCATTGGCTGCGCGCTCAACTGCGCACTGTGCAGAATAATCAAGGATTGCGCTTTTATTTTTATTTTTATTATAAATTTATACATGAAAAGAAACGATTATACACTGCAAAAAATTTTGTTCTAGAATAAATTAAAGGTATTGGAAGCTTTTTTTACATAGACTGTTTTTGAAATTTTAAACGCATGTGCGTTGCAATTTTACTGCAACATTTTTATTTTTAATAAGAATTTGTGTAAATGTCAGGCACAGGATTTAAAATTTCAATATCAGTATTTTCATTTTACAAAAAATTACATTAATGTTCAATTGATGTAAGTAATGTAAGCAAATTTCAAGTTCCATTACATTAAATTGACAATTTATCTTTACAGTGTAGATTTTTATTAAATTCGATATTAACGCTTCATTCGATATCAACGATCGGCATGAAAATTTGGATGCACCAAAAAGTTGACTAAGGAAGTTCTGTGCATTATCGTTTCGCTCATATGTTCGTTCGTAATAAATGTATAAAATTGAAATAATAACTTATTATGACAACAATAATAATGTTGATTTACCTGAAGTTGTTGTATCGTTCGATCTTTGTCTTCAAGTTGCCCTTGTAAAAATACATTTTGTCTCCGCAGATCTGCCAGCTCGTCGGCTACGTTGATCGTTCCGTTTCCCGGGGTTGCGCTCGTATCCGTAGTTCCGTCGTCGTTCAGGTTGTGAAAGAGGCCATTCTGAAATTTACAGGGATCCACGTAACTTTCACAATATCGATTCTAAACCTGCTTAATGCTATAATTCATGTGCCTATAAATACTCACCACCATAGTATTGCTGAATGGGTTGAGAGTTTCCGCCTGAAAAATACCGATAAACCAATAAATATCCGCCAGCAAATAAATTGATAATGACGTCATAAAAATAACGTTGAAATCGGATGATCAAACGTACCCTCGTCAAACCGTTCTCTCCTGACTTCAAATGACAAAACCAAATGGACGACCAAAAAAAGATGCAAAAAAAGAAAACAAAAATTCGTGGGTTAATAAAACAAAGTATGTACATTAAAAAAATGTAAGCGCACAAAGTAAAGAATGAAAAACAAAATTAACAGGACGAAAATTATACAACGGTGCGGATGAAATTAAATCTCACCGAACCCGCGTTCGATAGCGTCGACAAAAGTTGTGTGTTAAAAAAAAAATGCTCACCTCCTGAATGACCCGCATAAGTTTTAAGAGACCAGTCTTGAGGGAAACGATGTCCTGGTGATAAGTGAACCGTTCAACCCTGGGACTCCCTTCGTCACCGGAGTCGAGACTCGGCGATTGAACCTGCGAGCGAGAGCGTGACAAGTCGTTAAATGAAGTATCACGCGCGGTAAGATTAAAACCTTTAGTGTGCACATCGCCGTGCCGAATATTTACATACAAATTGGATCAGTTTGGCCACAAGCGCTTATCTATGCATTTTTTTTTTTGCAAAACATATTGGGGTATTTTTGTAGAAAATTTATTGAACTTTTGATCCGAACGGTTTGGTGCAAAATTTTTTTTGGATTATTACCGATTAAGATTTATTAATTTATCATTAAATGGAGCATCACGCTCGGTAAAATTAAAGCTCTTAGTGTGCATACATCCGTGCGAATCTTTCAATAAAAATGGTACCAATTTGGCTTCAAGCGCTTGTCTATGCACTTTAAAAAAAAAAAGTGTTCAGACGTTTTTTTGTAGCAATTTTATTGAACTTTAGACCCAAACAGTTAGGTGCAAAAAAATTGGTTATTAATTATTCAGTTCTATTATTGATGATTAAGTTTCATTAATTTATTAAATAAAGCATCACGGTCGGTACGATTAAAACTCTAAGTGTGCACACATTCGTACCGAATCTTTCCATGCAATTTCTATCAATTTGGCCTACAGTGCTTATCAAATACACTTTTCGGAAGAAAAATGTAAAGACCTTTTTTTGTAGCAAATTTGTTCAACTTTAGGTCCATACGATTAGGTGAAAAAAAAGTTGTTGCACCTAATCAATTTATCGAAAAGTGAACTGGAAATAGAAACTAGGCACTATTTTAGTCACGACTTTTGGGTTTGAAAATGAGGTCCGTCTGTATAATAAGGGTTAATCTCGTTCAGTCGTGTGCGGAATTAATTTGTAGCGTGTCAAGCTTTCACGAAATAGAATGCACCGTGATAACTCACATTTCCTGTAAAGACTGGTCTGAAAGGACTGGATACTTGTCGAGTTCGCACGCTATCCAGGGAACGCGGCGAATCGGTGCCGGATCTGCTTCGCAACAGTCTCGATGTTCTCGTGCTGCCGATCCTGCATCAAACGAAAATTGAAGGCTGTTACAATAATGCAATTAAAATTACACGATTAATCGTTGTCCATTATAATTTTGTTAAATATATTCGAGCAATCCACAATGGTGCACGGTGCGGGGATTAATAATGAGGGGATTTCTAGACATACTTTTTAAATTATTCATCCACGATGCATTATTAATAGATTCACCGAGATAACTCGTCTATGTGCGTAATTTAATTAGTCTACTTTTAATTCTCCGATTATTACGTCTGGACGATCCGATCTAATTAACGATACAAGTAAAAACGTAATTTTTGTTATGTTAGAAAGTATATTATCGTTGATAAAAAATTATCTTACAACTTATCAAGTTGTCGATAATTCGCAGGCTCTTTTGCACTTAGCAAAGTGCAACAGCACCTAACTTTGTTATAAATACTTTGTAGGATATCAGATTTAAAAAAAACTAATGCATAACTAATTTTACGTGTCTGAAACGCCATGTTCAGTTTGAATATTCCATTCACAAGATTAATCAGTGAATCATTGAAAAATATTTTCTTATTTATTATTCAGCAAATACGATCGACGAAAAATTGTCGACAAATGCTAGACATTTACTGTTATATAAGAATGGTGCCTAATTTTACGTGTCGGAAACGTCATATTCAGTATAAATATTCTATTCACAAGATTTATCAATAAATTATTAATTTTCTTCATTGTTCAGCCAATACAATCGAATAAAGTTTTTTCAAAACTGCTATACAATACTCTTGTATAAGAATGGTGTCTAGTTATAAATATTCTATTCGCAAGATTTATCAGTAATTTATTGAATTTTTTCTGTAAATTATTCAGCCACACAATCGAATGAAACTTTTCCGAAACTGCTATACATTCCTGTTATACAAGAATGATGTTTACTTTTACGTGTTGGAAACGTCATTTTCACATTAAATATCCTATTCGCAACTACAAAAAAAAACATAAACATTTTTTTTGTTAAAATTATTCATCGTCTATCATCGAATGAAAAAATGGTCCAAAACTGCTATATACGCATTTCTATTATCGGCTCCGCATTGAAGCGACTTTCTCACTAACGCCGCGGCGATAAGTCTGTTCTTGACTGCGTTCTCTGCACCGTAAATATACATCGCATCGACGAATACGTTCGCTGCAGATGGACACTTTGCAGCCGTATAAAAAAAAAAAAAAAATCGCACGCAAGGTCAAGGCCAATACCTTGGACCGTCGGGTTGCTTGCCCCGAGGCGGTAGTGCCGAATTGGACAAAGCGGCCGAGGTCCCGGCGTTTCGCGGCTGCCTAGGTGGAGGCGAACCACCGGTCGGCGTCGAGCTCTCGGAAGACAGGCCCGAGTCTTTCGCGTCTTCCGAATTCCCGCTCGACCTTCCGTCGTTATTGGGACTCGGTGCAGCCCCTCCGGCTATCGCGTCGGCACCGTTCACCCTAACTCGCTGCGACGCGGTAGTTCGTCTTCTCGCCCCCTTCGCTATTTCCGAACTCGACGCCATAACGAAAAAAAAATTTATATAGAAATATAATAAATAAATAGAAAAATGAAAAATAAATAGAAAAATTAAAAATAAATAGAAAAATTAAAAATAAATAGAAATATTAACAATAAGTATAAAAAAATAGTAAAAATGAGAAATAAAGATAAAAATAAAAAAGGTTTTGGCGATTAGGTTCGGCACGCAACGAAGTCACCGACCCACTTTAACAATGTATCGGCGAACTATTATCGTGACACGAAAAACTTTGACCTCCGTGTATATCGACCCATCGAGCGGAACAACGACACTCGCCGACTCGCGTGTTCCAACATCGTACGTATTTGTTCGTCGTCGAGTTGCGATCCATCAGTGCAGAAAGTTTCGATCGAACTTCTGACATTTGAGACCGCGTGCAGCAACCTCGACTGCGATCGGATTCCCCTTTACTCGCGATTATTCTCCAACACGTTTCGACGAACGCCGGAGCGGATTTGCAACTCTGTCGATTCCCGATTGCCAAAAAAAAAAAGTCTCTCGCGATGTCACGAATCTATTCGATCGTCAGCTTTAATCGCGCCGAAGTCATTTCCGGGCGGCAAATTTTCGCGGGCTCGCTGGCGCGTCTCCCGGGTCAAGGTCACGTGACCTTGTTATTCGGCTGAGCCAAAAATCAAGGTTCCCAAAAAAAAAGAAATTCTTGATGTAAAAAAAAAAAATTACAAACGAAAATTATTATTTTTATCGAATTTTTCGGTGAACCGGAAGTGTGACCGAAAACCACAAAATTTCCACTAAATTTTTGATTTGCCTCGAAACTCAAAAGTTTGATTCCCGATTATTTTTTTTTCCCTCCTTTCTCGTCGGGGGATTCGCGATGCGGCATCGACGCGGCCGACGATGTGGCGATTTTTTATGTTTTCGGTGGATGGCAAAAGTGTTTTTTTTTCATCGACGATTGCACCACGTGGAGATTTGGAACAGTGAGAATTCGACGAGGGTCTCGACGGGTCGGTCGCGGGAGGGGGAGAGTTGTAGTCGACGGAACGGAGTGTCGACGATGACGACGTAAACGCCTGACGGAATGCACTGCGGCGCCGGGGCGCAGATTCGACGACGACGAGCAGAGATGGCTGGCGCTAAATTCGCGCAAGCGCTTCTCCGGAAGCCTTGGGGACGCTCGATATCGTTGGGGCATGCACGAGGGACGAGGAGCGCGCGGGCACACCGCGTATACCGGGCAGATAGATAGACAAATGGAAAGCGAGAGCGAACGAGAGAGGGGTCGTTGGAGCTTCGCCGATTTTTCCGACTGAGAAAAGCCACGAGGAGGCCGAGGGTGGATAATGTTATTTCGACTGGAGCGCGCCCGACTGGAGCGAGTCTCGAAGGCAGTCGTCCATCGCTCGGAACGTTAATTGAACCTTTTTGCAAAAACTGTCCCTGTGGATTGCAGTCCGACGGGGGAAAAGTGAAAAGTGGTTTTGCACTTTCTTGGACGATATAAGCAGATGTCCAAAAACGGGAAATCATTTGGAGTAATTATAAAAATGTGTTAATTACTCCAAAATTTAGGTAAATTATCGTTTTCGTGAAGAAGCGAATAGTATGGTTGAAGTTCGATCGATAAATGTTATTCGTGAATTTTTCGGGAAAAATTTTAACTCTTTAATTTTTCGTGAAAATTTTAACTCTTTAATTTTTCGTGAAAATTTTAACTCTTTAATTTTTCGTGAAAATTTTAACTCTTTAATTTTTCGTGAAAAATGTAACTCTTAAAAAATGCCACGAGGGGGCCGTGGGTGGATAATGTTATTTCGACTGGAGCGCGCTCGACTGGAGCGAGTCTCGAAGGCAGTCACGAAGGCAGGGAAGAGGGGGGGGATCGCTCGGAACGTTAATTGAACTTTTTTGCAGCAACTGTCGCTGCGGATTATACTTCGACGAAGGAAAAATGAAAAACGAACCATGAATTGTTTTTCTCTTTCGTGGACGACTGAGAGATACACATGGTGTCCAGCGATCATGGAAATCAGGGACGTCAGGGAAATATCATGAAACTTTACGATTCTGGAAAAATCATGGAAATATCATGGACATTTTTTAGGGACTTTCGCTGGATACCATGATACAAGATGTCCGAGAAATTGGAAGAAGGTAACAAAAACGTAACATAAAATAGTTTCGAGTAATAATAAAAATGTTTCAATTATTCAAAAATGGATGTACATTATTATTTTCACGAAGAAGCTAATAGGATGGCGCAAGATTGATCGACAAATTTTTCTCGTGAATTTTTTCGACTAAAAAAAGCCTCGGGGACTCCTAGGAGGATAATGTTATTTGAACTGAAGCGCGCCTGTCTGGAACGCCTCCCGAAGGCAATCATCCATCTATCGGAACGTTAATTGAACCTTTTTGTAGAAACCGTCGCTGCGGTTTATTTTCCGACGACAGAAAAGTGAAAAAAGTTTCACGAACGGTTTTTCTCTTTCGTGGACGTCTTAGAGATATAACACGTCCGAAATATTGGAAAAACGTTATAAAAAAAAAACCTTATCGTGAACTAATTTGGAGTAACAGTAAAAATGTATTTATTACTCCAAAGTGTATAGAAATTATTGTGTTTATGGAGAAGCGAATAGGATGACTCAAGCTCGTCCGAAAATGACAAATTTCAATACAAGGTGTCGAGGTCTCGTCTGAGTCCGAATTGAGAGCTATGTCAAATTTTTATTTTGAAGCAATTTTTTAATTGCAGATTTCTCGTGAAGTTTGTTGCCGTGATTTTTTTATGACATTTTTGTTAACGCTTGACGATCAATAGAAGTTCGACTATCTTCAGTTCTAATTCGGAAAAGTATTAAAAATAAATTGCCAGTTCGCCTGAGTCAGGATAGCCCGACGTCAACTTTGGATACTCATAATTAGTGTCGGAATTCGTCATTTTTGTTTATTTTATTTATATTCTTATTCATTTTTTAAATTAAAAAGATATTATTTTCTTTGAACTTGGTATCGAGACGCTGTCGAGGCCGTTTGTTCTTGCAGTTTATCGAAGCCAGTGAAAAAATAAAAACATAAAAAAATACAATGAAAGTAAAAAAGCAATAACGCGTCTACGAAGCTAATTGGAAATTCTTCCGTGTAATTTGCTCGGCGATGTATTTTTGACGCTCGGAAAGTGAAAGTAAATTTTTGTACTCAACGTCCGCTCGTCCGCTTTTAGTACGCCGTTCTTTTTATTTATTTATTTATTTTTATCGTAGACCGATTATTGCAAACAGTATTGCGAGGAATTTGAGGAGGGACGGCGAGGCGAGAGAAAGCAGGAGCGGCGAGACGGTCCGCACGTTTGCGAAACCCCCGATACGAGTGCGGGTCGATTCTCCTGGTTTCCCGAAGAATTCGGAGCGTTGCCAAGAATAATCAGTAACACAGGAATATAGGGAGCCGCCGCGAGTCCAGAATTCCGGCAAAAACTGGCGCCAGAGAAGGGTTTGGATCGAAAAATTGCTCGCTGAAAAATGCATCCGACTCATCCACCGGACCGTTAGTCGGGTCCTTTTTTGTTTCTCTTCAGATAAACGAAACTTTTGACTCATAAAACTTTTATTATTATTATTATTTTTATTTTTTTTATTGTAATTTACCGTTCCTGCACTTTTGAACTTTTGACTCGTAAAACTTTTTTTGGTATTATTTTTTTTTTAATTGTAATTTACCCTTCCCGCACGAAAAAAGGTACAGCACGAATTGTACAGACCACGGAACTCTACATGCGATCAAACAATACTGTTAATTCCAGAAAAGTTCGCACTGGTACCGGAGAAATTAAGGATGTCGGAGCGATACAGTTCGGCAAAACGTGAGTGTCAGAGAAAATTTCGAACACTTCTCGATGGGATAATAATCTGAAAAAAAATCAATTAGATAAGAGGCGCTGCAAAGAATTTCTTGTGAAATAACAATTTCAATTTGTTATTAAAAAATTGAGGATAAAAATCATTATTCAAAAAATTACCCGGCATTTTGACTATTTTCCCTCACTAAAATCATTCGTTTATTTTTTTGAATACGTATGCATTTTTTCAACCTTTTTTTTTTTTAATCTTTGAAAATCGCGTTATTCACAGTTTGAACATAGAACAAACGCAATTTTCAAAGATTAGAAAAAATGTTGAAAAAATTCATACGTATTCAGAAAAATAAACAAATCATTTTAATTTCAATTCGTAGATAACAAATTGAAATTATTATTTCACAAAAACATTCTTTGCAGCATCTCCCATATACTTGATTTCAATTAAGTTAATAAATGATCATTATAATTAATAAATTATATACAGAATAATTATCCATTATGGTTTTGTTTTTATTTTATTTGAGGTTCTCACGTTTTCACGTTTTTCCAACAAATCGGATTTCTTTCTGCTTTATTATATTCCCGCAAGTTCCCACGCAGTATAGAAAGAAAATAGGATAATAAGATAATACGTATGCAAGATTTATGACCGACGCAATTTTAATTAATTATTGAGAAAGAATGCTCATTCGTTGGGGCCGCTCCGAGACACTTGTAGATTTTTTTCTATTGTGTTCTACAACGTGCGCTGATAAAAAATGCAGTTGAATGAATCTTTAGTTGACAAGATTTGGGCAGGACATTCAAATTAATATTTAGCTGGTCGAAAAAAATATTTTAATGCTCCAAAAATATCTTGGTGAAATCATGAAAAAAAAATTGGTGAAATAACCGATCCTTTAATTGTACCAACAAAATATTTATTTGAATGTTCCTGCCTACCTCAAATATTGATATTTTCGATACTGCTTTCTAGGAAACCCAGGCATTTACAAACAGCAGTCATACAATTTATCGGATCATACAATAGTATGCCTCGGTCACGAGATGAATAAAACAGAAACAGAATAACTGGTTAGTGCGGAATAGGAAACCAAAGTCTAACCGGTTACGTATTTTTCCATCTTTACAGCTCGAAAGTTAGAACTAACTTTTGCGAACGCACGAAGTTCAGCAAACTATGAAACTGGTTAGCCTTTGATGTCCTCTTTCGTGCATGACGGCCGTTTTTTGCATCTCACACAGGAAGCTTTTGTTGTTCATGCCGCAAGAATGAATATTCTTAAAATACATTCGTAAAAAATTGTTTTTTTTCAAACTACTTGTCATTGACAAGCTACCACGTCTCTTAATGTACCGGTTGATACTTTAAAACTCATCAAAATACATACCCAAGATGCCGCGTGAATAAAAACAGGAGGGTGTATTTTGATTTCTGATTTTAGAAACGCAACGTGCTTGGATCGAAAGTTTGCAAGATAAAACCTCCGACTCTAAGCTTTCAGACTTTACTCCAGACAAAAATTCTCTATCGACGCGTCGCGCCATCAATCCTGTTGGGAAGGCAAATTTACATCTCTACCACTCACAAGAGTAGAGTTTTTTTAACTTTCTGCACCCAGAATAATATTTTATTTGACGGCCTCCGTTTATTTGGTTTAATTAAAATAACTATTTGATTCAAATAAATATTTATTTAATTTAAGTAACTATTCACTTAATTTCAATAAACATTTATTTACATCAAATAAATATTTTACTTAAACCAAATAAACGGTGGCCTTCAAATAATTTTTTTTCTGGTCGTGGTAGAGATTTTGGTAGAGTTCTAATACAATAGAGTTGTTAGAGCTGTGTTTCTGGTAGAGTTGTGAGAGATTGATATATAAATCTGCAGTTGGGAATTACACACAGGGCCGAAGCCGTTGGACGCCGGTGGAGCACTGGCCGACGCTGTGCCAGTACTGGCCCTGTGCGTCGCTCCCACAAGGGTAGACTCGCGTTTATGAACGGAAGAACCATGAAAAAAAATCGAACCTCCACTGCAAATAATCCATAAAGTTCAAGTGCAAACTTCGACGGCAAAGTTGAACAGTTTGCTGCGCTTCCGGCTGCAGAAAATATCGCTCTAATTTGCACCGTGGTCTAAAGTCGTTCGGATAACTCGAAAGTTTCGACCTCCGGAAAGCCAGACGGTAGAGCCGAGCCAAAGGCGCTCCAGGCGCATTGTCGTCCCGCAATAAACATCGGTCCGACAGCACATTCGTTACAACGCGAATCGCGGAGCGAATAACGCCGAGGGTGGATACGTGAGCTTGCCAGAAAAAAGAAGAGAAAAACGAATAAAAAAAAAAAGGAAAAGTATAAAAATGCGGAAATCAGCGGCCTCGAGTGGCCGCCGCTCGATTCTTCCGTCTCGTTCGTTCGAGCGAGGACTTTCCCCGGTACGAAACGAAACTCGAACCGCTCGACGAACGGTCTGGCGATTCTCGGGGCACGTGCCAGATCGTAATTCGCAGGAAGCCGACCGGGACAACGAACTCCTCGACGCGCCGGGGCGCCTCTCACCGCGGTCGGAGGGTAGGCGTGCAGAGGGTTGAAGAACAGCGAACTCGAGGTTGCACCCTTCTTCCGGTGAGTTTCCAGTTTCGACGACCCCGAGGGAAGGGTGGATCGGCGTTCGCCGACGGGATGCAGCGAACCAACGTTCGCTGGTGCAAGGAGCTGCGCCCGCTGTGCGTAACACTGAGGTGGAGGTACCAATGGCTCGCACGGTTCAGAGCTGATACCCAGATTTAAGCAGTTTTTAATACCGCACGATAAAAAAAATATCGATTAATAAAAATAAAAAAAAACACCGATTCATTAAAAAAAAAACAGTGATTAATTATAAAAATTTAATCGCAGGGACAAATATTTTTCAGACGTCTGAAGCCTACGCCAAACTCCCCAGTGGACATTTATAATTGTCGAAATATCGAAAAAATGTACATATGATAATGAAGAGATCGGCCAAATGTTTCAAGCATTGGATGCTGTTTCTCCACAACACCGTATAACACGGAAATAAAGTGTATGCAAAAAATGTATTCGAATTATATTAAATTTGCCGATTTTATGTGATTACGATATTAATAATATAAATTGTTCTGTATTTAACGACATATGGCTTTTTTATATATGGTTATTTTATATATAATATATATTTTTAATATACATATCTATATATATAATATAAAATGTATTTTATGTTTGACTGATATATTTTCCGATACATGCCACGGATTCTGTTTTCTCATGTGCATATATTCGGACACTCATCGTCCCGTTCTCTCGAACAGTCGTAGCTTTCAAGAATTCCACTGTGCGAACTCAACTAGTTCATCTTCGCTATTTACTGAATGATTCGATTTAAAAAAAATATATGTGCACGGAACAACACGAAACGCCTGGAAACGCTCCGAATAATTGTGTTCTGTACTGCAATTAATAATCGTCGATGCTATTTTAAGTAAATACGCCCCCCCCCCCCCCCCCCCCCCCCCCCCCCAAAAAAGAATATGTCACACATATCTACAAAATTAATTTCATATAATAATATTTACATTCGCAATATATTTCACACGCCTACGATATATGAAATACATCATTGCAAATATAGGTCTTCAAATACTTATATCACTTCGTATGTTTAATATATTAATAATATATAAAATATAATTATTTAATATATTTCTTTTTTTTTTAGATACATTTTACTTCCGTGGGGGAAATTAATGGGTCGTTGAGAATTCTGGCTGGTGCATACAGTCGGCAAGATATATGCACGCATCGGTATAAGAGATTAATGCGCGAGTGGCTAGACTGGCCATTTGGACGGGATTGCGGACGACGCAGACTTTGCGTATATACGTCTGTTAGACGCATTAGCGTTTGCCCTTTGGCAACGGAAGGTTCATTCGCGTAGACAAATTGGTACGGGACATCGCCGATAGCGTGTCCTGTACTTCCGCTATGTCCATAAATTCTACAGTTGGCAAACCCCGGTGAGTATACATATATGTATTTGTCGATAGATAGAATGCATAGTGCGATAGAAGTTGCACGTGGGCGGTGAAGTTAGCCCGTCGGAGTTCCTAATTTATTGAATAATCAAAGGACTGCGGACTATTCGCCGACTCGTGGCGTATACCTGCATAATTGAGATAGATTCGAAGAAAAGTCGGTAACGAGTCGGTGCACCGTCTCGTGACCCGGTACTCGTAATGGGATGCGACGACTTTTTTTTCATTATTTTTATGGTCACTTTTATTGGCTTGGATTTATTTTTTTTTATGCTAATTTTATTGAAGAATTACGCTCCAAAAGAGGTCTTAATTTTGTTTTGCAATTTTTATTTTCGTTTATGGACCGTTGATTATATTTTTTCTTTTCGGTAAAAATTTTTTAATCTTATTAAAAGGTGACATAATATCCGCATTCGATGAGACTTGTCATTTGATCGTACAAGCCATCACCCGTGGAAGAGGTTGATTACAGTTTTTATTACCGACCGCGGTATTCCACGTACTCTTAACGTCGAATGTCACTATGGCATCTGTGATCTGAGGGGTTATTATTATTCTCGGGTCAATCGTTTGCAAAACGTATACGTTCTGTCGATGTATGTCTATAATCATACGAATGAGTACAGCAACAGAACGGAATTATATTATTAAGTTTTGAAATCGAGTCACTCGAGAATAACTACCCTGTACACCCCGTGCAAGTCGTGCAAACTGCCTGGCCCCACGTGAGTTCAGACAAAATTGCGAACACTTCTCGACGGGATAAAAATCTTTTAAAAAAATCAAGCATATTAAAGGTGCTGAAAAGATTATTTTCGCGGAATAATAATTCCAAAATGTTAATAACAAATTGATGAAAAATAAACTTGTTCGACAAATCTCCCGGAAACCTAACTTTTTTTTTCTGAAAAGGATTTCTTGATTTCTCTGAATACGTATGAATTTTTTCCAAATTTTTAAATTAACTTTGAATTTGTTTTCTTCTCATATGGGAAAAATGTGTAGAAAGTCACAAAATTCAAACTGAATTTAAAAAATCTGAAAAAATTCATATGTATTCAGAAAAATAAACGAATCATTTTCATTGAAAAAAAAGTTAGGTTTTCGGAAAAAATGTTATCAATTTTATTTTCCATGAATTTATTGATAACTTTTTGGTATTATTATTATTGTGCAAAATTAATATTTTCAGCACCTATGATATGCTTGATTTTTTTTCAGATTTTAATGCCATCGAGAAGTGTTTGGAATTCCCTCTCATTTCACTGAAACTCATGCAAAGTGAACACCATACGCAAGGACAACCTTAATCCTCGGCGCTGGAGAGGCCAAGATTTTATATCTCGCACATGCTCGATATGGAGTATTTCACGTGCGAAGAGGCGGACAAAAAAAATGTATATACTCGACCGACCGCTTAGCAACGAGTACGTCATGAGCTCGTGACTAACTCTCCCAAGCCGCTCAACGATATTCCGCGCGGAATCGCGCTCTAAAACCGGGCACGTATCCGTGCACTTACGAATGTATGAAAAACAAAAAACACGATTACGAAAAGAAAAAAACAAACCTAGCTCGAGTTTGGTTCAAGAAGAGGAGACTAAGAGCATCACGAAAAAGAAAATCAAAAACTTTGGCGAGCTCTCTTGTACGGCAAAAGTGCCGGGGAGTCTGCAGTAGGATGCGTATGAAGTTTCGCCGCAATGACCGCGAACAGAAACGACCAGTAGTGCGGTATCATCTTTCTCTCGTATAGCGTAACGTCAGACGGCACGACACGGACCGCAGTGTCCTTGCCTGTTGTATAAAAAAAAATAAAAAAAAGAGAACCTACGGAACTATGCACTTTATGCACTCTATGAATGACGACGTTATCTTTGCTGTTGAGATAAACGAGTTGCAGCCGGGAATAAAGCACAATTATTCTTCTTCATTAATGAAACAGTCAAATATTTATAGAACTCATTTTTTAAGCAACAATGAAGAATGTAAATACGACGAGCAGTCACATGGATTATTCTTTCGAAAAATAACGTACAATATGGAAATGAATTTGAAGAAAGAAGTTGCTTTCGAACTCACGCCTCAATACGGGTTTACTTGAAGTGTAACCGTTAATTACGATAAGAAAAGCAAAAAAAAAAAACGTAGCTAGATAAATTGCTTCAGGAAACTGGAAGGGAGATTAGAAGAGATAACATCAACATGTACTGCTATTTAACTAATGTGGATAAATACGGCTTGAAGATAACAAAAATAAATAAAGTTGTTCAACTCAGCGTTGCCTTGTATGGTGGTGTGATAAATATTATATTTCATAAACGAAGTAAACTACGAACCTGTACCGTTCGGTACAGATTTGTACCGAATCCGTACCGAATCGAACTTTCTATACTGGAAGAGATGTCACAAAAATTGGCTTCTATGTAACTAATATGAATAAATACTATTTAAAGATAACAACATATTGAATAAAAATGTTTAACTCTAAGTTGCCATGTATGAGGGTGCGATAAATATTATTTTTCATGAACAAAATAAACTACAAATTTGGACCTTTCGAAAGCTATGTATACTGGAAGAGATATCACAAAAATTGGCTTCTATTTAACTAAGAAATAAATACAATTTGAAGATAACAACATATAGAATAAAAATGTTTAACTCGAAGTTGCCATAGGCCGCGATAAATATCATTTTTCATACAAAAATTAACTACAAATTTGTACTGTTTCAAGAATTTGTATACTGGAAGAAATATTACAAACGAACGATTTGTACTGTATGAAGACTGTATATTACAACATAAAAACTGTATATTACAACATAAAAACTGTATATTACAACATAAAAACTGTATATTACAACATAAAAATGTACTTCTATTAAACGAATTTGAATAAACACGATTTGACGATAAAAATGGAAATGTTTTATGCAAAGTTACTATACATGTGGGTGTAATCAAAACAATTGTTCATAAGCAAAGTAACCTAAAAATCAGTTTGAAGACTTCGTGATAACTGTATGAGGTTTTCATAAAATCCATCATATGTAAAAGAAAAAAAAATTGCACCACTAGTGTGGGCAAAATGACTATTGTACGACGATTTCACCTGCGGTATTACGAAGAAGAATAGTACTCGGATTTGTGTTAGTATGTGTCGTCCCTGTGTAAACGGACAGGCGAATAATGATAGTGTAACAGAAATGAAGTGGCGTAAGCCCGAGGCCGGTGGGAAACAAAAGTTACCGAGTGGCCAACTAGTAACGCTCTGATTAACGAGTAAACCGTGGCGTTGGGCTATCCATCCTCGGGTTCTTTGGTCGCAATCGTTGCCTTTCTGACAACCCGAGCACGTGTTCATTACACTCTTTCCGCGTATCAATCTATAATGCTTCAATCCGCTAGTGGTTAAAAGCCAAAGCCGTTAACGTTAGATCCAATTGTAACCCAGACAACATTGAATTTCCGAAATCTGCCAGGTTTAAGAATTGGATGGAACGTAGAAAAATTTACTGTAAAAAATTAGACAAGCTGATTTTTTTAAATTTCAACATGGTGGCCACTTTATTCCCGACAAGAATCAGTAACTTTTATTTAATCGGAGCCACCATTCTAAAACTCTTGTTAACGATCCAGCCAACCGGGGCTACTTGAAACACCTTTCAATCTCACAACTGTTTCACCTTTCAACCTTCGAAAGTGGCAACACGAAATGAAATTGGCGAAATGTGTCGGGATTTTTTTTTCGTGAGCGGATACACACTGTCGCTTGATTTTTTTCAGATTTTTATACCACCGAGAAGTGTTTACAATTCCCTCTCAATTCTGTAAAACTTATGCGAAAGCAACACCATTCGCAAGGACTACCTTAAAAATGGTCATGCAATTTCAAATGAGAAAATAAAATCAACCATTCATTTATTAAAACCCTTGACTCCGCCGCAGAAAAATTGTCAATCGAATTGTTAATTTGTTTCTTACGGTGTTTTTTTTTTACATTCAAAGGATTTTTTTATTCGCCCTACAGTAGATAAGCTCTATTTCACAACTCCAACTTTCACGGTTGCTTGCCGACCATCCGAAGCAGAAATACAGCGTCAAATCGCACAAAGGAAAAAAAAAAAAGAAACGACAATATCAGCTGTCGGTCAAAGAAAATTGAGAAGAACGAAGTTCAGTGTAGCAGCGCTATGACACAGTTATAGGATAATGTGAAGCGGAACAGTCAGATTTAAAATTCCCAGAAACGGCTCTCGACTTTGCTGCCTGGCGAAAGGTATGACCAGGCAAATATCCTGCCATGCTGCTCGTGTACTTGCGATGTTCACGCTCTCTGACCTCGCGAAGAATCGGCGTTGCCGACGCGTCTCGAAACTCCGGAATTACGAGGCACTG
Source organism: Amblyteles armatorius (assembly GCA_933228735.2). Lineage (NCBI taxonomy): Eukaryota > Metazoa > Arthropoda > Insecta > Hymenoptera > Ichneumonidae > Amblyteles > Amblyteles armatorius. The sequence continues at coordinate 2,118,972 of OW121696.1, read as the reverse complement.
TCGGGAAAGGCCAGCGGACGCGACCAACGACGAAGAACCTGAATCCAACTAGCTCATGACTCACGGGTACTTTGCACCGAGATTTCCATTCCATAATTTTTTTCCCTCCAATATAAAAAATATAAAAAATAAAAAGTGTTAAAGTAGTTATCGCGAGATAACTGTTTTCTCACCGAATCGTTGAAAATATATGCAGTCATTACTCAAAACTTTGCGAATCCGTGTACAACATTTAAAAATTATTGCCCACTTAGAACCTGAGTTAATTATTTTTTGTCATCTTTGAATGAGGTCATTAATGCACAATATCGTCTGTAACAAGTAAATATTAGCTCACACTTAGAGCCATAAAAATGTTAGCCCTTTTGAGATTTAAGATTTAGTTAACAAACATTATTTTAAGGTAAATAAGAATAAGAATCTTTTTTTTAAGTATTTGGCGTCGAGACTCTACCGCGTCTCTTGATGTATATAAAAAAATTGAAGCTTATTACAGTCCGGATTCGAAATAGTTATCTGGAGATACTTGCTTTCTCACCGAATCATTGAAAATCTATGCAGTCATTGTTCAAAACTTTACGAATCCATGTACAACATTTAAAATTATTGGCCATTTAGAACCTGAGTTAATCATTTTTTGTCATCTTTGAATGAGGTAATTGATGCAGAATATCGTCTGCAACAAGTAAATATTAGCTCACACTTAGCGCCATAAAAATGTTAGCCCTTTTGAGATACATTTAAAAATTAATAATTTGTTGTCATCATTTTTTGTAATCGTTGAATGAGCTGATTAATGCACAGTATCGTCTGTAACGAGTAAACATCAGCTCACACTTAGAGCCGTAGCTATGGTAATCCTTTTAAGATTTACGATTTAATTTTTCTTTTTAGTATTTTAAGAGAAAAAGGAATATCCAACGGAAATTAAAAATTCATTCACCGTCCGGTTTCACAATAGAAGAGTAAGTCTGCGTGAAAAGTTGCTGTGTGCAATAGCTGGCACGGTGCCTGGCTGCGACAGCCACTTACATCTTGTCACCTATCCCCTCCAGTCGCTAGCGAAATAACTACCTTACGAAAGAAAAAAAAATCGTCGATTTAAAGTGGACATTTTTTCGATTTATTCGTATGTCGATTGTCTGAAACACGAGAGACTGGAAATGGCAGCTGTCCATGAGGAACTTCAATCGCGACGAAAGTAAGCAGCAATCATTTCCGCACCGAGAAAGATGATTTATTTGGACGGATTTTTTTGCATATAAATATTTATTTTACTCAAACAAATATTTATTTGCAGGCACCGGTAAAATAAAAAAAAATCTTGGAGCAACGTCCCGCTTGAAATTAGTTAGAACAGCTGTTCGGTTTGTATTCGGAGGACAAGTGTACATCGAAATCCTTGGAGCTAGAAAAGTTGTTTGGCACTCTACGATTTGGCGATAAAAATTGCAAAGTTGACCCTTTATAGCACTTCTATATCAACCCAAAAAACAGTTCCGAAATTCCCCTCCATAGCCTTTCATGTGTATTTTCTCCATACAACATGATAGGCATCTCTGTTTTTATGAAATTTCATTACTGTTGTCTGAAAATGTCTAAAATCACTAGTTTTTGCAAAATTTACTATAAAAATTCATTGTAACCAATTTTCAGAATTTCTCACTCAAGGTGATGTACTTTTCTCTGCTGATTACAAATCGTTTACTCACTTTGATCTTAACTCAATATTTGATATAAAAAAGCACGCGACATAAGTAACAAAAAAGGGAATTCTCAAACTTCCCCACATATTCTATGATATGCATTTTTTCCCGTAGAGCATGATAGACACCTGAGTTTTTCTAAAACTCCATCGTCGCTGTTCAAAAATATCTAAAATCGCTACTTTCCGCAAGAATGGCTATAAAAATTCTCAATAACAAATTTTCAGAATTTACCGCTTACGGTAGTGTATTTTCCCCCGCTGATCACGAATCTTCTACTTTACTCTTAACTTAATGTTTGATACAAAAACACACGTCTGGAGTTGAAAAAAAAAACAATTTTGGCATTAATAGTTTGATATTTTTCTTGAGTGAAAACTTTCCCGAAATTGATTGCTTAGTTTGTTGTTGCAGAATGAATAGTGTCGCAAAAGTGAGCCCGTATCGCGCTGCCACGATCGACGTGTGTATGCACGCTAGCGCATACATAGTCGAGTGTTGCACACATCGATAAGCATCGCGAAACGTGATTCGTTTCGTGCACGTATGAAAGTCAGGTGACGAGTCTACCGGCAATTAAATTCTCCAGTGGGAAGGGTGGCGATAAGAGAACAATAAAAAAAATAGAGCTCCATTCTCCTTGCCCAATCGGGATGACTAAGCTTTGCGCTCCGGCCGGAGAGAAATATTCTCGGTATTCCCAGCCGAACGCGAACAGCGATATGATTGTTTTTTATTACACGTAAATAAATAACGTGTATTGTATAAACGATTAGAAGATAAGTGTAATCTGGATAGTTTCTGATGTGTGGGTTTGGATTGTCATCGTGAGTGTGAAAACTCAGATCTAGTGACCAATCTCTACCATTTTTCAATCTAAAAAAATAATTTTCTTTCGTTTTTTTTCCTCGTAAAGTAACTTTTAAAACAGCTTCGATTTTACATGGACTTAGTCCTAATAGGACATAATTGCAGCAAACTGTTAGGTGGATCTTCGCGTTCCCAAACGCAATTTCAAGCGAAAGCCAGAACGCCTGAACCTCGATTTTTCACCTGTTGCGTCCTAGAATTAGCTTTGTTTGTTTATCCTAATTTAAGGTACAATTATATAGAGAATTAAGTAAATAAAACCCATTGGTTATTACTAAGTCGATAATTTATGCAGTTTTTTTTTTCTTGAAATTATGATACCCTAGGTTTGTTTCCAATTTTACGATGTCACGCGTTTGTAATCCATAGAAAAAGCGACATCGTTGCTCTAAAAATGTCAGAAACTGGGCCGTTTACTTTACGTCAAAAATTGTGTAAAAATGAATAATTTGCAAATTTATTATCGATCGTAAAATTGTAGTGAATAAACTTTCTGTTTAAATGCATATTTTGTAAGTCATATGCATATGTCACATTTTTCTCCCGGTCAAACGACGTGAATAAAAATTCCTTCTGTCTCAATATTTAAGAGTTCCCAATGAATGCTATCAGGTAGTGTCATACATATGTAAAATAATACTTTACCATATTAGTATTTTTTCGAAACTTAAATAGCGACACTTCAAAATTTCCATAAGACAACTCTCATTTGACTAACTAATGTGCATCTACGACCGTAAAAACCTTCAAGTGCAGAACATTTTACAGAAGTCACATTTTTATTTTTTCCTCCCCCGATGACTTTGGTAGTAGGAAAAATACGAGGTCCTGTCAAGGATTGCCGACCTGATAAATATATCCCGTTTTGAGTTATGTAATATTTTGCAAGCGTTGCACAACTCAGTAGTTTGTAAATAAGTATTACGTACAATTCCGTATAGCGCAAAACAGCGAAAATCGGCGACATCGCGTATATAAGGCCTTAAACTGTTCATATTATTATTACCAATTTCTAAATAGCAATTATTTCTCCGTTGGTTCGTTGTATTTCGATGTATGTCCACTACTTACGTACTAAATCGGTGTACAATGCAAATAGCTACAAAAACTTACGCAAAAGGGCATGACTAATAAACGAGGGTCATCCCAGCTCGTCACAATCCATACAAATGCATAGGTTTAAATATAAACGAAGCGGGTCGTGGTGTGCAGGGCTGTGTGTAGGAGTTTACGATAAGTTCATGCCAATCTACGCGACGTCATGCTACGAGTCATATATTTACGATGAAAAAGTTGCATGAAGAGAAAGCCGTGTCCGAAGCGAATTCGTGAGCGTAAAATTTATCACCTAAAATACTGTTCAAATATTATGTCAATTTTGTATCAACAAAATTCCGAGCCCGTATAAACCAAGGATCTCTTGGAATCGGTCAAATTTCGCTTATTCCGTTAATAGTTGGTGAAATACAACCGACAGTAACGAAATCTGTAATGAATGTACACCCAGAAAAGTAATCTATTTGACGGCCACCGTTTATTTGGTTTAAGTAAAATGTTTATTTCATTTAAATGAATATTTATTTTATTTAAGTAACTATTTACTTAATTTAAATAAATTTTTACTTAATTCAAATAAATATTTATTGAAATTAAATAAATAGTTTACTTAAACCAAATAAACGGTGGTCGTCAAATAAATTATTTTTCTGGGTATAGTTAGGAAATCACGAACAGCCGATAAAGAAGTATATTGTCTTTCCCTGGGGAATTGGGAGACGCAAGAAAAGACGATTTACTGCTTTGTTAGGTGTTTTCGGTCCTTTGCTACTGCTGTCATGAAGGTCAGAGCGACATTAATTACAGTTTTTGTTACCGACTGGGCACAGAGCAGGTGGGTCTTAAGAGTAGGCTATAAGTGGTGAATATGGCACAGCTCGACCAGCAGGTAAATCAATGACCTGATTATCGATCAGGACAAATTCACCACGTTTACCCTGTGTCAAATACCGCGGTCGGTGATAAAAACTGTGACGAATTTTTTTCACGGTACGATGTGCGATGAAATGAAAAGTCTCATAGAAAGCGGATATCGTCACAGCTTTCGATGAAACTTATTCTTTCACCATACATATCCAAAGCCCGGAAAAAAATTGTTATTTGTACGGCAAGGACATAGAAAGGGAGTTCTTGCCGAGTGCGACCTTGACACGAGTCAAGATTCCCCTTTCCACGCCCCTGCCATTCATATGATTTTTCCTAACAAATTCACGAAATTCCAGTTTTTCGTTTTTTGGAAGTGTGCGCAGAAAGGCACTTTCTCGCACTAGTGCGAGACAAAATACCATATTGCGTTTGTACGCATGCGCGGTATTTTTCTCGCACGCGGTGCGAGAAAGTGAATTTCTGCGCTCACTTCACAGAAACGGAAAGCTGGATTTTACGTGCATGCGTTAGGAAATAATTATTCGTATGACAAGGGCGTAGAAAGGAAGTTCTCGACGAGTGCGGCATTCACACGAGTCAGAACTCCCTTTTCTACGCCCATGCCATTCACACCATTTTTCCTAACAAATTCACGAAAATCACGCTTTCCGTTCCCGTGGAGTGTGCGTAGAAACGCACTTTTCCGCTCCAGTGCGGGAAAAAAACCATATTGAGTCTGTACGCACGCGCAGTATTTTTCTCGCACGCGATGTGAGAAAGTGACTTTCTGCGCTCACTTCAGAGGAACGTAAAGCGGGATTTTACATGCAGGCGTTAGGAAAAATTTATTACAGTTTTCGTTAGCGACCGAGCTAGGAATTGGCAAGGAGGTTTTTCACGTACTTAGTCTTAAAATGTTAATAAAAAAAAAAATTACTGGTCAGTTGGGAGACTTCACCAGGGAAAGGACTAACTTTCGGCCGAGGTAAAATCATCAGCCGTTATTGTTCGAAAGAACGTTCTTCCGCCGGATTAAACACTTCGGACACAAGCTCACTTTTCTCTCTAATTACATTAGAGGAGCGATACAGTCTCGTGCGAAAGTCTAAAAAGTCCTCTTCTCGCACCAGCCAATAAATAACAACGCAACGCACATATCAGTGTGCATCATTCATACGATGACTTTACGAGCGAATCGGCGAATTTTCTTCTTTTCGTTTCTTCTCGTAATTCCTTTTACTTCGACACTGGTATACGTATGCAGACCGGGATGCGAAATACTTTTTATAGAATTTATGTTATAAATCAATACAGTATACAATATTTAGGGGGTGTATACATAAATCGAGATGTTTCTCAGATATTTGAAAATTTATCAACAAATCTCGTTTTTCGGAAAAAAATGATTTTTCTTTGTCATCGTCCTTGGAGTTGAACGGAAAACAATTAACCGTTGCTTCGCGCAGAAAATGACTCAGTCAATGAAACTTTAACTTTTGAAACACGTTAGCGTGACTTCACTAAAAAATTGCTCTCTTTTCAACGATTTAAAAAAAAATGAGTTCGACATTTTTTTTCTCCATAATTTTCGCTAACTTTCCAAAGTATATTTCCAGGTCTGTTCTGTATGTCGAACACCGCTCCTTTAACTAAGATTAATCTCAAATAGTTTCCATCCGTACTCGGGAGTGACAAAAAAAAATCTTTTTTCCTCACGAAATTGTTAATATATATTTATTTATTTTTTTCAACATTTTTGAAAAACACCCCAATGTATGTATACGTGTATATATGAATATATACAAGGAAGGATTTTGGATGCAGATTATAGTTGTGTAATTATTTACCCGTTGACCGTAGTGGAGTTGGGAATTGTAGTGACCGTCGTCGTGCCGGAATTCGGCACAGCCGGCTCCTTCATCTTTCCGTTAGGTTTCACACGAGTTTCTCCTTATTTCGTAACGATCTCTGTTCGATCTCTCCGGAAGGGTCTCTTTTTCCTTCGGTCCTACGGCGTTCAGTTATCCTCTCGTAAAATTGTCCGGAACTTCGGCTCTCTCGAATCGGCGACCTCACGAGCGCAATAATTACACCGACGTTACGTCCGGATTTTCTTTTTATTCTCCGGAGTCTTTCGTTACAGAACGCTCGCTGTGCGTTGTCTCCTTGCTCTTGATATCGTTATGTAATCGCTTCTCGTGCAAGGTTGCCCGCTGACGAATACACTATCGATGCTGTCGAAACATTAGACTCAGACTTCGAACTTTTTTTTCCTCACAAAAATTTTCCAATAAGAACTAAACAATATTTAAGTTTCTTTTTTTCACAAAAATGCTTCTGGGCAAACTCGAAAATCTCACGATGCTTTTCTCCACCGAAATGTTCCAAGGATCAATTTTACACGTTTTCCTCGCAAAAATTATCCGAGTGAAACTTCAAAACGTTAGAACTTGTATTTTCGCAACAAAAATGTTCCCACAGAAACTTAAAAATTTTACGACTCGTATTTCCACACAGAAACGTTGCCACGGAAACTCGACGGAAATTGTCCGACGTTTTTACCCCAGAAAAATGTTCCCAGCGAAACTCGATAAATTTTCCGCGTTTTTCTCACAAAAAAATGTTCCGAGGGAAATTAAAAAAATGTCACGTTTTTTCCGCACAAAAATGTTTCTAAAGAAAGTAAGATTTTAAGATAACTTTCTTTGTCCTCGGAAATAATGTTCCAAGGGAAACTGGGAGATTTTCACGTCCGACGAGCCTCCTCGGTTGCACCTGACGGTCGGCGTTGGTCGCGTTTTCACAGTGCGAACGTTTTCCAACCTCGCTGTTGCGGCGAAACCATCGGTCTGGCTTCGGACTGTCCGTGTCAATTCCAGCTGAGGCGACAGCCAGCGCCACGTGGAAAACTTTGACCGCGATAATTTCCTCGGCTGGCGAACGCGATGCGTCGCACGCGAAGGTGAACTATACACAGCCCTCTACGTAGACACACACTATAATCTACTTTTATTCGGTTAATATTTCGACTACATGCATCACGAGTATTTCGATCAGAGTCAAAGATTAAATTCTCTAATTACGCGATATTCTCAACCACGTGAGTGTCGATGACCAATACATTTTAACCGTTGATACAGTTTTACGCATATATTATTTGATTTTTTTCTTTTTATATTTTAAGTATATATTTTCTGTTCTCTATAGGAATAGAAGACTATCGCGTGTACGATAAGATTGCTGGAGCGCCTCAGGCCGAATTATGTCAGAATTATTATCTAGAAATGGAATAAAATTAAAAGTGGAAAAATTGCACCCGATAATTTCAACCTTTTCAGTAAAATTTCGTGTAATCAATTCGAATAATTTGCATGCTGTTTTTTTTTCAAATTTATGTCATGCCTCGTTGGGTTAATAACTTATTTTGGGAATTTATCGTGACATTTTTCTCGCAATTTTGTCAAAGGTTTTCCATACATTTTTTTTTGTAACTTTGAAAAGCTATTCCATTCATGCACGCTCCGAAGGGTCAATCAAGTACGCAAAGCCAATAACGCTTGGCTTCGTCAACGGGAGAAGAAAGACAAAAAAACAGTATTGAGCTTTAAAAAATAGATTTACATAAAAAATATATCTATAACGTGAAGAGTACCAGACTCTCACTCAACGCATCTCGGAAGCTCGACGGTGAGTCTATTAAAAATCGTGTATTATTATTATCGTGTAAAATTATTATTCGTCTACAAAATACTATTTTTTCAATTTATCTTATCATGTCCGATGCGGCCAAGCGCTCCAACCTCCTTTAATGTGGTATAGAATATATATATATATGTATTAGAGTCTAATCTATACTAACGATCGCGTAATTCAAAAACGACCAGTGGAAGGACTCATGGACGATAATCGATTAAAAAAATTATAAGAATAATAAAAGAAACTAAAGAAAACCATTTTTTTAAATGTTTCTCCGCTGGAATCGATTCGATCACGGTCACTTGGAAGTGAAGCTAATCAGGAAGTCGGCTCGTTCCGGTGTTCCAACTACGAGACTACGACCAGTTTGGCCGGCGTGACGAAGCTCGACGTTAATCTACTCGGGACACCGCGAGAATTTCTGACATCTAAATGCCCGCGGTCTTCGACAGTTTAAGACTAAATAACCGATTTAAAAAACTCGAATCTATTGAATCTACGGAAGAGACGTTATGGAAAGTCGTATACGAATATTTTGGTGCGATACCCGTGCACGCTCGCGGTACCGTGAAACTATTTTTCACGAGCATCGCTCTACACGAAAGATTTTTTACACTGCAAAAAAAAATTGTAAATTTATTTTACCGGACTGGACATTTTCGTGCGAAAACTGGTACGTTAAATTTAATGCACAATTGTGATGATACATTCGTGCACTGTTGTAGTGAAATTGAAGTCCTTTTATAGTGAAATTGACGTACTTTTCTAGTGAAATTAAAGTCCTTTTATAGTGAAATTGACGTACTTTTGTAGTTAAATTGAAGTACTTTTATAGTTAAATTGAAGTACTTTTATAGTTAAATTGAAGTACGTTTATAGTTAAATTGAAGTACGTTTATAGTTAAATTGAAATACGTTTATAGTGAAATTGAAGTACTTTTGTAGTGAAATTGAAGTACTTTTGTAGTGAAATTAAAGTCCTTTTATAGTAAAATTGAACGCCTTTTGTACTGAAATTAAAGTCCTTTTATATAATGAAATTGAAGGCCTTTTGTAGTGAAACCGAAGTACTTTAGTAGTGAAATCGAAGTACTTTTACAGTAAAACGAACGCAAATGATAAAAATTGAAAACATTCCAAAGTTTTTAATTTACTATAAATTGATTTTTCATTACAATTGTATATTAAATTTGATATACCCGTTTATGGATGAAAACTTCAAATACCAGTGCATTAAATTGTATACCATTTTTTTTTCTTTTATTTTTTTTGCAGTGTATAGCATCGAGAAATCGCGATACCTCGCGACGACCGGACGATTATAATAAGTTATGCGAATGGCCGAGTTCACCCGCACGCGTCGATCTAAATCGAGTGGACTGACTCACTCTCGTGATACCAGCGGTGCACGGTACTCGTTCACTACGTACGTATCGTGAAGTTAATTTTCTCGCGCACATTACGGCCGGCCCGGACAGGCCCTTTGGTGGGTATGAAATTGGAAAAATAAATTGCTCGTACCTATTACGTTATTCTCGACTATATCGAATATTAACTGCACTGCGATTTTTGTACGTACACTGCGTGTGTGTTATCGGGGTCGGGTGTGTGTGTGTGTTTCAGGGATTGAAAAATATTTATTTTTTTTTCTTTTGAATCACGATTCTAAGGACCTTCCGTGAGTCCCACTAGTCCCTTTCCGTTTTATCCTCCTCGTGCATTTTTTATTTCTTTCCTTTTTTTCTTCCCGAACGTTCTTTTTCGCTCGCTCATCGATTCTTTTTTGTTTCGTTCTCTCTCGGCTCTAACGTCCCCTCGCTTCCCCGTGCATTAGTGCTCTACGAACGCCAGGTGTTAGTCGGGTTAGATGGCAAAGGAGGACCGGCGATTGGTTGCTAGTTAGGATAAGTCAGCTGGTAGTAGTCCCCACCCGTAGCCTCCTCGCCGATTTGCAATTGCTTCACTTGCTTTATAAGCTCGCTAGAACACAAAACACTAACTCTCAATTCGTTCGTCCTCGTTTTTCCTCGTTGCGGCTTCTTTTTTAAAATTATTATTATTAGTATTATTAATTATTGTTAATTATTATTGTTAATATTATTATTATTATTATTATGCAATTGACTTCGATATAATTTTGTATTTTTTATAAAATTCTCTTGTCGGCTGGTCTACGAGAAAAGACTTTTGAAGTAGAAGCGATCGAGCGATGTTTCTAGCTTCGAGACCGGGGACGTTCAACGAGCAGGATTTATTTAATAATTAATAATTGACCGATTGGAATGACAATCAACGGTGACGAAATGATTTCTTCTTGATTGACTTTGCCGAGAAGGCGTGCAATAAACAAATCCCAAGAGATTCTAGAGTGAAGTGATGGAGATATTGGTGTTCGATGAACGTGCCTTTTGTGTCTCGTTACTGACAACTACGGAGAATTCTAACTACGAGTTGCAGATGTGTTTGCATGCGATTATTAAGACATTTTTTTTTTTAATTCGATTCTGCTGTTCCGTTCCGTTTCGGTGTAAATTTGTTGACGTAAACGTGGGGAAATATCATAAAAACAACTTGTATTTTTTTTTTAAATGTTTATCCCGGATGGAAAAAGAAATAGCAATAATTAATTTGATTTTTCCGCGCCCGACGAAAACGTAAGGTTCGTCTGTTCAGGAATTTAAAATGTTGGTCTGGGGTCAAAATGTCTTCGAACATTTTTTTCATGTTGTATGCAAAGGGACAGTTTCGGAATTTTTTACTTGAATTTTCAGGATTTTAGCGCCTCGTGAATAAAAAAAGGGTTACGCAGACTGCGATTCACAGTAAAAAAAATTATCACCTTTCGCCAGAAACATTAGACCAAGCTGAAACATTTTTGTTTCGCTTCAAAATGTGGTCGGAAAATTGAAGTGTTAAAAAAAAATGTCTTCGAAAATTTCATATGCAAAGGAACCATTTTCGATATTTTTTACTTGAATTTTAAGGACATTTGCGCCTCGTAAAACAAATGGTCATTCGTAGACTACGATTCACAGTAAAAAAAAAAACAAACAAACAAACAATTATCACCTTTCACCAGAAACATCAAGAGACGCGGTAGCGTCTCGACGCCAAGTACTTAAAAACAAGTTATTAAGCGAGTTGATTAGCTTTACAGGAATAGAAAGTATCCTTTATGTACCACGTGATTTGTACCATGAAGCACGCGAGGAACTCGGAACAATAAAATTGCTTACTCCATCGTGAGTGAAAAAAAAAAATTGCATTCCGGTAAAGTGTTCGTTGTTATTGAAAACGGATGATTTCACGGCGTGAATAACAATTGGGATGAATCATTGATATTTATTTTTCTCCGGGAATTAAAAATGATCGCGAATCAGCTGATCGGACATCTGCGACAGTCTAGCGTAACAAAACACAAAATCGCGCTCATGTTGTGTCCAAAAATAATATTTTTATTCGCGAATTAAAAACGGTCGAAAACGTACTCAACTTAAATCCGCAGCAGCATTAAAAATCGTGTAATTTTTATTCGCTGACTCGAAGGTAATAAAAATAAATAAAATAAATAAAAATAACAAAATCTTCAGAATATTGCACGATGATTTCGATCATATTTTCACAATCTTTTACCGTTCAAAAATCGGACAATTTCGGGACGAAACTTAAAGCACAAAAAAAACATTTTTAACATTAAAAAATGAAACCGAACGTAACAGCAGGTTGAAAAAAAAACAAGCAGTATTAGAGACAACGAGATTAAACGGAGCGAGAAAGGGTAACAAAAGGGAAAGATTGCAGTAATCGCAGAAGCTAGATAACGTGTGGTGTTGAATGGTTCAACGACCGTAGTGTAGTGGAATTATCGAGTTATCGATCGGGGGCTAAAACGGTCTTATAAAAAATAAAACTATTTTCTCATGATATACGGAGCCGCGTCGGGCGGCGAATTGCTTAATAGTAATTGCCGTATGGGAACCATGGACGGAAACGAATCTGCGAAGAGCTTCCCACCCATTCTATATTTTCATTAACATAATTGACGAGCCAATTAGACGAAAGTTGCCGGATCGACCATATCGTCGAAAATAAACATAATTTGAATATTAGCGCAGCCGTTAAATTACGTAAACTGGTCTGTGTATTCGATTGAATGTAAAAAAATAACCAATATTAACTCTACCGATCCGGCGGAGTCCGGAAAACGATGCACAGTTTTTCATTGTTATATTAAGAGACAAAAACTAAAAATTAAAATAGATCGTAAAATTTGTTTTCGTCGGTAACGAACTTTCAATGTTTGACCTCTTAAACAGCTTGAAAAACTGGGAATCTCTGAACTATATTAAACTCTTCGGCACCGTTAAAAATGTCATTGATAAAGCAATCGATATGCTGATTGATAGACAGAAAAAGCATTTCGGCTTCAGGATTGACGTCGTGAAAAATAATGATAATTTGAATAGTAATGTGGCCATTGAATTGTGTAACGTCGTCCGAGTATACGATTGTATTAAAAATAGCCAACAGTAACTCTACCGATAGCCAACAGTAACTCTACCGATAGCCAACAGTAACTCTACCGATAGCCAACAGTAACTCTACCGATAGCCAACAGTAACTCTACCGATCCGGCGGAGTCTGGAAAACGATGCGCAATTACTTGATCGTTCAAAAAAATTAATATAAGTGAGATTAATTTTTTTTATATAAAAAGACATTTATCTACGAATTATACAATTTTTTTCTTTGGTCCTCTACTTTGAATTCTCCTCCGAAACTACCAAAAAAATTGAGAGATCTCAAAACCTTTAACAGTATATCAACTGTGCTGATAAGCAAAGTTGGTATACAAATGTATTGAGTCTTTGTCCCCAAACAGTGTCTTGTATTTGACGCTGCATTATGCAAACTAGTCCCAATATTCGATCCTATTAAAAAATCTAACCAATATTATCTATACCGATTCGGAATAGTCTGGAAAACGATCCAAAATTATATCCTCGTTACGTGAAAAAATAATCATGTAAGTCGTAGATTTATTTTTTTCGTCGGTAATCTATTTAGAATGTATATTCCGAAACTACTAAAAGAAATTCCCAGATCTCAAAACCACGTTATATCTCTCTACATCTAAACAAACATTTAGCCGTACATCAACGTTGCCAACAAGCAAAGTTGGTATACAAACATACCGAGTCTGTCCCTATAAAAACTCTATTACATTTGACCCCGCAGTCTTGCGAAATACGTGCGACGCTTCAAAGACTCCACCGAACCGCTCGACTTGCAATGTATATTTTTTATTATCGAATTATCGAAGAATAATTCTCGAAAGCCTGAAACGCGTTGTTACATTTTCGTTGCGTCGTGAATTTATCGCCCGAGCTCGTCGCACTGTCCTTGCACCTTGAGCGACGAAGATTATCACAAACTGAAAAATTTATCGCGAACAGAACTGATTTAACGGAACGATCGACGAGTCCGCACTGACAGATAGATTGCACGCGGGTCGGACGAGGCGTTCGTCGACCGTCCTCGTGACAATCTCGCGGCGTCGAAACCAGTACTGGGCCGAGCGTGATCGCGACTAGGCTGCCGCGCTGAGCCACCGGTGGCTGCCGAGCGAGCCGGGTCGGATGGAGGGAGTTTTACTCTGCGGGCTGGCAAATGCCTCGTAGCGGAGACTGTATAGTTACGGCCCGGACTGTAGCGCACAGTTCTCGGTTTTGAAACGCTATAGTAATAAAACTGTGACTCGCCAAGGTGGCTCGGACGACCGAGCTCGGATGAACTCTATAAATCCGGTTGGGTTTTACTGGCAAAACGGAGGGGCCTTTGATCCCTTTGATTCTTCTCGTCTAGGCGCCCCGCTTCCCTCCCGAAGCGCCATCTGGCGCGGTTTCGCGCGTATGAAATTTGTTTTCGAATCACTGGCGTGAAGAGATTAGTGGGAGGGAAAGATGTTTCCTCTATCGTCGAAAAAAAAAACGCTGCTTCGGACAATATGCAGCTATAAATATTTATAGGCGGAAGAAAATCGTAAGTCAAGAGTATTCATTTTAACAAAAAATGTTAGGATTCATTTTGATTGTTTGGGATGAAATTCGCGATCGACGACATGTTTAGATTTTTGAAAAACAATCACGGATTCCCGAAGATTAGGGAAACTGAATGTTTCTGCATGCTCGAAAAAAAAATGCTGCTTCGGACTTCGGATTAGTGAACTAAATATTTGACATTATGCGTCGTTAAATATTTATCATCATTAAAAATGTATAAAAGTCAACGGTATTCGTTTAAAACAAAAAATTTTAACGTGCATTTTTATTATTTGGGGTAAACTTGATTGACGAGATATTTACATTTGTGAAAAAAGAAAATCACTATATTTCGTGTCGAGATTAGCAAAACTAGATGTTCCGGCATCCTCAACAAAGTATTCATTTTTGGCCAATGTAACTGTGAATATTAACTGTCTTCGGGCGGTGTTTGAAAACAAAATGTCAACCTTCGATGTCCATGACTCCATTCAATATATGTGCGCGGCTAAAAACTATGCTGTTGGCAATTAAGAAACGAATGTTTTTGTGCATGGCGGACCTTCGCATGTCCGTTCCATTGCCTCGCGAAGGAATGCCACGTTTTTCACTCCTACACGCGATTAATAAAAAAAACCAGCGGTCAGACGTGACTTCTCCAGATTTTATTTATGTTGGTAATATATTATGCTGGCAAAAACGGACCGCAATGACATGAGTCTAGCCTTTTTTAATCCACCAACAATTAGATAATCTATGGTTTGATATGACTGTATAAATTTTCTTGGAGTCCGTCGTAAAATTGGTCAAAACACATTAATTATTCTAGCATCTCAGCTTTGATATTGAAAAATGTTTTTTGTCAGCCTGTAAACTTTGCTATTACCGAAAATAGCGACCTTGAGGGCTGAAGGACTTCGGTCGATGGCGCATCGCCAATATATATATATATATATATATCTGTATATAAAACCGTAAATTAACAGAATGTAATACATCTATGTATTTATTCTCTACGTATGTATTGTCAATAAAAACACACATACTACTACTACTACTACAACTACTACTAAGGCCCTTGATGAGTCAAATTAGTGCACTGGTTCTCTCGGAATCAAGCGGAATAATAAAAATAAAAAAACCGTCAGCAGACTACAGGAAACAGCAAGTTTAAGAACACGCAAGATCATTTGTTTTTAATATTGGTTCATGGATTATGATGTAAGAAGAATGTCTTGTACATACATAATCTAGACGGAGAGATAAACAACAAATATATTTTAATATTTCAACTTCATTTCCCTAATCTCAAAGTTGTATTTTTTTAATCGTTGTTTTAAATGTTTGTAAACAGAGACCAAAGAACCAACGTCATTGCTGTCCGTTTATGTCCTCGAAAAAGCAGTCAATTGAAAAAATCGGAAAAATCACTACTGGGACGTTTACAGTGCGATTAAAAAATATATATATGGCCATAAAATGTCTGCCTTAAAAAAAAAACTTTGGCAACTTGTGGCGTCTAAATTATCGTCTTGGGAGAAAAATCTGTAAGAACTTTTTTGGTTCTACATATTTCAATTGTCTAACAAAACATAAAAAATAAAAAAAATTGTTGGAGCTTGTTTTTATAAATTTTATATTTTAGCACGCTGCCACGTCTTACATAAATAATCCAAAAAATATAGGTCTCTCTCTTTCCACTTTTAATTCTGCACTCATGGATTTTTTCAAACCGCGCCCCAAGTTGCCAAAGTTAATTTTTGAGGATGCCCTAATTTTCATGGTCATAAACGAAATTATAAATCTGTACCATCTTTCGTATTTATCAATTTTTGACCATTTTCACCCGACTGTCCCCCCCCCCCCCCCCCCTCCCCTCACCCGCCGCTAAGTTTTCATTTTCTTATGACCAGACCCGGGTACGAATTTTTATAGATGCCAAAAAACCAATTTTATTACTGTTCGCTCATACCCTAAAAAAAGTAGTATATAACAAAGCCAAGTATCGTTTACGCGAACGTTAACCCTACAAGTAAAAGAAAAGAACTTCCAAATCTCTACAACCAGTTTTATTTGTCAAGAAAATACCGAGTAGGCGGATAAACCGTTTCCTAGAAACTCTCTCGAGCACCAGATAAAAACAATGCCGAGCGCGCGAGCGCCGATTACGTTGGGTTTGGATAAGCGAGCCTTCGTTGATATTCCGACGATCGGGTGGCACGTGTTCTGCGGCAAAACGTGCGAGTCGAATGACAGCGATGAATCATTAGCACGCGCTCGGCAGAGCCGTCCGCACAAAATCGCGCAGACGGTTCTCCCGTGCCGTCCCGCATCGTCGCTCCCGTAAACGGCGGCGAGTTTATCGACTAAACGTCGGCGAAGAAGTGCGTATCCGTGATACTGGGTTGAAAATAGCCTGCATGAATATCCAGAGTGGCTTTGCACCAGAAGCCATCGTAAATGTATGCGAATCCATCGCGGCGCGCTGGTTTACTGTGTGGCGCACTGTACAGCGCACCGCGCCAGCAAAGCACCGCGCTATATCTATATACATGGCTCTACACCGTCCGGCAAACGGCTCGACCAAGTTTGCTATATCCGTCGGTCCATTGTCACGCGAGGCGGCCCGGAGAGTCTCGTGTTGTTACTTTATTCAGGCGATGCGTTTCAGCGCTCCAAAACCTGAGCCGGATCAATAGCAACGGAGCGGCACGAAAGCGCTCGAGCTCACTGAGGAAGCCGCAGGGCTTTTCAGCGTCTCGGAGAACAAAGACTCCCCGGTGGCCCCGAACCGCGTTCCCCCGTGGCCGAAAGGCCACGGTGAATGGAACGGGCCGGGCTCCCGCTTTCCGACCGCCAAAGGCCCGAGAGATACCTCGACCGAACCATGGGATTTCGACTTTGCCGACACAGAAAGTCCGCGCCATTCGGGAATCGCGTAACCGCTCGATGGTACGAATCTGCTCCGCTGCGCGGCTAAAGTGCCCTGCGGACTGCGGAGGATTCTCTATGCGAAGCTTCGTTGGTAAAGGGAATACTTTTTTTTTCGTGTATATCCATTTCGTGGTTTTTTTTAGAACCTTTGATTAAAATGTAAACGCTAGTTTTTTTTTTATGTTGACGTGAAAAGGAATCGTGTATATCCATTTCGTGTTTTTTTGTTTAGAACCTTTGATTAAAATGTAAACGCCAGTTTTTTTTATTTTGACGTGAAAAGGAATCAGTTCTAATGTTGAATTGCTAATCTAGATGGAAACCTGCGATTACTTTGATGGGGATGATCGTTTGTTTATCTGATGTTGTTATTTAATATTCGATTTTTTTGCAAGTAACTTAAAGTATCTGTAACTACGCTATCATCATGTTTTTTTTTTAAATTTGTTCAATAATATAATTGTTTTCTGCACTGAATTTCATGAAAATATTATTAAGAAAATTATTTGATGGAAGAAAATAACGTTTGTTTCCAGGGCGATTGATACGTAAAGAAATGTTTCACGAAATTCAGAACGAGGATAAATTTCTTATATTATTTAATGCAAAGTTAACACATGTTGATGCGGATATTGTAAGTTAGTTCAACGAAAGCGTTGACAGTAAAGAGTAAACGACGATATTAATAAACAAAACAAAAATGCATATCGCGGGTGTCGATGACAATCCACGAAGACAAATAGTGGTAATCCATTTAAACGCGTCTGATCGTATTTATATGCGCAAAATCTATATTTTGCCTATACCTTTAATAGATAAATGCAAGACAGGTTCAGGATTACTGAAAAATTGCAAATGGTCCTGCGGGCTTCTGAAGTTACGATCGATATACTTTTTTTATAGTTGTGTATGTACACCCAGATATTTGCGACATGCGCTGCGCGTGTAGAATATATCGCTTGTCTATCAGTGATGCCAGATTCCCTCACTCTTTTTCTCCCTCGCCTATCTCATACCGTGTTAAAAAATTCCCTCCGAGGGAAATTTCCCTCCAATCTGGCATCACTGTTGTCTATTTTGGCAGATTCAATAAGGCGCACTTAGTTTTGGAGTTGTTGGACGATACAACCGATTCTCGGCAGTATTATTTTAAACTGCGGGATTTTGAAGTTACGATCGACATACTTATTGTTTTTCTATAGTCGTCAATGTACAAATTCAATAAAGCGCAAACGCGGACCGATCATCCGAATCGCGCCGTTTTGGAGTTTTTAACCCGAGAGGGTATAGCGGATTCCCGGCAGTATTATTAGAACCGGAAGACAGCGGGAGAGAGTTCGACCGCGGCGCCTTGCCGTCTATCAGCACAGTGGTACTCGATGTCTGGCTTCATTGATCTCACGGTCTTATAAAGTTGTAACGATAATATTATGGAATCACTGGAGCAACGTACAACCTGGCGTAACGTAAAGCGAGACTCATGAATCACCGGCGCTGAGATAGCTATCGAGAATGGATTTATGGTTGTGGGCGATGAAATCGCATCGGAGGATTCATCGAGCAGCTTCGCTCGGACTATCGGGGCCGGTAGTTGTAGCGAACGATTGATTTACACTACGGGCGATAGACAGACTTATCGATCGCGAATCTTTCGTCGACGAAGCAAATGGTGAAAAAAAATAATGAAAAAAAATAGAAAAATTGTCGGTCGAGGAGAATTACAGAGGCACGGCCGGAAGTCGAGTGCTGGTTATTACAGGTGTAACTCGTTCACACTCAGCCGCGTTCGTGTCCGACCGGGCGCCGCCGGTCATTCGTCGATCGATGCATACGTTTTTCATTGAGTGGGTGTCCCAGTCATTGACCACATTTGGCTCAGTAGCCAGCTTGAAATAATTATGTCATTATTAAGTCACTTTTAGTCACAAATCGGGCGTATTAATTTTGTCGCACTGGTTGTTATTTTTCTAAAACAATCCTTTTTTAGATCCGTTTTGGGTGCTCTTTGGAGTCATTGACCATATTGGGCTCAATAACGAGCTTGATATAATTATGTCATTATTACGTCATTGACCACATATGGCTCAGGAGCCAGCTTGAAATAATTATGTCATTATTACGTCACTTTTAGTCACAAATCGGGCGTATTAATTTTATCGCACTGATTGTTATTTTTATAAAACAATCCGTTTTTAGATCCTTTTTCGGTGCTCTTTGGAGTCATTGACCATATTGAGCTCAATAACCAGCTTGATGTAATTATGTCATTGTTACGTCGCTTTTAGTCGCGAATCGGGCGTATCAATTTGATAGCACTCGTTACAATAAAAAAAAATCTGGTTGGATTTTCTAATAGTTCGTTTGTAAGTAATTCACAGTGTGAAAGTACGGTTGCTTTAAGGAAATATTTTCAATAGCTAATAGTAAATTTAAAAAAAAGTTAAACTGTCAATGACTGGGACTTGAAACACAGTTCGTAAACTCTCGTTCATCGTGAAACGTCCGGAGCTTCAGTGACGCAACGTACGTGCGTCACGATCGACGTCGAGTAGAATCGAATTACGCGACAGACTCATGCGTGTATAAAATAACAATTGCGTGCCAGGGCGATGTGACTCGACGGCGATGAAAAATTTGCTGGCAAGTGATCGGTGAGTCTAGTGTGTTTTTTTTTCTTGTTCTAAATTCAACATCGAGCCAAGCAGCGTTAACGCAATTAAAAACAAAAACAACAAAAAGTAGCGATGTATAAAGCGCATGAAGGGAAACTGCGGGGAATTAGGTCGTACGGCTACAGTTGACAAACCAATTCGATCCGAAGATCTTTCCATGTTCGATTTTTTTTTTGTTGAGTAGCGAACGACCCGTTTTGACGCGCGCTCTCCGAAACCGTGCAATTAATTGGAACGTGCTTGGATCGGAGAGTTCAGTTGTAAGATAAATAACGAACCGATACATACCCGGATTCGGCGATCGTATGATTATTATTGTTGTTTCCAGCGTTGACGTTGTTGTTGGCCAGATTGGAATTGGAATGATTCTGTGGACCGCCCATCATTGTACTCCACTCCTTCATGACTTCTTTGATCGTGGCGTCGTCGAGCTCGTGCAATGCCGGGCTGGAGTCCAGCCTGAAGAAAATTTGAAAGAAAAGAAAAGTTAATTAATTTCCGAGATCTCTTCGGATTTTCCGGCGTGGGAAATTTTACGATTTCTCACCGTCTGTTCGATTCGTCGAAAGACCGATCGTCGTTGCAATCGTAGTCCAGCATGAGGTCGTCGGATGTTATTGACTCGCATGGTGACAACGTATCGACACTTTCGGCACGGGTGATTCTGCGACCGTGAATCGGACTGTTCTCCACGCTTCGTCTTTGAAGCAGACCTGCAAAATTTGAAAAAATGCATTCGGTGATGTCCATTCAAACAAAATTGTAATTACAAAATGAATTCCCGTAAAAAAAAGTCAATTACAGTATCATAATTAAAGATTTTCACCGCTTTGATATTTCATTCGATTATTAATAATTTATAATGGTCAATGGATTAAACATCTCAATTATCAGTATATTATTAATTACATTTTAAAACCGAAACGAAAACTAGATTTTCGCTGAATACGTAAACTTGAGTTTATTACTTGTCGATTTAAGTTTCTCGATAGTCCTGCGTATATCATCTAGTCCGCGCTGTGTATTACGATTTGAATGGCTCATGTGAGAATGAAGTAAATCACTACTGATACTTGTTAATGAAAGAAAAGTAATATTGAAAGTTCGCGACTATCGTAAAGTTCTACCCTAGTTATTTGCTCCGATCTATAGAGCGAAGTCACCTGTGAATGGCTACATCCATACATTTAGCCGTTCATCAAAGAAATGCGCAAATATCTACAGACCTACAATCTACTCGTTGTAAAGAATGCGGAGTTTCGGATTGAAATGTAAACTCTGTGATTTAATAAAGCCCACTAGAGTCATCCGCTAATTCGCTTATATTTCTGCCTCCAGTTTCTCCAACCTTTTGCAGGTATAAAAAAAAATCAACCAACCCGAGCCTATCATTATCCACATTGCGTCTCCGATTCGTGTAACTCGAACCTCAGTGCATGCCGTCGTTATCCCACATTATCCGAACATTCGTTAAGGGGGAGGGTTTTGCTTTACGAGGTCTAAAAGAGCGTTTTTTCAGGAGGGAAAAAAACACGTGAGCCCCGTGAATTTAGAGGGATGTTTTAATGTATATTTGAACGGTACGAAATTTTTTTTTAACACAAAACAAAAAATTACTGCATAGTTATTGGCCGATTTACTGTTGTGTAGTTTTCAATTGGCGGGAAAGATACAGCTCGTAGTTCTTAACCGAAACAAAAAATCAAATATATTTTCAATTATTCGTCTACGTGAACCTCGAAGGGGTAAACGACAATCGAAAAATCAATTTTATTCAGGTTAAATAAATCGTTTTTTGCGAAAGAAAAAAAAAACTTTAACGTGCTATAAAAATGATTTAGAAATACTTTTTTAACAATTTTTTAGATTCACATAGAAGAGAATTTGGTACTGAAAAACGTGAGCATTTTTTGCTTTTAGTCGATAGGTCGTTTAGCTTTTTGTTATCACTCCCGACAATTTAGAAAAACAATAAGCAATAACTATGCAGGGGGACAATAACAATCCAGTACGTGTTTGTTTTGTGTTAAAACAAATTTTCTCGTACAGTTCAAATATGCATTAAAACATACCTCTAAATTAACTGATCTCACTTCTTTTTTTTACTAAAAAAATTCCTGAAAAAAACGCTTATTTAGGTATTGTAAAGCAGGACCCCCTTTAAGGCGAAACTCTCGACTCACTCGATTTCGGAGTAGACTCGACGAGAGTGTGACTATTCTCGGTGATGGCGTGGCTGGTAAGAGCGGAAAGAGTGTCGGGTCCGGTTCTCAGGGTCTCATCGAAAGTGAGTCCGGGTTGATCGGCGATCTCGTCGTCGAAGAATTCTCTGCCCTCGGACAGACTGAGTGAGTTCGACGCGTTGGTCGGTGTGCCCGGACTGTCGTCGTCGACGATGTTGTTGCCCGATCTCTCCATGAGGCACTCCTTCCTCGAATTTTTACCATCGGACTGCGTGATACTCGCCGTGAGACTATCGACGAGGCTGTCGACGGGCGACGTCTCGTCGTCGATCATGGTGGTGGACGTTGCCGCGGCAGCTGCGAAAGCGGGATCCTCGATGGTGAGCAGCACCGAGCGCAGGGTGCTCTTAGGAAGGGACCCACTCTTAGCGGCGTTAGAAATAGTTTTGAGATGCTGACTGGGATTGGCCCGACACTCGTCGCTCGAGCTCAGAGAATACTCGTCGGCCATGGCCTCGCCGTGGCCGTACTCCGGATCGTCCGAGCTAGGCGGACTGAAGTCCGACTTGATCGACGGAATTTTCTCCGAGTGCGAGCGATCCTTGTAAACTTTTTCCTCGCCGAGGCCCTCGTCGTATCCCTCGGACGATGTCGTGGACATCGAAGTCGTCGAGTCGGTGTACCTGTTGTCCTTGTTGAGTATTCTCTGATACTGGACGGTTCTGTCCCTGACGAAGCCGCCGTTCATGTTTCCTCCGGTGGCGAAAGACTTCGGCAGCGGTATGACGGATATCTCGGTAACGGTGCTGTCGTCCTCGACGTCCCGAACGTCGAAGCTCTTGCCGCTGAGGACCATCCGCAGGTTCCTCGGTCTGCCGTGGATTCTCCTCGCCGGAGCTCCGCCGTCCGTGTAATCCAGACCCCGGGCGGCCTCGTGCTCGCCCGGACAACCCTGCTGACTGCCCACTCCGGAATCCTCCGTGCCGGAACCCTCCTTGGAGCTCGTCGAACCCTTCGACACCATCGATATCTTTCTGCTCTGGTTCACCGCAGTCTTCGCCACCTTCGGACTGGACTCGTTCATCCTCACCGCGTACTGCGGCAGCGGCAAGTGGCTCGTGTGGAGCGTGTACTTGCTTATCGGTTCGGGTATGGCCGAGCCTCGACGATCCGCCTCCAGGGACGTTGGATTCGCGTGGCCGTAGGACGGGGGATTGTTCACCGGCGACGGCCTCAGCTTCGAGCTCGGGGCCGTCGCGTACACGTGCGGCGATCTCGACGATTGTCTGCCCACCAGGTAATTCTCCTGTTGATACTCCCGTTGGAGTTGCTGCTGTTGTTGCTGGTGCTGTTGATGCTGCTGGAGGAAATCTTGCTGCTGATGAAGCTTGTCGCTGTTGGGGACGTGGCTGCTGCAGACGTCGGCCACCTTGTTCGTGTATCGAGTTTGAGGCTGCCTGAATCCGAAGCGATTCGTGCGAACGGCGTTGCCCGAGGCGGCCTCTTTCTTCGGAGGCGCGAGCCTCGGCGTCGAGCGGCCCGAGGACGAGCTGTGGAATCTCTGACGACTAGCGTCGTCGTCCCGTCTTCTCTCCTGCTCCGGACCAGCCGACTTCGAGCGCTGGTGCATCGCCGGAGCGTCGCTCCCGTAACTCGTTACGGGCATCGGGATACCCGACGCCGGACGCCTACGGAAACCAAAGGATATGGCGGTGCCGCGTGTGTATGGCGCGCCCCTCTTCGTCGCACCCTTGCCGTCGTTCTGCAACAGATAAAACACATTTTTCGTTGTAATTTAGTCATGTTTGGGAAAGTTGACGAGTTTTTGGTTTTGGTTTTGGTTTTTTTTTTGTTTTTGGTGCTGTTTTTGGTTTTGGTTTTGGTGAGGAAAGAAATATTCTTATTTCCCATGTGCAAAAAAGTATATTCACGCGTTACACCCAGAAAAATAATTTATTTTACGGCCACGGTTTATTTAAGCGAAATATTTATTTGATTTAAATAAATATTTATTTCATTTAAGTAACTATTTACTTAATTAAAATAAATATTTATTTAAATAAAATAAGTAGTAGTAGCAAGTGTGCATTTATTAATATACACGTGAGAGCTGAAATCCGTGTTAGGTACTTTCAATCGAGCTTCTTGGCGGTGTTTGATTATTAAATTTTATATAAATCGCACGATACACAAAAACTTGATAATTTTGTATATTAATTTAACTAAAATTGTTTACGTTGTAGGATTCATCAACTAGGATCGGTTCTGGATTTCCTCAATCTATTGTTAACTATTGTTAATAGTCAAAAACTATTGTTAACTGTATTTTCGACTTTTGAAACTTCGATTATTTATATACTGCTGAGAGCCTAAATGACGAGATTCATTCGGAGTCCGCAATAATGGTTGTTCGATTTTAAAGTATAGAGGTAAAATTCGTAGAAAAAGTTTTGAAAATCTTGTTTTATTTTTTCAAAAGGTAGAACCGTTGATAAATATTATAATATTCGTTTTTAAAATACCAACAATTTTGTTGATTCGCGAGAGACACACCTCTTTTTGGCGTGCCAGAAAACAACCGGGGTGTGGTTTGCCAGACGGAGATTTTTTTACCGGACGGCCTTCCTAATCAAGCCTTTGGGACCGATCGGCGATTTTTATTTTTTTAAATCGTGACTCCGCATTGTACGCAAGAAAGCAGTGCTTATCAGCTGAGTGAATGGCTTCTGAGCGAATCGCATCCCTGGCTATGTTTAAGATGATGTAACATAACCTCCCCCCCCCCCCCCCCCACCTGTCCGGCGCCGAGTTGGTAACAAAAAACCGGAGACCGCTGAGGGAGAAGAAAATTGTCTTTCCCTGCATCTGCCGATTCCCCAGGGAAAGAGACTTTTCTTTTTCCTTGGCAGACTGCAGTCTCAAAACGGCATTCAGCACAGTTTTTTGTTACCGACGGCGATATTTCACATCAACTTAAAGGGGGTCGCATACACTTTTACCAACGTCCTACGGTAAGGATAACTGCAAGTCGCAAGAAAAACAACTGGGGTATGGTATAACATAATGCAACATAGAAGAATTAATTCTGGCACTGAGTTGAAGGAAATAAAATGAAAGTTATCTTCTTATTTCCTTATCCACGTGTAAAAATATATATATTCAAGAGATATATACGGGAAATATAACTTCTTGCTGCTTATGTAACAGAAATAAGTATTCTATATATCCGGCATATATCAGTGATGTATCGTCCGGGATATATCGGCGATATATCATCCGGAATATATCAGCTATGTATTTTCCGCGATATATCAGCCATGTATTTTCCGCGATATATCAGCCATGTATTTTCCGGTATATATCAGTGATATATTTTGCGGGATATCTCAGTGATATACCTTCCGGTAGTTATCAAGGATATATTGTTCGGGCTATATTTTCCGGAATATATCAGAGATATATCTCCCGAAATGTGTGATGGCAGATATATACGAAATACGTACGATATAATGTTTTTTGTGCTGCCCAAGTGATCTAACAAGTGATTATTCACTGGGTCATCTTATTTGTAACATGTGTACTAGCGAATTCGTACTAATTCCAAATGTTGCGTTCAGTTATGAAACTTCTTCAAGGTGGGTTCAGTGCGCAGGGCCGTACCAAGATATATCAACACGACGCGCTCGCACTATCCGATATATAAAAATATACGTGACTGACATAGTTTAATAAGTTTTTTAACAACGTATTGAATTACAATTTTACTTGAAGTTTTAGTACTTGAAATAAAGTTGATCGAAAAATTGGCAAAAATGTCGGCCCTTTAAAACTACTTGTATATCTATACTCCCCCGTCAATGTTCGGTATATTTAAAATGATATTTTCAAAGGATTAAGCGATCTGTTGGAAATTTTTTATATCTTATAAAAAAAAGTTTTTCTCCATATTATTTCCAAGATAAAATGCATGAAAGGTGCCAGGTTATGTTGCTGGCCGGGCGCGACAATAAAGGAAAAACAGACGGTGTGCGCATGCGCACGTGAATACTGTGCGCATGCGCACAGATCTACGATACGCTTATGCGTTGCATAAATACTCGAAGCGTGTCGTAAATACTCATTACGACACGCTTCGAGTATTTATGTAACGCCTTATTGAAAAACACCACTTTATGTACTGTATACAACATAACCAACATTTAGCCGCTAATCGCACATTCGCTGAACAGCTGATGCCCAATTGATGAATCCATTGAATGATTCACAGTCATACCGAATTCATGATTCAACCCGTCGGTAAACAGACCTCGCATGAAATCTACAATAACACTCCTATCTATCTAACCACAGATACGAGTTAATGATGAGAGTCTCTCGGCTAGCGTTGGACAGATGTTAAAGTATGTGGGTGAAATATTACAGTGGACCGGTTACGCCCCTTCGATTCCGAGCCGCCGATATATCACGTGGTACAAATCGAGATTGGTACTTTACTTCACTCGGTTAGAAAATAACAGTTTTACGCACCTTGTGAAGTAAAACTTGGTACGATACTCGTGCGAAAGACTTTTTCTCAAGCGGATGTGAAATACCGCCGTCGGTAACAAAAACTGTACCGAATGCCGTTTCGAGACCGCAATGCGCCGAGAAAAAAAAATTGTCTTTCCCTGGGGAATCGACAGACGCAGGGAAAGACAATTTTCTTCTTCCTCGGCGGTCTGCGATCTCAAGACGACATTCAGTACAGCATTTGTTACTAACTGAACGCGGTGCGAGTGGGCGGGCGGTTATACTACATCACCTTAACTCTGAAAAAGTTTTATCGCACCAGTATCGTAATAGTAATTTACGACGCAAGTGCGATAAAACTTTTTCTGAGGATTGTTGCAATGACATGAGTTGAAAAAAAGTTTTCCGCACGAGCATCGTACCAAATTTTATTTTACAAGGTGTGAGAACGCGATTTTTGTGCACTAGTATCGTAATAGCAATTTACGACACTAGTGCGATAAAACTTTTTCTAACGTGTGTTGCAATGACATGACTTCAGAAAAAGTTTTTCGCATGAGTATCGTACTAAATTTTATTTTGCAAAGTGTGAAAACGGGGTTTTTGTGCGTAAAACTGCAATTTTCGCACCAAGTGTAATAAATTACTATTATACAACATAACCAAAATGTAGCTGCTAACCGTACTTTCGCTGAATAGCTGAAGCCCCATTGAAGAATCCATTAACCGATTTATAGTCATACCGATTTAATGTTTGATTTTTACCAGATTTTTACACCATCCAGAAGTGTTTGCAACTGCCTCTCATTTCTCCGAAACTTATGCGAAGTGAACACTATTCGCAAGGACTACCTCAAAGTTTATGGGCGACATTTTAAAAAGTATGGGTTACGCCTCTTTGATTCCGAGCCGTCGATACATCACCTCGTACAAATCGAGATTCGTACTTTG
The DNA here is from genome assembly GCA_933228735.2 of Amblyteles armatorius. Classification (NCBI taxonomy): domain Eukaryota; kingdom Metazoa; phylum Arthropoda; class Insecta; order Hymenoptera; family Ichneumonidae; genus Amblyteles; species Amblyteles armatorius. The sequence continues at coordinate 2,091,487 of OW121696.1, read as the reverse complement.
CACGACATAACTAAACTTTAGATGTTAATCGTACATTCGCCTAATAGCTGAAGCCCCATTGTCGAATCTATTGAACGATTCACGGCTTTGTCGAATTATTTACTCCCGAGCTTTCTCAAAACAGACTGCAAACGGTTCTCGCATGAAATATACAATAACACTCCTGTGTATCCAACCACTGATACGAGTTGACGATGCGAGTCTCTCGGCAAGCGTGGGAGAGATCCAATAGCGGAACACGAGGGCACAGTGCTATTTCAGTTCGACTATACGTCGAGCGGAGAGACGGCGAGAGCGAGAGCAAACGGGTGACAGTGTTCTCGTCCGTCAGCGAGCAGCCGAGCGCCGAGTCGCACTATATCGTTCACCTCGCACAGTGTTATGACTCACGGAAGCGCCGGAAAGCCTTATTTTCTTCCTCGCAGAGAAAGCTTTCGTTTCGAGAATTTTCTTCCTCCTATTATCATAAATGCGTGCCGAGAATATTCCAAAACGTCAGAAAATTACAACAGAAAAAAAACGTCTCCGTGTGTGTGTTTGTGTGTGTGGCACGCCTGTAAAGTTCAGCCTTCGATAACTCAATTACGCTCGCTCTGTCGGACTGAAATATCGGTCACCTAAACGCTGCAAGTCTGCTTTTTTTCCCTTTATTTTCGTCAAATTCCACGAAGCGACAAGAGTGTTAAAAATATTTACGTTCCTTCGAATCTCGACGGTTCTTATCGTTTCTCTCTACGCCCAAAACTTTTGCTTCAAGAGCATGCAAACAAAAGAAGTACCTACGCATCTTTCTCATGGACGCTTTGCGAACGAATGAAAACGCAGCAACGTGCAACATCCCGTTGGAACGTAAAAAAAAAATTTTAAAAAATAAAAAAAATTTATCTAAAAACTTAAATTTCTCCACCGAACTTCCAGCTCGCGAAGAGCGTTGTCAGCGTGCAGGAAGCCAGTGGTCACGTATCACAATGATAAACCCGAGCAAACGAACCCGTCGCGTCCCATGTATTTACCTTACTATTTCTATAACACCAAAAGTGTGCGTCCGAGCGGAACCTCGCGACGGGCCTTACCGCAGCGCCACCAGCGACGTCTTTCTCGTTCTCGGCAGTGTCGTCCATCTCGTACTCGTACTCATAGCGATCGTAGTCCATATTATTATCGTTCCAAACGTCGCGTTCGCCGCACGACGAACGCCAGTCGGACGAGTCGAGTCTCGAATTGGCAGTCTCTCCGCTCTGCACTGAGAGATCGATTATCAGCCGGTGACGGACGCACGCGTTTTATCGCTTCTTATCCGGCATCGTGCGATTCCCCTCCTCAATCCAATCCCGGCCGGTCTCACGTTGTTTTTCTTTTCGTCGCTCCTCTTCGTCTCTCCTTTCTCCTCGATTCTTTTGCAAGCCGCAAGGTGGTTTTTTAAAAATGTTATCTTTAATTATTTCTTTTTCGTTTCCACGCAACTCACAATCCGTCCCGGTGATTCTTTGCGACGAACTCAACGAGCGAACTTTAAAATCTCGTCCGACCGGAACGAACCGACGTCGTTACTGGCGCGAGTTCACCGTCGGGATTCGCGGTTTCGCGACGACGATGACGTTACGCCGGATTGCCGGTGGAATCTGATCCGGCCGGTGGTCACATCCGTGCATGCGTTTTTTTTTTTTTTACGACGAACGGAGACGACGTTGGGCCGAGCCGACGTGAGCCCGGAGTGCCGATGCGAGGCGCAGCGACTCCCCACTCCTCGCTCCCTGCCTACCCCTCTTCTCCCCCCCGCCGTGCTGTGCGTCGCGCGATACGGGCTGGATATAAGCTCCCGAAGAAGGGACGAGGATCGATCGAACTGACGGCGCCGGCGTCGCGACGCCATTGCGCGAGCTTTCGCTGCGCCTCTCCGTCGCTATTGCTACACCGTTCGGGAACGGGGAGGGTTCGAGGGATGCGCGGGGGGCGCTCTTGTGGCGGCATAGAAAGGCAACGGGAGCTTTCGCGAACGCTGAAGGAGGAGAAAGCGAGGCCGGGGCTCGTCACGTGCGCGCCACAGGGCCGCAGACGCCGGTATCTTCTTGGAAAAAAAAAAATTACTCGATAAAAAGAGCTTTCTCTGGTTTTATTGCAAAGGGCGATGTGGGGGTTGGAAAAATGAAATAAAAAAATTAAAGTTCGTTATTGGGAAAAAGGAAATTATTAACGCTAATTAAATTACGCTCTGAGAAAAAGTGTTGGAGTTTTTTTTAATGCTATTAAAAGCGTTGATGGTCGATGGAAATATTCATATGATGCTTGTTATTATTACAGGCTTTCGATAAAAATATGATTATATTTATGAAAACTTGTATGCGTTATTTGAAGAAAGATTGGGGCGAATACACTGGGAGGAGAGTTTATTTAATGTTGATAAATCTTATGTTCGATTTAGCAAGATAAATGTTTAGTTATTTTTGCGGAATTTTTTTTCGAGAAAAATACTTTTTTGCTATGGCCAAACGATCTAACGATTGGTTTTTTGTAAATTGATATTTTTATATTTTTGTAAAAGTTATTTGATAAGAGCTTTTTTAATTTCATTGTGAAGACGTTGAGGAGGTTGAAAAATAAACATAAAAAATTAACATCGTTATTGGCAAAAAAGGAATTATTAACGCTGAATTAGCTTACACTATGAGGTTTACACTCTTGGGGTTTTTTGGTCCTATTAAAAGCCTTGATGGTCGTTGGAAATATTCATAGCGTGCTTGTTATTGTAAAAGGCTTTCGATAAAAATATGTTTTTATTTATGAAAGCTTGTATGGAATATTTTCGATGAAAGATCAAAGAGAATACACTGAGATAAGAGCTTATTTGATGTTAACAAATATTTTGTTGGATACGGCAAGATAGATATTCAATTATCGTTGCGAAATTTTCGTTATGACAGATAATTTTTTTATTTTGCTTCCTCTGTGAGGAAGCAAAATGGTAAATTTAATGTGCAATTGTGATGAAAAATTAATATACTTTTTCATTGAAATTAAAGTAAATAATAAAAATTAAAGTACCTTATAGTAAAATAAAAATAACCAATTAAAATAAAGTATTTCCAATATTTATAATACATTTTTCATCGTAATTGTACGTGGAATTTAATATACCAGTTTTTGCATAAAAGATACGATTTTTTTTTATAGTGTACACCGATGTCGAAAAACATTTTTCAATAAGTATATCGAGAAGTTTAATTGGAATTTACAGCTATCTTCAAACTGACCGTTAAAGGGATGAGAAAATTAGATATAAGTACAGGCTGTGGTGGCATCGAAAAATGCATACCGCAGCGATATTGTTTACTAGCATAGAGGGATTTATGGAACGAGAACGGGAGATATAATCTCGTAAAGATAGTTAGATTGAAGGACACGTTAGGGGCTTCGCCGGTTGCGAAGACCGAATCTCACTGACGATCTCGCGAACTGTCCTGACCCTATCAAGAACGTCGCTGCATTATGCAACATCTAATTAACGTTCGAAAAAATAAAAAGTTAAACATGGAAAAAAATGGAGAGAAAATCGCGAAACAAAAACATGCACATGCACATAACTATGTGCCAAATAAGCTCCATCCACCGCTTTAAGATAATGTAAAACACCTTCCCCACCTGTCCCAGGCTCGGTCGGTATAAAAAACTGCAAATAAATTTTTCCAAAGGGCCTGACATTAACAGTAAAATGCAAAGTCTCATCGGAAGTGCATATCATGTCAGCTTCCGGTGAGACAATTCTCTCGGCCGTAAATTTCAGCGTGCGTAAAAAAAACGTTGATTACAGTTTTTGTTACCGACCGTGGTAATTCACACGCCCTTACTACGAATACAAAGGCCAAGTTGGAAAGAGCCGTTGTGTATTCCGTGCATTAAGATTATGTAAAACACCTTCTTCCCCACCTAACTCAGGCACGATCGGTATAAAATCAACTGTAATCAACTTTTTTCATGGGGCGTGACAATGGCGGTCAATCGAAGTCTCTTCAGAAGTGGACATCGTTACCCTAAAGTGGAATCGCTAATATAGCTGAGGAGTTAAGACTATCGCGTCAGCTTCAACTGAGACTTTTTTTGAGACCGCAAATGCGAGTGTCCGTACAAAAAGTTGATTACAGATTATATTACCGACCGCGGTAATTCTCGCTACAACCCCTAAGACCCAGTTGGAAAGACCGGCTGTATAAGCACAGGTTTTCCTTCGGCTTTCCAGGGACCTCATACATATGCGATACACTGTTCTTTGCATAAAAAGTTGGCTGACGCCTCAATCAAAGCGTGTGCGTATGTGTGTCTATGCATAATCAGAAGAACCATATATAGAGAGTAAATATGATATATACATAGTTAATTTGTGTCTTAATTTAGGTGGGCCATATTCACCACTTTTACCCTATAAGAGATCTAAAAAAATACACTAGCGTACTACGGACTGGCGAAACGATTCTAAGGTGGAACAAGTTGAAAAAAATATATAGAGCCAATATAGTGTATACATAATGGATTTGTGACTTAGTCTAGATGAGCCATATTCACCACTTTTACCCTATGAGAGATCTAAAAAATACACTACGCTAGTGTATTTTTTAGATCTCTTATAGGGTAAAAGTGGTACGCTTATAGGGCCCGTAATACGCTACTACGGACTGGCGAAACGATTCTAAGGTGGAACAAGTCGAAAAAAATCTATAGAGTAAATATGGTGTAAACATAATTGATTTGTGTCTTAGTTTAGATGAGCCATATTCACCACTTCCACCCTATAAGAGTCCCAACAAATACACTAGCGAACTTCGGACTGACGTAAAGTTACTTTAGGCTCAGTCGGTATAACCAATGTGAGGTGGAACAAGTCGATCGATGCGCGCGGCGTAGTGTTGCGAATTGTTGCGAAAATGCAACTCCCCCAAATCGAGACCGAAGTTTGTAGAACAGGGCTTTAAGGGTCGATACTTGGTCGTTTCAAGATCATCAAACTAGAAAGACTCAGGACAGTGTGGCAAAGGGTTGAAACTCTCTTTCGGTCTAACAGGCCGAGGGCGTCGGCGAAGCGGAATCTGTGGCACCCGGAGTGGCACGTGACTGTTGAACCCTATACTAAGGGGTCGAGGGTGCGGTCACGACGTAGAAACAGCGATGCGTGTAATGCGCCAAAGAATCTTTAAACGTTATATAGGTGACTCACAGAGAACAGTGTTAAATGCTGTACACGGAGAAAGAACATTTGTCGGGATAGCAATAATTTTCTTACCGTAATTAGTTTACCTGCTTAATATCAGGTCAACAAAGTATATTGCTGCAGTAGACCATTTTTTTGCTGGCGCAGATAATTTTTTCGTTGCCGCAAATTTTTTTGCTCCCGCTGACCATTTCTTTGTTGGCGCAGAAAATTGAATCGTTCCGCTGAACATTTGATCGTCGACGCAAATTTTTTTACTGCTGCATGCATTTTTTTTTAGCTACCACAACGAATTGTTTTGTTGTTCTACACCTGTAGCTACCTAGTACATGGAGAAAAATAGTTCTGTTTCTCTAACAAAATATAGATCGTTAATAATTTATTGTTGGCGCAGCAAAAATATTTGGCTGCTACAGCAAAATGTTTGTTGCCACAGCAAAATATGTTGTTGTCCCTACGTTAAACAGGTAATTCAGTTGTGGTAACAAATTTCTTGTTGCCCAACAATTTTTTTTTCTTCTTATAGAAAAAAAGCGAGCAAAACCTTGAATTGTTCATGAATTGTTTTTTCCCTAAATGTTATAGGTTAAAGAATAATTTAACTTGAGTAGTAAAAATGTGTGGGTTCGCCAAAAATTTTGTTACCGTAACTAATTTACCTACTTAATATAGGGACATCAATCTATCTTCCGCGGCCATTTTTTTTCTAGCTCAACAATAAATTACCGATTCACATTTTGGTAGACTAACAAAACCATTTGCCTCCATGTGTGGAGAATCACGAGATATCGAGGTGTGTTCACCTACATAGATCAGTGTGTTCAATACAGAGAAGTATGATTTTGTTACTCTTACAAACTGTACGTCGCTGATAATTTATTGTTACGGGAGAAAAAAAAAAATTACCTAACGATAATTCGTTCTCCCTACATTAAGTAGGTACATCAGTTCACAGCAACAGAATTGTTGCTGCCCCAGAAAAAAATCGGTGATTATTTATTGTTACGGCAGCAAAAAAAAATTATTTACCTAACGATAATTTGTTCTCCCTACATTAAGTAGGTACATCAGTTCACAGCAACAGAATTGTTGCTGCCCCAGAAAAAAATCGGTGATAATTTATTGTTACGGCAGGAAAAAAAAAAGATTTACCTCACGATAATTTGTTCTCCCTACATGAAGTAGGTACATCAGTTTACAGCAATAGAATTGTTGCTGCTCCAGAAAAAAATCTACCTGAATCTAAATAGTTAAATAGAAAATGTAATTAATGAAAACAGAGTGAATCGGGCCTTAATCAAAGGAATGCAGAACTGCCGTAGTGGAAGTACACTGAAATAAACACGAAAGTGGGAGTCGCGAGAGTGGCAAACGCCACGAAGAGATTGGAGCACAAAAGCTCATCAGCCCGAGTCGTTTGATCGATCATTTTGAAGCTCGCTCACTCGGAGAGCCTCGCAGCAGGTGATATAAAGCGTTCCGCGCAAACTACTCCGCATGCAAGACGAGGAAGTGGGTGTGACCTCGGCGCCCGACGGTTTTTCACGGTCATCGCGTGACGATTAATTTCATAGAGAATAACTAGCGCATAGTAAGCGTTTTTTTTTAAACTCCTTCCTCGATACGAATAGCTCTTAAGAACGAAAAGTTATGCAAAGTTATGAGATTCATGACGCAAAATATTCCAACGATGCTGCACAGAACATGCTGCATGTATAACGGAAGATGACAAGAATAAGAGAGTGCAAATTTACCGGTTAATAACACTTGTTTATAATTACGCAACACTTTTCATACAAGGTAAGGTAAAAGGACAAGTTTAGACACTTCTACGCAGCTCTCTCACTTTAAGCGTGTAAAATCGTAGGGATGAGCAAGGAGGACCAAGTGTCGCAGTTTGTGACCAGTGATGTAAAGCCGTAACGTGACTGTCACGTGACCGTCACGTGACGAACGCTAAATTGACGAAACTGACCGAGACCCGGCGATCACCATACATCTATAAATCTTGTGATGGAAAAAATTACCGATAAAATCATGACCATCATTTTGCATCTATCTATATAGATGTGAAATGATGGTCACGATTTTGCAGCAGCGTGACGTGAACATCTATACGTTCACGTCACACTGCTCATGTCACACGACATGAGTAAAAATGATCATGCATTCAAAAATTTTATGACGGAAAAAATTATCGACAAAGTAATGACCGTCATTTTACATCGAAGTAGATGAACGCCGCCGTTTTACTACTGAGCAAGACGCTTGTCATTTGCTTGTCACGTCACATGACTTTGGATAAAATGACGGTCATTTTCACATAGCTAATTGTTGGAAACGATAATGACGTCACGCGACGGTTACGTGACCTGTCACTGACGCAAATATAAAATGACGGTCATTTTACATGACTGTTTGTGATTATAGTAGTCATAGCTCTACGAGTAGCGATTTTTCTATAACGACCAAATGTATCCAAATGAAAAAACAATGATATAAATACCGGCTTTCTAGGCCTTCAGTAGGTCGTCTTTCAAATGAACATTTGATGTTCATTTGATATCGAACAAATGGCTTTCGGATAGAGTAAAATTCTCTCCACAATCCGGAAATCAACGTTTACCGACACACCTTCGATTAGTAACTGTCGATAAAAAAAATTCACTGTTAATTTGTTAATTTCAACCGTTCGTGCGTCAGAGCATTCGCCCTAATTTAAAGCTGGGGTGAGGAAGTGAAGAGATTGTGGTCGTACAAGACAGCTGGCGGGTAACGAAGGAATCGGTAAAGACAAGAGGAGTTGAGCGATGGCACGATCGACCGACGTTCTATCGTACGACTCAGTAGTGGGGAAACATTTGCTATAAAAGCTGCATGCGACGCGTGGTCGACAGATGACTCAGAGTCTGCAACTCGTCAAGAAGAATCGATAGTCCGGAGCTCGGGTGACTGCGCGGAGGAGCCACCATACAGAAACACACATCGGGGGAGCACACCTTGATGCAGCTTGCGTTGCGCTCTCGCCTAACCCGAAATCGATATCTATTACAGTCCGTACTACTGCTCGCCCGGCCCCCGCCGACAATCCGGCGACTCGACCTTTGCCTTTACTCGTTCCCGACGCCACTCAATGCCTGAGAACAATAAATTTTATCGTCACAGTTTGGGAACAATTAATTCGCATGGTAGACCGGTCGATTTTCAGCCCGATTTTTACAAAGACGTTTTAACATACACAGAGAAAAAAAATCAATTGTAAACCGCTCATTTTGTTGACTCAATTGATTGTTTTTCTCAGTGTAGAACGAATCAACATTTCGCACAACGTGCATTAGTCTATTTGCGTTACGCTTACACTGACTTTGCGTCTCTCCTTAAGGATCTGTGGATTACCGCGGTCGGTAATGAAACCTGTAGTAAACTTTTTCAAGCGTGCCGACTCCGAAACGCCGGAAGCCAATTCGTCCAGGAAGTAGAATTGATAAGCGCATCTAAAACCAATTTGTTTTTAACGATGTAGAATCAGCGCGCGCGGACAACACGCAATTACAGTTTTTCACACCAGGCGAGCCTGAGTTAGACGGGAAGGAGAGGCTTTACATAGCATGGTAGGTCGCTGTTTTACCATTCGAGGATTTGCCACACCAACTTTGTTGTTGTTCAGCCATCGTTTTCGTCCAGAAATATGTTGACTCAAACATCTGTTTAAGGCGAGGTGAAACATGTACCACGTGACGAGTGCAAGTGCGACAGCTGCATTTTTCGAATCAATGCCATGTAAAAATGGTTGACATTTCGGGTAAAAGCGAAGTATCATCGGAAGCGGTATTGAATTCTACAGCAGCTAATACTTTGCTTTTTTTGCGAAATGTCTATCATCTCCGAATGCCACTCATTACAGTTTTTGTTACCGACTGCGTCTGCTTCACCTCGCCTTAAGAGGTAAAACAGGAAGGTCCAGCAGCCCCTTAAGAACGTGTGCAATAACTTTTTACCCCGGTCGGTAAAAAAAAACTGTAATCAACTTTCCTTATGCACCTAGAAAAAAAATTTATTTGACGGCCACCGTTTATTTGGTTTAAGTAAAATATTTCTTTGATTTAAATCAATTTTTTTTTTAAATTAAGTAAATAGTCACATGAATCAAATAAATGTTTATTTATTCAATCGCATCCGGCTCGAATTTGTTTTTTTCTAAAATAAAATTAGCACCCCTCAGAAAAGTTCATTACAGTTTTCATTACCGACAGCGATATTTCACTTCCCCTTAAAGTGACGTATTTCTTCAACATTTCCGAAGACCTGGAGTCAAGAGGAAATAGAATTCCAATGCTCCACCAGCCCTTCAGTGGAATCCAATTAACGTTGAAAACACGACTTTCAGCACCATTGAAAAAAAAATAAAAACCATTTACTGATTTCATTAACAACCGACTTATGACTCTTCGTTTCAAACCTTTCAGTTAAACGCTAATAAATAAAACACCGTGCCATCTGGTTCGTAGAATAAAACAGAATATTTACGAGCCGGATTGCAGACGACGGGCAATGTTTCTGCAGCTTCGTATCAGAGAATTGTACGGAAGGTTGTAACGCCTCCGATGGGATGAAAAACTCGTTACCGTTTATAGCTACCGATCGTGTAGGCTGCAGAAGCTTCGCGCAAAACAGGCTGAGACCCAGTTGGACGAAAGCCAATTCCACGGCGGAAGCACATGGTATCCTCGAAAACGTACCAACGGGAGGGAAGAAAGCGAATCGAAAGCATACGAGACGCATCTATTATATATACCGTATGCCGCATGCGGACTTTCGCCTGTTAATAACTCAATTAATTCGCTGGGTAATTGAGTGGGCAATTTGATTTTCGAGAGGTCTCTTCTCCCACCGTCGAGACGCACATCCGGCGAAAGCCGTTGAACGGCGACCAAACGGAAGTGCCGTGAAGAAGCGGACATGCCCGCTAATAGTGTAATGGCGTATTGCGATGGTAACATGTAGAAAGGTACCAAATTAGCCGGTGTAGTCGAGCAGCTATAATTAGCAACTCTATACGTACAATATCCGGTCGGACGGGCAAGAAACCTGATATCGGTGAAAAATTGGCAATTCGAACGAAAGAAACTCGATAGTGAGAGGGCTTCGCTCTTATCGAGTCGAATTGTGCGCAGTGGGTTGAAGTCAGACAAACGGTGACACGTGAGAGAATGCGCGTTGGTGTAAGGCTCGATTCGAACCGTCCGAAGAATGCGAATGAAAGTGAGATGATCCATTAGAGTGGGCAATGCGATTGCGAATAAGGCGGAAGTGTCTCGGTTCTCGAGGACTTCTGATGGATGAGGCAGATATTGATAATTTAGATTCCGAGACTTTCGATATATATATTTTTTTTTAATGCGAAAGAGAAAGCTACGATCCAAATTTATTATCAAGATGTATTTTTGTAATTTTATGTGTATTGTGTATTAAGGACATGTGAAACGACTCAGTCGGTAACCAAAATCTGTAATGAATGCGATTCAAAGACTAGACTTTTTGGGAAAAAGTAAAGCATTAGCGGGTGTACAATTTAATACCGCGTCCAATGATGCTTCCGTTTTATCCGAAACGTCAACCAGTTTTAAATGGCATTGATTCGAAAAATGCATCCGCCTCTCTCGTACTCGCCTTAATGTAACTGTAATTTATAGTTAAGGTTCATCCAGTCATTTGTACGATGAAAATATTTGTAATCACGATAGCCCGGTATAATTTCGCTTCGCGAGACATCTTTTCAGATAACAAGAAAATTGAAGCTGGGGACTGTGAAAAAAACACTTGCTGTTCAGAAAACGTTTAACTTATTGTTTCTTACCAGCAAAATTACCGCGCGTATAATTCCTGGATTTTTGAATCCACGACACCAGCCGGAGGTAAAAAAAAAAAGAATCTATTCGCAGACGATAAAAATTCATCTCGCGTGCGGAAAAAAAAATGCATCGACACCCCGTCAATCGCCGCTGCATTCATAATGGAATTAACAAACGAACAATGGAATTGCAGAGGTCCCGTGCATGAATTTAGATACGAATCGACAGAAACTCTGTCTCGGCCGACTGTCTGTATACGTGTTTCTCGAATTGTCCTCCGGCTCTCGAATAGTTTGTGGGATTGTCTTTCGCGTCCGTTTCACCCGGCGCCTATCTTAGCGTCCAGTACTTATTCTTAGCATCGTCTTTCTTCGCTCTCTGGGCGCAAGTTGCATTTCCGGTAGTCGAAGGTAGAGTCAGTTGCCGGCGGACGACATATTGTACGTTCTGGTGAGTAAATGCAAGGCAGTTGTACATCGGACACGTACAATGTTTCAGAGACCAGGTGGATCTGCATTTGACCCGGATCGGCACAGCCCGATTTAGAAAGCTTGTCTCGTTACCGATCAGTCTAAATCAGTAATAAGAGTGGCTGTGAATGTACGGCTGTTTATCGTTCATCGGCAAGTGTTGGAGAGGGAAGACGGGGGGAATCCATTGTATTGTATCCACACCAGCAATTTCGTTCATCAAGGTCTCGGATATAAATCACGGTGTCACTGATGTTTATCGTTTACCATCCACGGCACACTTTCACGAGTCTAGGAATCGATGCATTATTCATCGTTCGCTGAAATCGTTATACTACATTTTTTTTTATCGATAGTATTTATCAATTTATTGCGGTGTAGTTTATTTGTTTTTTTAAAGTTGTTTGTTTGCTACAATTTTATTATTCTGGTACTATTCTGGTACTATTCTGATACTATTCTGTGCGTCTTGGCGAGTTGTGCACAATAATGCGATGCGCAGCAACGCTGTGTGCAGTATAATTGAAAATAAAAAACTCATTTTTCACGGAGAAAAATAGTTCTGTTTCCCTAACAAAATGTAGATAGTTCATAATTTATTGTTGTGGCAGCAAAAATATTTGGCTGTTACAGCAAAATATTTGTTGCCACAACAAAATATTTTGTTGTCCCTATGTTGACCGGGTAAATCAGTTGTGGTAACAAAATTCTTGTTGTCCCAACAATTTTTTTTTCTCCGTGTTCAACCGGCAGTGGCGTTATACCGGAAATACGTCACATCCAGTTTGAAAATCTCACTTTTCGACTGGAAGTGCGGTATTTTCTGTACGACGTCACCTCCGGTTGAAAGATGGGACTGTCAGATCAGAAGTGACGTATTTCCGGCCTGACGTCACTTCCGGTCGGAAAATCGTCGATATTCGAACCGGATGTATGACGTCTGTTTCGGTCCAAAAAATGTGATTTTCAAACACGAATTGACACTGATATCGAGATTTCCGGTTGATCTCCGGAAATCTAAATATCCGGTCCCTAAATTACATAGTGAATGGCGAGGGCGTGGAACCGCCGAGCCACAACAACCTGCTACTGACGTTATAAATGGGTAGTGTTGGACGAGCCAAAAAATGGACGAACACTTGACGCGGAGAATCGGTACCGATTGCAACATGACTGAGGAACCCTCGGGACTCGCCGCGAGACCAATGAACTCTGAAAAGCCGTAGTACCGGTGGGCAGACACGATCTCGCGAATTTCAGGTGCGGCACTGACATTACAGGACGCACCTAAAATTTACCACGGTATTATACCGCACTGAAAATGTTACTTTCTTTGTGAACATAAAACTTTCTTAATGCACATAGGCATATCGTGCAGTGAACTTTTAGTATGATTCATTTCTTAGATTGATCGCTTGTTAACCTTTCAATTACAATTGTTAGGATTATGTGAAATATCGCGGTCGGTAATGAAAACTGTAATGAAGTTTTGTCACGGGTTCTCGTGTGTACGGTCAAAAGACAAGTGACATCGAAAGCGGATATGGTCTCGACTTTGGATGGGACTTTTCTTTTGACCGTAAATGCCGTTTCTGTTATCGACTGAGTCTGTTTTAACGTCCAATCGCGAAGACTGCTTTCATAACGCCCCTGTGAGAACGAGAGCATACAGAGCTAAAATTTTCAACGCATTTTTCTGGAAGACGGCTTGATGGAATCGAAATTGACGAGTAAGCGTTCCGCTCGTTAATTGCGCGGCGAAGCTTACACTGGGGTATCCGTTCATACAAGCAGTCATTGAGAAAAATGTGTTGTAAAAGTTAAACACATTGCCGAGGTTATCTATACCTTAAAGTGATGTGAAATACCGCCGTCGGTATCAAAAACTGTATTGAAAGCCGTTTTGAGACCGCAGTTCTCCATAGGAAATAAAAATTGTCTTTGCTTGGCGAATCGGCAGACGCAGGAAAAGACAATTGTCTTTATCCTCGTCGTTCTGCGGCCTCAAAACGACATCCATTAAGTTTTTCTTACCTACTGGTAACAAAAACTGTAATACATTTTTTTCACGGATGCTAACCATTTCCGGTTAAAAGCAAATTCTTGCATCAGACCGATATCAATTCCGCTTAATCTAAGAATTAGCTTTTGACTATGAAATGACCGAAAATGAATTAAAAAATTCGAACAAATTCAGAAAAGTTAACGAATCATTTTCATTAAAAAAGTTACGTTTCAGAGCGATTTGTTGAACAATTTTATTTTTCAACAAATCTTAATTACAGTTTTTATTACCAACCGCGGTATTTCACATTCCCGACCTCCCAATCGATTTCAAGATTGTTCTCAAATCGCCACCATCTTTTCGAACATCGCGATCGAACGGTATGCGAGCGCACATTATTCTCGGTCATGTAAAGTCCGTGACGTTTCGTTTACCTACGGTATCGTTGCTCGAGGGTGAGCGTAATCGTACCGCGCACAGTGGTATCATCGCCGAGGCTTCAGCATCGGCGCACGAAAAGGCCGTTGAACCTCCCGCGAGAACGTGAACTTCGGAGCGCCCGTGTAATCAACGGAGCAAGCCTTCACCTATCTGCGCATACTGCTTACTGTCGTGCCTCTTCCGCACTTGCTGTATCATCGTACGTAGACACAGTGTGCACGATGAACCCTGTACTCGAACCTAGTACAAAAACTATACCGTACATATAATGACAATCACACATGGGTGAGAACCGCCCAAACCCCTTTCCCTCGCCGTACCTGTACGCTAGTTCATTTACGCATGTTCCTGATTTCCTGCGATATGAGAATGGAACAGTGCGCAGTATTCGTTCGAATCATGAATTTATTTTACGTGTAGGGAACGATATATATTCTTCCGGAAGCTTTGACTTGCGTAAATTTTGCGCTGTCGTTCTAAAACTGCATTAAAAATATGATATTTTGATCAAATACCTTTGGTATTGAATTTTGTCGAAATCTATCCAAGCGATCCGATTTTATGGATTTTTTTTATTACTAAAAACGATCTGATCCGTGTAAAATTGGGGCAGGTTTGGGCAGTATTTGAAGTATCGGGTTCTTGTTTGGTGCTTCAGGTACATAAGTACTGTTCAACACTTAAAGTACACAAGTACTGTTCAGTACTTCAAGTACCAAGAACATGCAGTCTTTGAGTACTCGATCGCATTACGGATACTCGATGAGTAGCACGATATCCGGTTTCCATTAACATATGATTATGTATCTAGCCTTTTCAACAAGTATGATATTATCAAGAATCTTATAATGTAAGTTGCGAAGTATAGTCGCGATATACAGACGGCTGTATGTGCTTGATGCATCGATCGACGCCTCGCGTGCCGTGTTAACTATATATCTACATCAACGACATGTAAATACACCGCAAGACCACCCGTAATAATAAAAACACAACAGAACAAAAATCATAATTTTACGCTAAGCTTTTTTACGCTAAGGTAAATTCATACCGCTTCAATTTTATGAGTTATAACATTTTTTTATGTTACGAATAAGGTGCAAAGTAATTTGCACATGGCTTTCTCATTCATTACAATGTTGTGCATAGCTTCCTCTGTAAGGAAGTCAAAGTCGATCAACGACGGTTCTCACAGAGAAACCTATGCACAAAATTGTAATAAATGAGGAAGTCATGTGCAGTGCATCTTTTTTTAAGAACCTATTTGCGAAAAGTAATTAGAAAAAGTACTTAAGAAATACTTCAAGCACAACAAGTACTTGGTACTTCGAGTACTTGTGATACTTTGTACTTTGTACCCGAAGTATTTCTTGATACTTTGCCCAGCTCTGATATATATATTGTAACGGGACGCCCTACTCCCCGGTAGGTCTTTCCGCTTTCCGCGAGATGGCGAGTCGGCGAAGCTCTCGCGCAAGCGAAGTGTTCCCGAGGCTCCATAAAGGCTCTACCTATCCCTTCCTCTAGGTTCTTTCCCATCCTCACGAATCGACCACAGCCTCTTCGAGTTAACTCCAAATGTTAATTATTCTCTAAACTAAGAAAACTAAGAAATCGTCAATTTTCGTCAGTAAAACAGGAAGGTCCAGCAGCCCCTTAACTAACGCTATCGTCTCATCAGAGTCAATCTTCCTTGATAGAGGGGTTAGCAATCCAGATGCCTCCTCGAATCGAGCTCATGTAGAAATCCCGTTCGCCACACCTTATCCAGCCGGTCCAATACCGAACTGTTTGCCTTCCATTTGAAAGAAGACGATCTAAAAAATCGGGAGTTCGATATTCCGCTAGCCAGGAATATCGAAATGGTTCTGTATATATATATATGTATA
Organism: Amblyteles armatorius; assembly: GCA_933228735.2. Taxonomy (NCBI): domain Eukaryota; kingdom Metazoa; phylum Arthropoda; class Insecta; order Hymenoptera; family Ichneumonidae; genus Amblyteles; species Amblyteles armatorius. Next base: position 2,075,630 of record OW121696.1, on the reverse strand, counting down.
TACACATATATACACGAGCATTCTCCTATCTTCAATACTGCTTACTGTCATGCCTCTTCCGGACGTGCTGTGTCATCGTACGTAGACATAGAACGCACGATGAACCTTGGCACCCGAACTTGCAACAGCAACTATACCGTACATATAATAACAATCATACATGGGTGAGAACCAGCCTCCCCCCCTTCCCTCGGGGAACCTGCACGCTGGGTCTCTCACGCATACTCCTGATGTCCTGCGATACGAGAATGGAACGGTACGCAGTATTCTTTAGGCCAATCGTGTGTTTATTTTATCTGTAGGCAGTGATATATATATACGGCGGGTACGCCACATAGTTGTATACAACTACATATGTATCTGTATACATGTATATACACAATTTGTGCGATCCCGAGCGGAACGCGCGCTGTTGTAAACCCTCTCATGTAACGCAAAGGCGTCACGATCCTATCTCGACGTGGCTCTCTCCCGCTGCTCGATGTCGTCCTCAGCGTCTTCCTCGTCTTCCTCGTCTCCGTCAGTCGTCGTTCCGCGAGGCAAAACGCTAACGGTTCACCTGAGATTCCCTTACGGGCCTCGTACTATGGCGTTCGAATACATTCGCTGATGCGATTACCCCCCCCCTTTACACACACTTACTCCGTTTCGCTGCTTTCGAGTACCGAACGTGTACTCTGTGGAATTTTTCATCTTTCACACGGGACGACCTCACAGGGTCGCTATAGACGCCCAAAGACAATAGCTTTGAAATAGCGGCAATCCCACGCTTTCGGAGGACTTTCGTAGAGAGGAAGAGAGATTCGACTATGTTGGGAACAGAAGTCTTTGGGATAAAAAAAGAGAGAGACTCGTTTGAATAGCGGGTGCGTTGAGCCTTGATGCCGGCACGGACTGCTGGTTGAGGGAAACTGGGTGGAATCTCTGAGATGGAATTATGCAAGTTATGGATTGAAAGATTCAATAAAAATAAAAAAGTGTGTATTCCTACTAAAATTATAGCCACTCTGAGACTTTAGCCCAAGACTTTAGCCGGGAGTGACTTTAGCACTCCGGGACTTCAGCAACTCCGGGATTTTAGCCATTCCGGGACTTTAGCCGCGCCGGAACAGCGACGTGAAGTTGGTTAATAATAGGCACGTGAAATTAGCTGATAATAGGGGGTGGGACAAACATAAAAACCAACAAACAAACAAATCCACAGGTTTCTAAAATATATATAAGAACATACTTTCGTCGAGAAATTGTATGTTTTGGATATATTTTGTAATGAATTTTAATTTTTTTTTTTCAAATACTCAAAAATTTATAAACGTTTAATATATTAATCAATATGAAAATTCCGAATTTAATATATTTCGGTTATATTCCTTGATTAAAGAAAATTCCAACGCATGTATATACGAATATGATATGCGAAAGCGCATGGAATGCGATATTACGATATACACAGGATTGTGTTGGTGGGCTGAAAATAAGGATGGGGAGAGAATTCGCGAGAAACAGTGAAGCGAAAATGTATTGGAAAAAAAAAGAAGCGATCCTGATGGCGAACCGGCCGACTAACCTTTCGCCATTATGCCGGGGCGAATGAATGCGAGGCGTCGTGTTCTCGGCGAGTCACGATTCGATCATCGGGCTCGTGCGCACGGATTTAAAATCACCGAGCAAATTGCCTGACTGAAATACCGACGAATAATCAACAACAAGAGCGATTAATTATCGAAATAATAGCAATCACCTCTTGACTGAGATCCTCATGAACCATGATAGCTTAGAGAATTTAAACGAGCTCTTTCCGCAGCTCTTGTTGCACGGAGAAAAATATACAATAAGATTTCCGCAATCTTCTATGTTCTAAATGTATCGATACTAGCTATTCTTATTTAGATAGGATACACATGTGGTATAAATTATGGATAATGCGCAATAAAGTACACGGAGAAAAAAAATTGTTGGGCCAGTGAGATTTTTGTTACCATAACTAATTTACTAATACTAATGTTGATTAATGTTGTTGCTAATTTACTAATGTTGATTAGTAAATGAATAATATTAATAGAATGTATTAATATATTATCACACCAATTTCGATACATATTACTCTGAGGGAAAGAAATGGTTGGATTAAGCAAATGCGCGGTGATACACGTTCAAAGGTGTTGGTACAACAAAAATGTTTATTTCGATCGACAAATTTTGAATAAATTGAAGGAAATAATCGTTTAACAAAACAATGCCTTATTTGTACCAAACAACTAACAGCTTTGAACGTATGTCACCGCGACTTTTGGTTAATCCAACCAATTTTTTTTCTCAGCGTACCGCAGACTAACACAGTTCGCACTGAGAAAAACTTACATAGTAAATAGTTCCCAGGGGGGACGTCTACATTTTACAGTTACGACAATGACCAAAAATTGTAGTTGTAACTATAATTATAGTTTAATCAATTGAGTTCATACTATCACAAGCTATCTATATAGACGTCCCCCCTGGGAACTATTCGTTATAGTAGGAAATACCATCTTTTTTTCTCAGTGCGTGCAATGGCCATTTTTTTTGCTTTATTTATCGATGATTGTTCTGCCTGCAATCCGCTAGTTTACATTACATCGATGCGACAGCACGAACTGTACATAAAGGAGTAAACAAGCCTGAGATCGCGTATAACGAAGTTGTTAAAAAAAAATGTTATTTGTCTCTCGTCGCCAATCTCTCGATGTGAAACGACGAGTGTGCGATATTCGCATTCTTCAAGGCGTAACGCGGACCGGCAACAATGAAGGATCTCGCGTTATCCGGTAACACTGGAATAATTCACACACAGGGTATCTTAATGACCGTGTGTCACGACGAGCTCGAGAGCCGCGTACGTCACGCACACAATGTTTCGTTGATAATTACGCGCTCTTCGAGCATCATATTTTTTTTTTCTCACTCTCGCGCTCACGCCCGCCAAGACTTTCTCGCTGGTACACGCTTTGGCGCGCGACCGGGCGTGCGCTATTATTGTTCTTTGTCGGTGTTTTTTAAATTTCTTTTTTATTTTTAATTTATAGCCATCTGCGATGCACATCGAGAAAAATAGACAGCGAGGTTTCAGCAATCTTTATGTTCTGAATATGCACTACTGTTTAGATAGGAAAAATTTCAGCACACTCAGAGAAGAATGGTTTTGTCGCTCTGACAAAATGTGGATCATTGATAATTTACTAGTGAATTATATAACGAGAAATTTGCTGCCAAAAAAACTATTATTATGATTAGCTATTATTTCTTTACAATTAAATTAAACGTCAGAGCTTAAGTACCAACATAAGTTCGAACTCGGGACTGCAAATTCGCCCACTACGATTCCACTCGATCATCGACATTCCACTAATCTCAACATCTTCCAAGCATACTTGAAAGAATTTTCATTCAATAGTTCATTATATTTTTTAGTTAAAAAAAATGTACCAAAGAAAGAAATACATTTTCGTGATTTCCGTGATTGCCCACCTTCCAGGTCGTCTTCTCCAAACGATATTATTTGCACGAGAGATCGCCGAGCCGTGTACCTGCTCGGTAACTATATATATATATATATACACACACACACGCAAGTACAGTAGACCCCAGATATCGTTTCTCGAAAGCGGGTCACACGTAACCTACGTGCACAGGTATAGTACAGTGCACAAGGAGGATCACCTCGGGCCAATGCCAAGCAAAAGGGAGATCACCTCTCGTACCGATTTCGATCTATACGCTCGGTACGAAAGCCGGCCGGGTCTCCGCCATCCGTACATGCTACAGGACATGCGCGAACCGAGCTCGCGAACAGGCGCGAGAAATCGGGGCCCGATCGGCCGATAACAAAGTTTTTGCCGATCCCAATAAAATCCCGTCTATCTCCGTTCACCTTCGTGCAACGAATGAAAGGCCCGTGCGGGATTGAGAGTGGCGTACCGAAAAAAGGTATTTTCCGCTGATAAGTCAGATCGTGTATCCACTTTACTGTAACACCGTAGACAAGGCAAGGCGAGACCGTTCGAGCGCGAGTTATCGGCAACGCGCGAAACTGGCCGCACGTTGACTCGGAGTCCGCACGAGAAAGCCGTACGAGATCGAAGTTGTCGAAGGCTCGGTTAATTAATTCCGGAGCCGAGAATACCGAAGGAACGACGCGCGAGAGAGCAGCAGCCCGATTCGCCGGTACTCGTACTCGAGATGTATCGGATCGGATCGATCTTTCGCCGCACGCCCATCGGTCTAAATTTGGTATTGGAGAGGCGCACGCCGCCGCTGCATGTAGGTAGCCGAAGAGAAGTGAAGTACCGCAGACGCCCGCTTTAACGAGACCGCAGGAGGAAGACACCGGCGAGACGAGGTCGACGTCTCGAGGGTCGCTGCAAAGTGCAGACTTCTCGATTCTTATAAGTTATCAAGATTTTTGGCGACAGATTTTTTTTATTTTCTACAGCCGGCTTGTTTGATTCAAATAAGTTTATTAGATTCGATGGGCTGTCGAATGATTCAAAGTAGAATAGAATAGTGTTGTTTTATTCGTGTCCTGGGGCAAGCGACTGAAGGGGCTGCTGGAGCTGTTTTTTTTTCTTTTTTAACTTGCTTTACCTGTTTTACCGACGGGCCGAAACAATTTTTTTGTTCCGACTTGGCATTGTTAACATGCTACGCATGTGCGTCAAATCATGCACGATTATGATATTGACATAAAGGCTTCGGTGTGCAGTCGAATTTTGATTGAAAACTTACCAGGAATTAAGAAAACCGAATATTATAGGTTGCGAAAGTGCGTGAACGTAGTGTCACGATTGACGTACAGGTGGCTCTGCATCGTGGCCTACACTACATTCGTGCCGTGTTCATCGGCTCTGATCAACCGTCGCAAATCGATAGACTAAATGATCGCAGTTTACACTATGCGTGATTATCTTTTGAGTGAACAACTTTCCGACGGTTATGAAATATTCGGAGAACTTCAGAGAATCGGCATGCACGTCCTTTTGACGTATGCAAGATCTAGAATTTTTGATATCCAACAGAACAGATGCTGTAAAAATTTCAGCGGCCATGTTGGTTTCCGCGACAGTTTATAATATTCGATTTTCTTTATTTTCCGGAAGATTTGGACCGAAATTCGAGTGCATGCCGAATCGTTTACGTCATTAATACAGTCCTGCAAGATTTGAAGCATACGCGTCGCAAAGTAACGATGAATAGTGAAAACTAAGAAATCGCCAATTTTCGTCGGTAAAACAGGAAGGTCCGCCAGCCCCTTGATAAGTAAATTTGTAATAAATAAATTGATTTTTTATTGATCATCATACTTATAGCATCGCTGGAACTAAGTACTACTTCCGTCCGACGGATACGTTACCCGTTCGCTCGACGTATCATTAGCGACAACTCGCCGTCGAGTATCGATTTCCCTTTCGGGCAACGCTACGAAAATATTCCTATTTTTTTATAATTCGTGGTGATAACAACTTCCGTGCAGGAGGAAGCACTTTCACGCCGTGGAGTCGCGAATTGCCTCGTTCTTCCGGCAAGAGCCCATCCGTGCTTCCAAGGAATCGTGACGGAATTCTTTGGCACGCGAGGCAGCCGACTATGTTGTAAATCTATTGAAATGCCGCGACGAAACGGGTCCGCAGGTTGCCTCGAGGGGCTCGAACAGCCTGCGGTCTGGCCGAGCTGTACACAAGTTAGCATATATTGTAATAACGCATATTCTGCATTTTGCATCACCCATCGCCGAGACCGCCGACCGCGAGGCTGTTTCTGAGCCAGAGATCGATCATCCAGTGCCACCCAGGATCGCCGCTCTACCTTTCCAGATGCGGCCGATCAATGCGTGACGACTCGGAGCCTCGAGCGAGAATTATATTTAGAATTTACGAAAAAAAAATCCATTTGCGGTATTGAATTTATGCGAGAATAACACAAGAAAAAAATCGTGAAAAATAAGAGTAACATTTTTGTAAAGTGGCGTACAAAAATCGTTGATTGACAAAAAGGATAAAATTTACGGGTCTGGGAGAGAAATGTCTATTTCTTATGTTATGTTATGTTGTGTTTGTCTATTGAGTGTATGCTAGAACGACAGTGAAGAAATAAAGTCGTAAAAAATAATAATAACACTTTGGTAAAAAGTGACGAAAAAAAGGTGAAATTGTGATGTTGGAAAATTGTTCGATCAATGAAAATGATAAAATAATTTGTCGGTTTGGGAAAAATATTCATTCGAGGTGTTGAATGTATGCGCAAACGACACTGGAGACAAAGTTGTTAAAAATAAAAACAAAATTTTTGTAAAAGGCGAAGAAAAAAAAACTCTGTATTGAAAATTTGTTGATCGACGAAAAGGATAAAATAATTTATCGGACTGGGTGAAAAAAATCATCTGACGTGTTGAATGTGTGGGAAAGCAACACCGAAAACAACAGAAGAGAAATAGTCGTGAGAAATAAAAACAAAAACATTTGTGAAAAAGTTGAGAAACAAAAATCTCTGATTGAGCAATTGTTGATCGACAAAAAGGATAAAATAATTCACCGGTCTGGGAGAAAATCGGCGCGGTTGGGCAACGCGAATACGCGAATTCAACGGGTGGAATTTGAAAATGGCAAATTGCCGTACACTCGAGAAGTGTTGGTCCCAAATACGGTCTCGCCGAGACGTTTCACTGTGTGTGCCATTCTCCGGGCGACTTAACGATCGTATTGTGCAGCAGGCGATTACTGTACGTTTCGCGCTTGCCCGGAGTAACGAGCTTCCTACGGATCTGCATTCCGATCTTACGAGGAGCTGTAAACGTGTGTTATTATTCCTTCCCCCGCCCAAGGATTTACCTGTTCTGAACGGAGCTCGTAGTATCCGCTGCATGCGTGCGCACACCGATCCAGTATCCGAGTATGTTTTATCGTATCGGGTAAAAGTGGTGAATACGGTACGCTAAAAAGACCTAGCCGGCATCTCCTATTTCAGGAGGTAAAACCTACTTGAATGAAAGGAATAGAAACCCGAAAGCATCCTTTATAAAGGCATTGAAACATATTTTGGATTGTGTGACATTCAAACATATTTTGGATTATGTGGCATTGAAATATATTTTAGATTTTTTTTTTCACGGACTTCTTACAGACGTTTTATGGAAATACAGTTACCCTATTATAACAGAATTTTTTAAAGATGTCGTGGACCTTTCATAGTTCCGCGTAGTTACCCTTGGCTCGGTAATATGGAGCACCCGGTCCATATTATCGAACTACGGTAAATAAAAATCTAGGACACTCGTGTGATATTTTTAAATCTCTAAATAAAAACGTCACTGTTATCATTACAAGTAAGCGAGCGAAGATTTTGATTTCTTTTTTAATTCGTATTTGTGCAAACACGCACTGGTCCATCTTACCCCGCCGGCCAGTACTTTTTTTTACAAACAATGCAGCAGCCTCTATCGTACAAATAGAGTACGGAGCAAGTGTTCAGATTGAAATGTGAAGAAAGTACGTCGTGTCCCGGTAATAACGGTATTTGATAACACGAGGTAAGGCAGTGTTTATTATCGGCAATTAACCTTACAACGGCGTTCGGCTTGTTTTCGTGTCAGAGCGTTCGTAATACTTTCGTAAATTGTCCAGTACTTTTATATCACCTGTCGAATTCTGGCACAGTTCGAAATATATATCTTCTTCAATAACCAAATAAAAAATTGCCCATTACAGAATGCCCCAAAATTTCCATTCTCATTTTTGGAATGTATAATTAACGCACATTTAAAAGTACAAAATATGTAGACATATAAAGAGGTCGGTAGTGGTGAATATGGACCAGCCCGATTAGCAGGCACAGAAATTTTTATGTGGACCGGTCCATGTTCACCACTTTTAACCTATGTATATAAATTTGTATAATAAACATATTTTATGCTTTTAAATGTGTGTGAATTGTATATTCCAAAAAATCACAATAGCAATTTTAGGGTCATTTTTCAATGAAACATTTTGGCAAGGAATTGCGTTTTTTAATGTTCAATTGCACAATCGATTAAAAAATATGTAGTTTAATCACCGGTGTATGTACAAAGGTTTTTCAAGTTCATTCTGAACATCATGTCTTACTCAGCGATGTCAGATCGCACTATTGCAGAGAGCCTCGGGGTTCTGCACTATCCAAAGTGTCTTGCACAACAGCGTCGTGTCATCTCGCGCTCGCCAATAATTAACGGCGTGGATGGGACTAATTAAATTTCCAACGACTAGAGAGACTGGTTTGAGTCTAGCAATTACACTCGGTCTCATGTTCGACGCTCGTAGCTCAGCGGTCTCACTGACATTATTATAATCATTATTATATTACAACGAAGCCCTTTAATGCGAACCGAAATACCGCTGTCGGTATCGAAAACTGGAATGAATTTTTCTTAATGGCGCTAATTTTTTCAAGCGACAAAAGCAAATTAGTACCCGTTTCGTGCGATTATTTGACATCAGGCTCAAACTTATGATAAATAAATATTCATATTATGATTTGTAATAAATGTTAAAAAATCTTTTTTCGCAAAAGAATTGGCACAATAGAAAAAATTTCGATCACTTCACCTTAAGATAAAATGATCGCTATTAAAAAATATCGATACTTAACTCAACCTTCACCGTAAAATTTGTTGCATGACTGGTGAATTCTAACGAAACGGTAAAAGGAATCGCAGAGAGTTGGGAATCTCGAGCGGGGCGTTAGAACAAAATTAATTATTTCCATCACGGGAATCGTGCATGACCGAGGCGATAAGGGAAAGTTGCGATTCGATTGTTCGATAAAAGAAATAATATGTTGTAAGTATAGGTTGAAGGAGTTTTAGAGCTACGGATACGCGAGTGTTCGAATGCGTACTCCTACGCTGTTCCCGGAGTAATTTATGTACGGCTGTGAAATGTTGCCGGAAATTCACGATAATAATGAAACCAAGTATGTATACAATGTTTGCAAACGAATAGGTAGTCAACGACAAGTATTTGCGATATATGTTCGGACATCTGTACAAGTTTTCTGGCTAAAGAATAATGTACAGTGGGATCTCTCACATATTACCTTTACATAGCTTGCGATCCGCACGGAGAATATAACAGTACTATACACAGGAAACAGTATATATGAAAAATATCAAATTTATTAAAAAATTTAATATCAAAGTTGTCCCACGAGAATAAAATTTGGTATATAAATTGTACACTTTGCATACGCGCGAAAATATATATATTACTGTTACGTGTCTCGGATATATCCGTCCCACATGGCTCATAGTCATAACGTATACAATTATATAGAATTATATACAACTAGCAGATTGTCGTGGCTCGGGCGCTTCGCGCCCTCGCTGTCGACCATGGAATTTAGAAACTGGAAATTTAGACTTCCGGAGATTTACCAGGAATACATTATGCCCGGTCTTTAAATCTCATTTTTTTTACAGAAGTCACATATTTACGATATAACGTCACTTCCGGTCGAAAAGTGAGGTTTTCAAACCGGAAGTGACGTATGTTTGGTATATCGTCATTTTCGGTTGAAAAATGAGATTTCCGGACAGGAAAATTACGTATTCCGGTTCCGCAATCTTCATTTCCGGTTGGAAAGTGAAATTTCTGAAGAAGAAGTGACGTATTACCGGTATGGGCACTTCCGGTCGAAAGATTAAGTTTCTAAACCAGAAGTGATGTATTTCCGGTATAACGTCATTTTTTGTCGAAAAATGAGATTTCTGCACAGGAAAATGACGTTTTTCGTTTCCGTTATCCTCATTTCCGATCGAAAAATGGGATTTCGGTGCATGGGCAACCTCGCTGTCGACCGTTCTAGGCTCAGTCGGTAACGAAAACTGTAATCCATTTTTATTGTTTTTCCCGAAAAGTGAGAAAAAATACGAGATGCGTGTGCGTGTGTTTTCTCTTCGCATGTCAGTGTTGGTCTATAAGGACCACGAGGTTCGTTCAAAAGTGGGAAAGCATGGTCGCGAAAATCCAACGGTTGGGAGTTGCGAAGGAATATTTATGTTGGTATTTATCATGCACTATGTTATTGTAATATTTTTGTACAAGAGGAAGAGGGAGATGTAAAAGGCGAAGGACGCCGTACTGTGGAGTGTATAAATAAAAAATAAATATTTTCTCAGAAAAGTGCTAAAGTTTTCTGCGGAAAACAAAATTATAAACGCCTGCACTCACACCCAGAATAAAAATTTGTTTGACTGCCACTGTTCATTTAGTTTCAGTAAAATATTAATTTGATTTAAATAAATATTAATTCAAATGAAATAAATATTTATTTAAAACAAATAGATATTTATTTAAAACAAATAGATATTTATTTAAAACCAATAAATATTTTACTTAAACCGAATAAACGGTGGTCGTTAAATATTATTTTTCTGGGTGCAGCAATCAGGTGAAAAAGCTGATAATTGGCTCCATGAAAGAAAAAAAAATGGTTCACAGTTTGTTTATCCGACTGAGTCCCTTTCACATCGTCTCGAGTAATGTGTGCGAGATTCCACTGTAAAAGTGTATTGAAGAAAAGGAACGAGCGAGTGTGGAATCCTGCCGGCCACAATATTATGCTGGTGTTATATATAGCACGCAAAACCGCAGAAATGCCACGAGCAAAGCTTCCTTTCTCAAAGGTGTCGTGGAGACACGACTATGGTAATCGATCCCGACATGCCAGCCTCGGCGGTTCGGTCTTACGTTGTCGAGCGACCGCACTCACTCGTTTTCTATGCAGCGATGCTACGCGCGTACACAGCTGTTGTGCTTATAAGCAAGAAAACCATGAATCCACTAGGGGAACTTGAGATGAACGTAGCGCGAAGCGTGAAGGGTCGACGCACTCGCGGGGGTTCACGAGTGCAGCATAATCGTGCTATCCATTCTTCTATGCGATTGCGCGCTTCCTCGTTCCACGGGCAACGATGCAAAAAAAAAAAAAATACATTAACGCGGAACGCGACGACCCACGTTTACATCGAAAACTTGATAGCTGCTAAATAATTATAGAACGATTTTTTTTTTATACGCCAGAGTGCATCTACGATGCCTGTGAAGATTCTGGGCTTTGACCATTTTTCGTTAGGAATTATTTTATTCGGTTTACTCTTATTATTATTATTTTTTTTTTCGGGTGCAGAGTCTGGTGTTTTAGGCTTCTTCATGATAACTATTATTTTAATTAGGGAGATTGCACAATTTGTTTTTCTCTTGTGAGAAGCTATTGAGTAATTTCACTCAGCGACCTCAAAGTACTTTCTATCCGTTCGCACGAACGTTCGTTAACTTCGTCGTATAGAGAAACGAAGAGTCTGAGATGTATTCTTTCTTTTTTAATCAAACCTAGACTACGAAATAAACTAAATTTAAAAGATTAAAAATTGGGTTTCGGAAAAAGTTGAATCGTGTAAAATTGGAAGTTGTAAATTGAAAGTAAAGATGTAAATTGGAGTTACCGTATCTGATCTATAATAACATCCGATTTATGTATTCCCAGTCATCCAATTATTGCTCGTCATGAATAAAAATTTACAAACGATTGTGATTTTTTTAAAATTTAGTTTCGTACGCAATTCAGCATATCACTGTTAACGATACACAAGCCTTACACCCAGAAAAATAATTTATTTGACGGCCACCGTTTATTTTACTTAAACCAAATAGACCTCAAATAAATTATTTTTCTGTGTGTATCAAGACCTTACGTAATTTAAAAATATCCCATCATACAATAGGCCTTGCGATCGGCGACGTAAAAAAAAAGTTCTCCACGGATTACATTAGTTACCTTTTCTCATCTATAATAACATCCGAGTTATGTATTCCCAGTCCTCAAAATAATGCTCGCCATAAATAAATATTTAAAAACGATTATCAACTTTTTTAAAAATGTAGTTTCGTACGCGATGCAATATATGACTGTTAGCAATACACAAGCCTTACACCCAGAAAAATCATTTCTTTGACACCGTTTATTTTACTTAAACCAAATAGACCTCAAATAAATTATTTTTCTGTGTGTATCAAGACCTCACGTAATTTAAAAATATTCCATCATACAATAGGCCTTGCGATCGGCGACGAAAAAAAAAAGTTCTCCACGGATTACATTAGTTACCTTTTCTCATCTATAATAACATCCGAGTTATGTATTCCCAGTCCCCAAAATAATGCTCGTCATAAATAAAAATATTCACAAATGTATAAATTATTTTTTTTCGTTTCGTTTCGTACGCAAAGCAATGATATATATCGCTGTTAGCGGTACACAAGAAGCGTTCGCGATACTCGAAACGTGAAAGTACCTCGCCAGAAGTGACTTACGACAGCCCGCGCGGTCGTACGCTTCTCAGTGGAGCCGGACGAGTGTGGCACGTGGGAAAGTGTCTTTGCAGTGTACGACGTTTGTTGTTGATGATGATGACGAAGTCAAAGACGAGGCGCGGGCACGCTCGCTCTTTGGCCGCTCTCGGGACCAGTCAAACAAACACTCGTGTCGTTGATAATCCAACGATTTATCGTGATCGTCGAGAACACGCAACTTCCCCGGTTTCGCGCGGAATCGCGAGGAAATTCGCGACGCACCGTTGGCAATTTGATATTTTATTGAGGTTCTTATGTCGCGTACCGACGAGACGTGACGAGCATTTCACTCAGCTCCTTTGCGCTTCGGTAAATACGATTGTTGCGCACAGCCGCAAGACACGAACGTGTCTGCCTCCGGCACGACGGGAGTACTTTGTTATCAGCTAATTTGTGTAATCGTAAACGCACCCACAAAAACTATTTATTTTACGGGTGTTCGGCAAACAAATATTTTTTTCAATGGATAAATGTTTATTCAATGAAAATAAATATTAATTCAATGAAAATAAATATTAATTCAATGAAAATAAATATTTATTCATTGGAAATAAATGTTTATTCAATGAAAATAAATATTAATTCAATGGGAATAAATATTTGTTCAATGAAAATAAATAATGATTCATTGGAAATAAATTTTCGTTCAATGGAAATATATATTTACTCAATGAAAATAAATATTTATTCAATGGAAATAAATGTTTATTCAATGAAAATAAATATTAATTCAATGAAAATAAATATTCATTCAACTCAATTCAATTTATTTATTCAATTTGTTTATTCGAATTGAGTAAATATTCATTTGCGGGATACCCGTGAAATATTTTTTTATTTTCTGAGTGTGGAAGTTAACGAATATTCTGTACTCACTTGATTCTTGGAGGGTTTGTCCATAATGCGGTACGACGGCGAGCCACGATGCTCGGATGCTGCGATGACGGCGCCCGCCTTACGCGATACGCATTGCCCCATATAGATCTGCCGACTTCACCTCTTGACCACCTATTCGTGGATCCAGAACACAATGTCATTAGATATGTTTTTACAAAATACGTCAAGCTACAAAAAATGTATGGGGTAAAAGTAGTGAATATGGGCCATTAAAAAGTTTGAACCCGTATCTCCGATTCCCAGAGATAAAACTCACTTTGGTGGATGGAATGGGCGATCAAAAATGTCTTTTATGAAGACCCGGCGATGAAATATTTTTAGGATTTTATTTTTTCACAGACATCGTCCGGTAGTCCATTTTACCTGCTTTTTCGCATGCTTGGTAATATGGACCACAGGTGTCGGCTAATAATGGACCACCTACCAATACCTCGGTAAGGCTTCGGACAGAGGGAAATTCAATTTAAGTTTCTTCGGAACTTTAACTTGTTATGGAAATTAAATCAATTTCGCCGTTGTAACGAGGTATAAGGGTGGTCCATATTACCCAACTACGAGGGGTTCATGAAATTCAAGGAAGCTAGGGTGGTATTTTTAAATCTCACGAGGAGAAAGATTTAACACTTGGAATACTTGTTGTCGATACAAGTAAGCGAATGAGTTTGAGATTTTTTTAAATCTGGATTTGTGCCATACGCACTGGTCCATCTTACCCGGTCGGCCCATGTTCACGACTTTTACCCTGTGTGAAATTTATCAAATGTATGAATATCTTGTATAAAACATTATTTATTTTTTATTAATAGAAAGAAGCATCTTTATCCCAAGAAGATTCCGTGCATTTCCTTAAAATAAATATTACACGTTTGGTGCTCTTAGTTATAATGATAACTATTGTTATTAAGTATTACGTTTCAGATATTTCGATCTATGTGAAGTATTGCCTGTATCCATACACCGAGATTTGTTACTAGTTTCGCTGGTACGGTATTTAGTCACTCAATAGTAAAACTTTCAAGGGCAATAAAAAAAAAAAACTCGAATCTGGTATGAATCGAGTACATTTTACTGTAATATTAAATAAATTAAAGGCACATATTGACAAGGCTACCGGAAAACATCTCTACCATATGGAAACTCCAAATAAAATTTTTATCACAGTATAAAAAAAACTCTACTAGATCGAACCAGTCGCCTAGAACTCTGCTGGAATAAAGTCATCCAGGAAAATCTCTACCAGAAATGAAAACTACCAAAATAAACATAAAACTCCACCGGTAGAGATTTTCTTCGATGCTTATATTCCGGGAGAGTTTTTATGTAGTAGAGTTATTGGTGATTGGTTTGCTCCGGTAGAGTTTATTTTTTCATGCGGTGCTAGAGACTTTGGGTAAAGTTTTACTACCGCAGAGTTGTAGTCTAGCAGATATATTTTCCGATAGAGTTGTTATTTGGTAGAGTTGTTATTTGGTGAAGTTGTTATTTGGTAGAGTTGTTATTTGGTGGAGTTGTTATTTCGTAGAGTTGTCATTTGGTGGAGTTGTTATATGGTAGACTTGTTATTTGGTAGAGTTGTCATTTGGTGGAGTTGTCATTTGGTAGAGTTGTCATTTAGTACAGTTGCCATTTGGTAGAGTTGTTGTTTGGTGGAGTTGTCATTTCGTAGAGTTGTCAAATGACAACTCTACCAAATGGTAGAGTCGCCATTTGGTAGAGTTGTTATTTGGTGGAGTTGTTATTTGGTAGAGTTGTTATTTGGTAGAGTTGTCATTTGGTAAAGGTGTCATTTGGTAGAGTTGTTATTTGGTAGACTTGTCATTTGGTAGAGCTGCCATTTGGTAAAGTTTTCATTTAGTGGAGTTGTTATTTGGTGGAGTTGACATTTGGTAGAGTTGTCATTTGGTAGAGTTGTCATTTCGTGAAGTTGATATTTGGTAGAGTTGTCATTTGGTAGAGCTGTCATTTGGTGGAGTTGTTATTTGGTAGAGTTGTTATTTGGTAGAGTTGTTATTTGGTAGAGTTGTCATTCGGTGGAGTTGTTGGTTGGTTGAGTTGGCGTTTGGTAGAGTTGTTATTTGGTAAAATTGTTATTTGATATAAATGTGTCAAATTAAACACTAAACCGTGACATGTCTACTTTCGTTTCTATTGAACCAGAGTTAAACACCATTTTTTTTATCAATAGCAAAAAGCACCTTCGTTGCAAGTCGATCCCATGCGTTTCCTCAAAATAAATATTACACGTTTGGTGCTCTTATCATTATTATTATTAACTTCTGAATATTAAGTTTTAGATATTTCGGGCTATGCGAGATACTGCGTGTACCAATACACCGATGTATGTTACCGGTGTCGCTGGTACGGTGTGTAGTTTATGGTAGAATGAAATATTCGATGCTCGAGCCTCGGAGACTTTCTTTCCGGGAGGCTGAGCCGTGGCCGCTCGAGAGGCGCAGAAGAGAGCGTCAAATGGTTAAACGATAAACCGCAGCCGCCGAAATAGCGAGTGGTCTCGGGCACGACTTGACCCTTCACCGTTTGTTATGCGCTCCTCGTTATTGCCCCGTCCTCGTGGGTGTACAATCGTACACATCCCACAGTGGATAACCGGGTACAGAAATAGCTCCGTAATGGGCACGTAAATATGCAAACGGGAGTCTGTCTTCACGACAATGGAAACAGATTCCAATGTGAATCGAGAGAGGAATCTCATTTCCAGTCAACCGGCGAGGGGAGAATAAGAACTTTTGTCACCGGCAACGCGAACGGGCGAAAGGTGTACACCCGAACGTGGGCACCGACGGGATAAATGTACAAGTAGTGTCACACATCTCGTGGACGACTCGAAACCAGTCGACATTTTTTGCCTCACTGAATAATTCAGTCTTATTCGTCAGCGGATCGTTATCGCGCATGCTGCACGATTATTACAAATTTGACGAATTTCGTGGAATAAAATTATTGATCGAACGAATCTTGTGCAATAAAATTATTATTAATACAAAAAATAATAATAAATTATATTGTTTTGTTGATAAAATTATTAACACTATTGAAGAAGCCACGATAATAATAATAAGTGAATGTGATTTTTCAAACAAACGCTAGAGTAAAATTTTTTTATCTCACTGGATAGAGCAAATTTTTAACCACCAATCGATTTCTCCCACGTTTACCACAAATCATCACGAATTGGACGAATCGCGTCTAATGAAATTATTATTAATAAAAAAATATATATAATAAATTTGATTAATTTGGTGATAAAATTATTATCATCATTATCAAAGAAGAGACGATGATAACAATAAGTAATTGTATTTCTCTAAAATAAATGGTTAAGTCTGCTCAGCACAGTCCAGACTGGACTTATAAATGTGGAAGTGCTTTTTTTACATGTTTTGGCTGTCCGCAGTGTTGTCCGACAAATGAGCCACGTATAGGAGCGGTCGCGCCAGGAGTCGTTGCACTGTTCGGGGGAAGCTCGAGAAAATCAATAAAAACCAGCCGCATCTATGCGGGAAGAGCAAGTAGCCACCCAAGGCCTCTCCGTGTTTCTCTCGGGAACGTCGAGAAATTGGTCGACGATGACTGGATGTGCGAAGAGAAAAATCTTCGAACGGTCACACGTGCTTCCTGAACAGAGGCATTTTTTTTTCTCCTTCCTTCGTCGCGAAGCGCTCGCGGCGCGCGGCGCATTGCAGAAACGAGTCTCCGATAATTTATTACGGGACGAGAATTCACGGTAGACTTGTGCGAGCGTGCGTCGAGAAACTCGCTTGAAATTACATATTCCGGAAATGAGCGAGCCGGTCCGCGGGTGGATAAACACGGTCATTAATTACTACGGCACCGTTGTAATTACTTATGCACGAAATTCGCACAGCTAGCTCTCGATGGTACACTAGGGAATTCGTTTTAAGTTTTAATAAGCTTTTGCCTCTGCACTCACAATCATCGGGAGAAACTTTTAGGATAAGTTGCGCTGATATGCGGACTCGTCGAACATGCGACTGGGATTGAAAAACTCGCCAAACTGGTTGTTATGGAATAATTCATATTAATGTATGAAATGAATGAAAAATATTACCGTTAAAGAGGGGCGTATGTATAATCGTCATTTTTTTGGAAAAATATACTTGGCAAAAAAACGGATTTTTTTAGAAAAATGAAGTACTAATTTTTTACGAGTATCAACTCGTTAAAATCTGGATGTAAATTGTTATCCGAGTCTAATAAGAGTCTTTTCTCACAATTAACATTGAAATATGAAAGAAATGTTAAAATTTACTGTCGAAAAAGGGGCAAGTTTTACATAATAATTTATTGGAAAAATATACTTGACAAAAAACTAAATTTTCTAGAAAAATAAAGTACCCCATTTTCACGAATATTAGTTTGTTAAAATCTGAATGTAAATTATCTGAGTCTAATAAGAGATAAATCACAATTGACATCAATATATGAAATAAATGAAAAAAAGTGCCGGCAAAAACAGGTAAACTTATCATAATCGTTTTTTGGAAAAATATACTTGTCAAAAAAAGAACGGGATTTTCTAGAAAAATAAAGAACCAACTTCTTACAAGTATTTATTGTTTAAAATCTGGATGTGAATTATCATCCGAGTCTAGCAAGAGACTTGTCGCCAATCTTAGTCTTCGATTAGATTCTAATCGATGTGGTCGTTCTTATCTAATCGGCGATTGTTTAGAGTATCTTTTGACATACTGACAATGAACTGTTATTCACAAAAATCGGATAAACTATATCGAAAAAAGTTGCAGCAATGCCGTGCGAGTTAATACGCTGCACGCAATCGTGCAATATCGCCATTGCATATATATATATATATATATATATATATCGTTACCGTTATTATTTTATCAAACAAGGGCGATATCGATGGAAGCGTCGAATGTTGACAACCTTTAAGCGATATCTCACGTTTTTATAAACGAAAAAAATGCTTTATAAAAGGAAAAAAATAAATAAATAAACAAAGCAATAAATAAATAAAATTCAACCAATAAACATACTCGTCCCTCTCATTACTATCGAGAATTAAATTCACCGATCTAGTCGCACAGAAGATTACAGTTTATTAACTGCAATTGATCCCAAAATTTATTGAATATATATATTATTGAATATATATATTCAATAATATATATATATATATATTATATATTATATTGAATATATATATTATTGAATATATATATTTATATATATATATATATATATCACAGTTACAAAAAAAAAAAAAAAAACTTTCTCAAATTTTCATTAATTGGTGCATCGACCTTGTTTAAAAGTAACTCGACGTTACCGTTAGTTTTCGGGTGTACAAATCCAACGAAACAATTGAGAATCCGTGTCCCGTTTCGTCCATAGAACCGCCAATCATCAATGGTTTAAGAATTGAATGAGACAAACCCGTAGTATTTCTCTCATTGTTCCCGATCAAGGACAAGAGAGTGGTGGAGAGTCGTGATAAAAGCTATACGTTCGAACTCCGAGATCGTCGTTCGCGATAACCGCCGACGACCGTCCAGGCATCACCGACTCGTGTGCGTTAGTCCGAGAGGTGAAGGGAAACGACGAATGAGATAAACATGAAGAGAGAAAAAAAAAAAAAAGATTCTTTTGACCGACCAAACTCAATTTAGGGAAGTGGACCAAGGTGGTGGTGGATTATCGGATCTCTCGTGTATTCCGCGCATGCACCGCTCGCCATTCCCAAAAGCATATGGTGTCCAGTAGAATCCAGCAGAGAGTAAATGTAAGTACAGTAGGCGATGCATGTACACACGGTGAAAAAAATTGTAAATTTATTATACCAGACTGGAAGTTCTTATGCAAAAACTGGTGCATTAAACTTAATAATAATAACTTAATTATAATAATTGCGATGCAAGATTTATATACTTTTTCACTGAAATTAAAGTAAATTATTTTAAATAGTGTATTCGCAATGTTTTCGATGCATTCAACATTAATTTTTCATCACAATTGCACATGAAATTTAATGGTATACCAGTTTTTGAATAAAAACTTCCGGTCTGCTACATTTAATTTTATACGATTTTTTTTTACACTGATCGTATGAAATTTAATGTAGCGGACTGGAAGTTTTTATTCGAAATCTGGTATACCTATTAAATTTCATGTGCAATTGTGATGAAAAATTAATTTTCTGTGTATCGAAAACATTGGGAATATTTTATTCGTAATAATTTACTTTAATTTCAATGAAAAAGTATACTAATTTTTCATCACAATTGTACATCAAGTTTAATGCAGCAGTTTTTGCATGAAAACTTCCAGTTCACTACATTGCATTTACAATTTTTTTTTTGTGATTATTTTTTTTACAGTGGCAAGAGGAGAAGAGCCCAGATTCGGCGCAAGAATAACCCACGAAAAAAATAATATCATCTCCATTATTCCCGAATGAGCGTGAGGCCGTCTTACTCACAAGAACGAATATCCTCGCCCTTCAATGCCAGCTCTATTCCCCGAACGTCCGCCAAAAAATGCTGAAAAACAAAAAAAACACAATCCTCCGGTTGAGAGAAACGTGGAATTATCGTCGACTCTCCTTTCGCTCGTCCTCCGCTGCGCCTGCACACTTTCCGGTATCGAGTCCCGAAAACGCTGCATCGACGAGATGCGAGCCAGGTAGTTTTTTTCTTCTTCTTTGTTTCTTTTCTTTCTCAACGATAAGAGGCAGACATGGCTCGTCGCGTTCAACCATCGTCGTCCGACGAGTCCGGTGATTAGATAAAAAAAAACAAAAAAAAAAAATTCCATCCAGGTACGCGGGTACGTAAAGTAAATTCCACCGGTGACCGAAGCGAGTCAGCTTTGTTAACGTAAAACGAGCCACGTACGGAATTTCCGAAAGAAATTGATAGAAAAAAAAAAATTAAAAAAAATAGAAAATAAAATTATTTTTATAGAAAAAAGGACGTGTGATGGGGCGAGGTAAACTGGTACATATCTGCGAGGCATTAGCGCGTATCCGGAGTTGCGTGAAAAGTGTCGTCAAGGCCGCGAGACGAGAGCCTGGGTAATTGTACGCAACTTTTCCACTTGGGTCTCTATACATATACGTATATATATATGTATATGGTAGATTTACTCACCTTTCCTTACTGAGCTAAACTTCTCGGGCAGCTCGTACGAATTCACGGTACAATACATCATAGGACTTCAAGGGACGAACAGCTACAGACAACGGCGTAGGATCACACCACGCTCGATCATGACACAAGTTATTTTGTTTGTTGATTTTTTTTTTATATCCCTATTCACGAGTTCACGAGTTAGTGTTTATTTTTTTTTTTTGTGTTTTGTTTTATTTTTTTCCTTCTTTCTGTTCTTTCACGTATGTATCACAGCGCGCGGGCTACAACGCCGGAGAGGACGCACAGCACTAACCTCGTTGATAGCGCGCACGGAGAGACAGTAAGCCGCACCACCTGTCATTCGAATATATTCGATAGTACGGAACATGCGTCGTGACGTCACCCCACCATACCCACCTATCGCCAGGCTCCGGTGGTGCTCGGACAACTTCGCTCGTACGTACGTATCAACCTGCGTTCAACTTCACACTGGATCTCGAATCGCGACAAGTGCACGACGAGAGCGTCCGCGGCGAGCGCCCCGACGGTGGCTTCGTGTA
This sequence comes from Amblyteles armatorius, assembly GCA_933228735.2. Classification (NCBI taxonomy): domain Eukaryota; kingdom Metazoa; phylum Arthropoda; class Insecta; order Hymenoptera; family Ichneumonidae; genus Amblyteles; species Amblyteles armatorius. Next base: position 2,054,624 of record OW121696.1, on the reverse strand, counting down.
CTACGGGGAGGATCGTTTTTGCCGGTAAGATGAAGCGAAGCCTTACCGACCGTAAAACAGTTGGGAATTTTTCAGTTCAGATAGTTATCCCTTTTCCTCACACGTGTCGCACGTGTCGCGTGTCTGCGCTTGAAAAGCTAACAGAGCTCGTGGGCATGCACAACGAAAACGGCTTGTACGATCGCGGAATTAATTTTTCTTTCGTTATTATGGCATACTGGTAAAATATGTAAATCGATGTTGAATATGAGAAATCGATTCAGTAAGTTGATTGGCCAGTAAGGATCGATGAAAATCATCGATGAATTGCTATATAAAAATCGATTATTCGATTAATCGATTTAAAAACGGCAACCCCCTAAACGTACGGTTTACCATTTTTCTCGAAAGTGCATTGCTAAAATGCAATAAAACTTTCAGAATAGAAGTAGAATGCACAAATATAGTTTTTCGTGCTCGATTTTTTTTATCGAAAGAAAAAATTACAGTGTGATCAACACGGTAAAACTGTTATTAGCAAAGCTGTCCTATGTTCTCTTGACTGTCCCAATGATGGAAATAACGAGAACGGAAATTCGGCTGAACTGTCAGAACCGAACTTGCTTAGACAGATGGTAATTGCACTGTAACTTTTTCTTTCAACTTTAGGAAAAAATCGAGAACGAAGAGTGCGTTTGTACATTCTACGCCTATTCTGAAAGTTTCATTACATTTCAACGCATTTTCGAGAAAAGTGAACGATTTCAACTAGAAAATTGCTAACTATTTTACCCTTGGGAAGTTTCACTTCACCGTAAAAAGGTGCGCTGCATTATTTATGTGAGGGTGTGCAGACGGGGAAGTGAACGGAGACTGACCGATGGTACGGCGGATGTTGTTATTTACCGAAGAGAAAGAAGAGGAAATGCGCGTGGCGTTGAGGGCGCCACCGTCGCTACGTCGGTAATTTATTAACTGCAGTTACTCCCAAAATTTAATGAATATATATATATCATGGTTCGAAAAATATATATATATATTTCTCAAACATTCATTAATTAGTGCATTGATCTCCCTGTTTCAAAGTTACTCGACGTTACGGTTTGTTTTCGGATGTATTAATTCAACGAACAATTTAACAGCTGCGTCGTGACGTCACCCTATCATACCACTTATCCTTAGGCTCCGGTGGTGCTCGGACAACTTCGTTTTACGTATTAAGGGGAAGTGAAATATCGCGGTCGGTAATGAAAACTGTAATGAACTTTTCTCAAGGGTGCTAATTTTTTTGCGGAAAAAGCAAATTCGAACCGGATGCACACGGTAAGATTTTTCACCGCGCCAAGACGGCTCGACTGTACAGCCGTATTGTAGATAGTGACGCGAACGGAGACTGACCGCCGGTACGGCGAATGTTCTTCTTTACCGAAGTGGGAAGAGGGGAAATGTGCGTGGCGTTGAGGGCGCCACCGTCGTTAAGTCGATAACAGAGGTGACTGCTTTTCGTCGCTTGGTTTGCACTCTTCCGATAACCGTGCGGAATCGAGAAATCTGTATTTACTATTCTTCGACTTTGAGAAATTCTTTATCACATTGTTGTACAACCGGAAACGAGGTAATGACACTCGTGCAGGTATCGTTCTGACCGATAGTGCCGCAGCCAGAAACTAGCGTCCTCTAGCGTCGAGCGTCGTTGCGTCCCTCCCCATCCCTCCTTATGTTTCGTTACTGTTCGAACAAAATGGATTCGACACCGGCACTCGATACATGTATCAAGAGACTTGCGTGTCGACGTCAATACTTCAACAACAAAAAATTTATAGGCGCAATACGATAACATTAATGAAAAAAATGTTCAAAAAAATAAAATAAACAAAAAACTATAAAAAATTAACAATGTAGTAACAAAATATTAAAATCCCTCTCAATTTAAAGAGGGAATACCCTCTTTAAATGTGCAGTCGATTAACACATCGCAGACCGAACGTGCAGATTAAAGTATACATAGATATACACAAATCCATCACAAAGGCTTAAATAAAACAAAATCAAAAGAAGCTCGCACACATGGTGCGACTCCGGAAGCTGCAAGCATCTCGTCGAGTCAGATCTACCTTTCCGCGGGCACAAAAAAAAAAAAAAAAATTGGAGTACCGCCAATCGTTCCACTAAACGACATTCGAACGGTGGTGCAAGGCCGTTGCTGGGCAAGCAGCGCGTAAACTCTCAATACCCTTGAACGCGCCACGTACGTAAAGGAAGCCGGGGGGGGGGGGGGGGGGGGGGGCGCGCGCGCGCATACGTGCCAGCGCGCACCCACACCGGCGCACATCGACACGCGCACCGTCTACACGCGACCCACCACACAAACCGTCCCGTCGCTGCTACACCTACGGAGCCGGAGAGTGGGTATACGTGTTCCGCGATGTGCACACGAGTGCGGAAGTGGCCGTCGGTGGGTTCAATCTCGTCGCGGGATTTCTCCGCGGCGCGTGTGCCACGGAAATTGTTTCGCCAACGGTCGCGAGCGGGTTCGCGGGGTTGCGCGCCGCGGCCGGGCGGTGGGCCGTGCCCGGCCGGGTGGCCATGACAGCGCCGTGCAGCGGCGTCGCGTCGCATCCACGCCCGGAGGGAGTGGGGGAAGCGACGCCATTGGCCGCGCGCACCCTCCGCCTCTCCGACGGGCCAACCGGACGGTCGAGTCCCCCGTCCTCGGGATCGTGCGAAAGACACTCTCGCGCCGTCTCTCCCGCCGCACCGTCCGCCCCGATAACCTCGCCTCTCTCGCTCCCGAGGATCGGTCACGTGACTCTCACCACCCCGCGACCGGGCGTCGCCGGAAGGACCGCCAATGCGGGAGAGGCCCTTCACCGATTGGCGTTTCTCGGCCAATGATTCGGTCGCCCGCTCGAACCCGCTTCTCTTCGCGGCGAAGTAGGAGCCCTCTAACAAGCGAAAGGGGACATCTCATCGCGACTCTTGGTACCAGGCACTTCTACGTAGTGGGCACTCCACTCGTCTTGTCGTCTACGGGTTCGGCGAGGCTGCGAGGCCGCCCGGGCGAACGAGAGCGCGAGCGAGCGAGCGAACACGCTGCGGTCGAGTGGGTATAAGCGGCCGTGAGGACCTCTCCAGGAACCCAACGGTCCTCTCCATTCATTCATCCATCCATCTATCCGTAGTGCCGGGGCTCCTCTCTCTCCCGGTTGTGCGCGCGAGAGAGCGTATATCCTCGAACGAAGGTGGAGGCGAAGAGAGTAGAGCGGTGTACATCTACCATCGTCTACTATCGGCAGAGTCCGAGGACTCGAAGACCCTCCGGGTGATTTCAGTCGGCCGCCGGCCGGCTCCGCCGGCCACTCCTCAACGTGCCCCACGTGTACCGTTCGATTTTTCGTCGGCGAGATTCGATGTTGAAGTAAACGCCGGGGAAAAACACTCCGGAAGAGACGCGCCAGGGAACTTGGACCGGGCGGCGCGACGCGGAAAACCGGCGGGAGTCGCCGGAGGAAACCGTCGAGGCCTGGAACCGGTACGCGAGATATGCGACGCACGTGGCGGATTCTGGGTACTGAATCCGGCACGTTCTCAGCCGAGGTGACTCCGGGGATAACGAGGACAACGGCGGTGCCGGGGTGAGCGACCGAGACACTCCAGGCCGAAGCCCCAGGGAGCGCCCAGCTGGGCCGGAACGGTGAACGCCGGGTCGTCCCGGACTGACCCAGTGATCGCGATACCATCCGGAGCATTCCGGGATCTCTGCGAGTGACGTATCGTTCATAGTGCGGAATCGTCCGGGTAAGGCGTGTTCGAACCGTGTTCGAAGGCAATCCATCCAAAAGTTTCGTTACACGGCGACTGTAACAGTGTACGAGATTCCATAGCGGAGCAGATAAGTGTTCAGGTGCAAGGTATCAGTAAAGATAGATGGAGATACATCATTGACGCTGTAGATAACAGTGAAGTTTTCCCGACCAGTGAAATCTTGAGGAACCCTAGTGACAGTAAGTTTGGAACCAACGAAGTCTTTTCTGACGCCGGAGGTTTGCCAGTGGTCCATCCGGAGGTGGTGACGGTTCCAATCCCAGAGGCTCGAAGCCACAAGACCACAAGGGGGAAAAGGATTACCCGGGACAAGGTAGAAGGCGATGAGGTCATCGTCCGCCGGTTGTCACGAGTGTTAACCAAAGCGCCGCAATCATTCGTCGAAGCGTGAATCTGAAGTACTTCGACGGGGTCGAGGTAGCCGAGATGAGCGGCGGTAGCGGCGGCGGAGGAAGCGGTGGAAGTCAGGGGAGCAATAACAATGCGAACGTCTATCATCAGCATCAGCAGCAGCAGCAGCAGCAGCAGCAACAACAGCAGCAGCAACAGACTCATCTCGAACAGGCGGGTCTCCTGCCGGATTTGAACGGCGTTGATCTTGCTATGAGCTTGTCCCCGAAACAGCATTCTCACGTGCAGGCTGGCGCGGGTGCCCACACAACGCCGTTCAGCGTTACCGACATACTGTCGCCCATCGAGGAGTCTTACAGAAAATTGGAGCTAGCCGCTGCGGCTGCAGCGGTCGGGGTCGGTGTAGGGGTTGTGACGCATCCCCAGGGCTCGCCTTACACAAACGCCTGTGGCGCCAGGGTCGGCGGTAACACCGGTAGTTCGAGCGCGAGCAGCGGAAGTCCTCCGCTTCACGGCGGTTCGACCCCCGGTGGAAGTACCCCCGGTCCCGTGACCGGTGCTAACGGCAGTGCCGGCGGCGGTGGTGGTGGTGGTGGCATCGGTAATGGTGGTGGAATGAGTGCCATGGGTAATCCTTACGCGACGATGCAACTGACATCCCAGTATCAGTACTGTGCGGCCGAACTTTCACCTTATCATCATGGGGGACCCGGAGTCGGCGGCGGTCCCACCGCATCCGATCCCATGCGATCCCACGCGGTGTCGTCGCACCATCATCCGTGGTACGCACCCGCACCACCCACGACCAACGATCCCCGATTTGCCAGTGAGTACACTAAGCTCCCGATACGTATCGGGTGTCACTCGAGATTGGACTATGATTGGTCGTATTCGGAATGGTGAATTTGGGACTTTAGATTACTGGAGTTAGGGTCTTTAAGTTCGGGTGAGATTGCATGGATGAAATTCGCGGGGAGTTGTTTGGTGTTTGAGTAAATCGAAGGACACTCGAGGCAACTTGGGTCGGTTTGTTTATTGGAGAAAAAAATGTAAATCGATCATGAACGATAAACTTTTGCGGGTTGCGAAACAATATATAGTTATGTTAACTCTAATTTTGATTCTTACGAATTTAATGAAAGTTGAATCAATGACATCTCGAACGTTTTGGGGTTGTTATTTTTATCGGATATCGAATTATGAAAACTATGGATGGAGTTGAAATGACAATATATGTTTTTGGCAGCGCGCCGAATTTTTTTCTTCAGTCTATAAGGCGATGTCATCTAAAGACCAAATTTATTATTACGAATACGATCATGAGACGTGGAAATAGACTTTTTTAAAATAAACAACTATTTTATCCGGCGCACAAGTACCTGAGTAGATATTTTCAAGCGTTACATCGGGTCCTGATAAGGCCTTATTTCTGATGTAGCCTTATCAGGACTCGATATAATGCTCGAAAAATTTCTACTCGGCTATAGCGAGTGTCGATTTTCGGCAAGATCTAGTTACATGGAACGGTTTGAACGAGTGAGTTTCGGGGATGGGAAATTCTTTAGTCTCGCATGGGACCAAACAGTCGGAATTCAGTTTGATGTTACCACATCAAACCGGTATCTTACATGCTCGACCTTCCTCGTGTATTCTAGGGCTGAAAGCCCGAGGAGTCATTTTACTGTGACTTCAAAGCCTTGGCCTCCGTGCCTTGTTAAACTACGAGCGTTTAGAGAAGATTCTCGGATTCGGAATGGTCAGTCACTTGAAGAGATCTTAACTACACCCATTTAAGCATTCTCTGGATCGGTATCGGTTTCGCGTTTCAAAGACAACAATAGGGTGGCGTGTCACGTGTTTGCACTGGCGGTGGGCCTTGACAAGTTACAAGCACGTCGTTTCCGATTCCGGAGACTACATCCAGTCCTTAGAGTAATAAATCGTGTAAAATGCGGCTGAGGGAACGGTATCAATGCTCGGACGGTTAAAAACATCTCCGGATCCAAAGTAACAGTTTTTAATCGGTCACACAGATTTTATTTTATTCGACTGAAACAAACGTCAAGCTCATAGACTCTAGTCTCCAAAACACATGAATTAATTTCTAAAATGACGAATAATTAATTATCTTGTCTTATTAGTATTAATTATATTAAAATTTAAATATATATACATATATATATATATATAATTGAAACAATACTTGAGATAATCCACTTCGAATCATGTTCGGTGTTCCGATTACTGAGTCGTTCGTCTGGGATCCTCGATCTTAGAACAAGATGCAAGAATAAAAATAATCTTTTACGGGTGATCCTCTTTCTGTACGTTAACAAAAAATTGTAGTTACAAGAAAAATTGTAAGCGTGAATTCCGGCTTTCCGATCATTAAATTCGCGATGAATTCAAACTTACCCTCGAAAAATAGTATATAAAAAAGCATATTCAATATATAAAAAATATTAAATGTTTCCCAAAAAAAGTCATTCTACATTTTACATATTATTCACATGAACGAAAGTATATGAATGAAAAATATTTTACCGCGTATATCCCTCACATACATACGTCTCAAAAAATAAATTTTCGCACATACATTTTTTTATGGGGGTTGCGTAGAGCGGGACGTTGGCGAGCACTGGCGAGGTACACAAAGTGCCTTTCCGTCGGCAAGATCGTCGTATCTTCTTTTCGTTAATCCTTTCCGTCACGACGAGGCCATGTTCCAGTTCGATGTCTCCACACAATGCCCTCTTACCGTCGCACATCGTCGCGATGCGATACCCGCTTCTGCACGATACGCGTGAGTTTCGCGTTTCAATGTCCACACAAGCCTGGATATCATGGCGACGTACGCGTGACTGCCAACAGCGCCACTGCCGGTGTCCCACTATAGCTGTGCAAATACACATTTCTCTCACGGAAACGAGTCGTTGCCTCGCAAAGATCCCAGAATGTCCGTCGAACAAACGTCTCGTTTCTGTCCTCGCCTCCCTTGGCGAAAATGCATCAAACCCGGTGTGTCATCGCGGGGTGTCACGCCGGGCTCGACATCGATGAGAAGACGCGTGGCTAGCGGACAGCTCGAAAGATTTCAGTTATACAAACATCACGGCTGAAACGTTCGATCGCCGAGGACGGAGCCCTTCCGAACACTCCTAAGTCGAGGATTCCATGACCCGAGCATACTTCGTTTCTCAATTCCGTTCGTTTGCTGTTGGGAACAAAAGATTCGGAATTTTTCATCGGGATTCGCTGAGGGTTTCGATTGTTGTAGCTTGAACGAAACGACGCACGGTTAAAATATTTTATACGTCTAACATTTCTGGTCCGCAGACTTCCAACATTTTTTTATCTTCTTCATTTCACCTTTTTTTAAAGACAAAAATACGGTCAGCTGACAAGAAAGAAAATTGGGAACTTTGTGGACAGGAAATGTGTTGAATGTACAAAGTTTTTTTTTACTGTGTATCCTTGCAAAATAACTATAGAAAGCTGCAAAAAGCTATTTGAGGGAATAGATAATTTCCTTTTGCTTTATAAACGAAGATATTTTTGGGGTAAAAAAGGCTTGGGGGTTTTTTTTTTAAATTTTGTTCGTGGATAGCTTCAGTTTGCACGACGTGAAGATTTAAATTGCAATGTTTTGATTCCGAGCTTGAGTACCATATGTGTCTTCTGCGAGGATATACATTAAATTAACGTCTCCGAGACGATAAATATTCTTCACTATCGTTATGTGTTTGATATAAATATGAATTTTCGACATTGCAAAATTTTCATTGTCCCGACTGAAAGGAAATCATATTTGAAATGCTTGTTCTCTAACTACGAAAATCGTTTCGAGACCATCTTATATCGGCCCCGTCAAGTCCTGCATTGAATACCCGAAGTCTGGATAGACCGCGAAAAAAAAATTATTTTCCGCCGCCACACAATAAACACTTATCCGAATGAAGTAAACATTGAATAAACATTTGTATTAAATAAATATTTAATCGAATGAAGTAAATATTTATTGGAATTGAATAAACGTTTGTTCGAGTCAAATAAATATTATTTCGAATTGAATAAACATTAATTCGAATCAAGAAAATATTTATTCGAATTAAATAAACGTTTGTTTGTCCAACACCGATCAAAGAAATAATTATTGTGGATGTACATTAACCCTTCTATAGTATTTTAGCTACTGATAGTCTATTTCTCGGTCGTTGATGTCAAATCTCAGTCTCCCAGTCATCCTGCGCCGAGAATTTTTTATTTCTTTTTCGTATCCGTTCACCACGAAACGGCGCCCAACTCGAGGGTATTCATTATCACAGCAGCATAGATATGCCCGATGAATGAAGACGTTGCTTCGATCACGTGTTTATCTTTCTTTTTTTTCCCTCCGCACACATCCGCCGCGCATCTCCGTTGCACGGACTCTCCCCCGAGGAGTTTTTAAAGACGTCGGGAGAGAATATATTTTTGGGATAATAATGATTCGGAATCCCGTCCGGAGAGACCTCCCGCGCTGGAGTGACTGTGCGTTTCTCGCTCGTTCACGAGTTCCTCCCTATTGTCGGACTGTCCGGGCCAAGGCGTTTCTCGAAGCTCGCGGCTCTCCACCTCTCCGAATGACGAGGGGTTGGCGCTCGTTCGTCGGACACTCAGTAGCTCAAACTTGGAAGATTTCTTTGAAACCCCTCTTTCGTGCCTATCCTCCTCGTTCCCTCCGGTTCCTCTCTCATCGGTTCCCGTGTGCACACACTATTTTTTCTCGAACGTCCTCGACGAACGTCTCGTCTCCGAAGGATAAACGCTTCGAAGGATCTTCGCTCCTCGTCGTCTCGTTCCTGTATAACACAATTCGTTACATCACGCCGTTTCGTCCGATAGGGAGACGGAGATCCAGAGTGATGCTGCGTGTCTTGGGTCCGCAGCAAACCCTTGTTACGTCCCGGTTGACAGATACCTTCGGCAAAATAGCCAAATAACGAATGATGACTTCCATTCGAACGTTAGAATTTAAGTGGATAGTGTGCATAGTAAAGTAGGTACCAAAGTTCCTTGTCCACGAACGACGCAATTGTTTTTTTGTTGATTTTGTTATAAAATGTTGTACCTATTACAGAACATTGTACATTTTACAGAAATGTACATATTGCAGAAATGTTGTAAATTTTGCAGAAATGTTGTACATTCTACAGAAATGTTGTACATTTTACAGATGTGTTATACATTTTACAGAAATGTTATACATTTTTCAGAAATGTTATACATTTTACAGAAATGTTGAACATTTTACACAAATGTACATTTTACAGATATTTTGTACATTTTACAAAGGTGTTTGTTAATCTAACAAACATGTTTGTCAATTTTACAAATTGTTTTGTTAATTTTACGAAATGTTTGACAATATTACAAAAATACTTGTTAACTTTACATAAATGTTTATTAATTATCCAAGTGATATTTGTAAAATTAGCAGGAAAACAATTGTGGACGTTGGTGGTAAAAAAAAGTTTGTCAAGTTTGTAAATATTTCTTACTGTGTAACGCGTGACTAAAAAAAATGTTTATGTCGAACACAAAGAATTACCTGGTGTCTATTAAATATGTTTTGCAGTTTCGCGGCTGATGGGGGCCGCGGCGGCGGGCGCCGGGGCGAATATGGCCGGTTGTTCCGTTGGCCAGTCGATGGCCGACGTTGGCAAGTCGTCGGGTATGGGTGTCGGCGGTGGTATCGGCGTCGGGGTTGGCATGGGCGTCGGTGCCATGCAGTTTCCACTCGCCCAGAGACGAAAACGGCGCGTTCTCTTCACCCAAGCTCAGGTCTACGAACTCGAGAGGAGGTTTAAGCAGCAGAAATACCTAAGCGCACCGGAACGCGAACATCTCGCCTCTCTCATCCATCTAACGCCCACGCAGGTATGTTTTAATGTTTTCCTTTACCATCGTAAATATACTCGGAAATACGCTGGACGGTGAGTTGTCCCTGGAACTCTGCTATAACGACGATGAACAAAGGAGATTTTGTGTGGAAGGAAAAATATATGCACCGAAGAGGAGTAGTGTAGGGTGGAAAGGGATGACTGAATGCTTACACAAAAATAAGGTAAAAAAAGTGTGTTTGGTGCTTCGGTAATCGGAACCGGGTTCGGCGCATTATTGAAATATTATTGTTGTTGGAAAGATATTTCTACATTAATTACCTTAAACGTTAGAACTACGGAAATTCATAGAAGTATGCAGAGAAAAAAGAATTGTTAACATTTACTCCACGACAAATGTACAGCTTGAAACGGCGCACTTTTGTACATTTTCCACGGTACGCGACACACGCTTAAGTGAAGGGTTAACAGTTCCCGAATAATACTATCGAGTATAGTGTCATACACATGCATAATAATACTTGATCATATTATTATTTATTCTAAACTTAAATAGTGATACTTAAAAATTTTCGAAATACAACACTCACTTGACTCGCTAACACGCAAGTACTACCTTAATTAAGGAGGGAGTATCTTTGAGACAGGGAGGGGATAGACGGCGCTTTCGTACGCGGTGTGCAGTGTGTGGGGCAGTCACGACTTTGCGGAGGAACGAATGACACAACTCGATCCCACAGCTCAGATAATGAATTTTTATGACATGTACAGAATTACGTGAAAGTCCAGGCAAAATGGTGGTGCGGTTTTTTTATTTAATGCATGTAATCTACAAACTCAACCATCAATTTGCAATGGGGTCTGCGCAGCGAGATAAATAAATTATTTGACGGGCGCGCCGCAAATAAATATTTCTTTAATAAAAATTCATATTTCTTTAATTTAAATTCATATTAATTTCCATCAAATAGATCATTATTTGCGGGGTACTCGTTAAATAAATTATTTTTTGGGTGTGCAACGTACGACGTGTCCCCATCGTAGAAGCGCGCTTGAGTTCTTCGATTTCAAAGAACGATTATTTCATCGAAATGGCCAGTAACCGACCATCTACTTTTATAGATATTGAGGCATGCACTAAATCTCTATTATGAGAACAATTCAGATGATAATCTAATGGCGATGACAACACCCTCCTTAATGGCACGGTGCATTTAAAAAACATTTTTTGTCCCCAATTTTTAGGCACGACCGAACACATATCGAGAATGTTCTTATAAAAATGTGAAATTATTAAATTAAAACACGATTCGTTGAAGAGTTGTTAAATTAATCAGACAAAAATTATGGGCCTTTGTGTACACGAAATGTTTCTTAAGCGTATAAGACGTCATTTTACTACGTGACTGACACTTTAGAAGCCATAAAAGTCGGTGTCGAATGTTTTCAAGTCCCGCCCAAATAACACAACTTTAGTAGATTCTCAGCATAGTGGAAACTTTTTATTGCCTAAATAATTATGAATATTATTTTCGACGGGTCCGCCGATATGCTGCAAAAGAATACGCGATTACTGATAAAAATAGTTTGAAAGCGATTTTAGAGCGAATCGCAGATTTTAGAGCAAATTCGTACATGTACGGATCAGCAGTCCGAACAAACAAGCTGCGCTGAAAATAGTCGTCCAGTTACCGAGTACGATTATGGACTGCTCGTACGGAGTCTGGCAACAATAAATAATTGTTGGCGGAGCTCATTGGCCGCATCCTGCGTTCGCGCATCAGGGTCTCGGCCCCTCGTTTCGTCTGTCGGTCTGTCTGTGGGTTCGTCTGTCTCTTCGTTTGCCATATAGTTCGAGCAAACCCCGTATGGCCATCGTCATCCTACCAAATTACACTGCAGTCGCGCGTACACACATCGATGGTTCGGAGCCAGAAGGGCGTAAAGCCTATGATGTGCACACTCGGTGTGCCCTTTTGACTTTGGGCCATCGAAATTTATGTGTGTAAGTTATATATATGTGGGCATAAATACGTGATCAAGTTGACGTCTGGGAATTGAACTAATCACGCTTTACAATACTTCAGGCTATTATAATATTACCCCTCGAATTGACAAAGCAAATCCTGTTGCATGCGACAGTCCGATAATTATACTTTTCATAATAATGCCATTTCACATGGAAGCGAATCGTACATTACGATACTAGTGCGAAAAAACTTTTTCTGACGAGTGTGATATGCGATCACGCGAGTTTAGAAGTTATATTTCACTCAGTGGGAAAATTGCACTTTTGCGCCAAAAAAGTGCGCAAAAAAAAAAAGTCGCAGCATTCACACGAACAGAATTAATGATAAAAATCGTAACAATCTCATCCTAAAAAAAATTATTGTTTAAAAATCCAAAAAAAAAAAAATTAATTAAAAACATAAATTAGGAAACTTTTCTCTGTAAAGAGGCCTTCATCAAATTGCGGAATACGCTTTGCCGCTGGATAGTAACGAGGAACCGCCAGAATGTACAAATTTTCAATTTCCAGGATGAAATATGTGCGTATTTCCAGAACAAAAAAAATCTCAGAAACCGTGATTAACAAAAATACGTTCACTTCGCTCCGCGCGAATCCTTCGAAATTCTCGCCCTTCCGTCGAGCGATTCGCGCATCGAACCGAACAGCGGAAGCTCTCGCGGAAGTCTGCGAAGAGGCTTGATTGCAATCAGTCCGCCGTTTTCAAGCTGACGCGCGAAGCATCTCGTTCGTATACCTTCCGTATATCTATATATGCATTGTGCCGGAGCACGATTGGGGACGGTTGGTTCCGCGGGGAACCATAAGTTTCAATAACGAGTTTCAAGTCGATGGCACTCGGATCTCAGTTGGAATGCGAGAGCCCGCCGACGACACGACTGTTACACTACGACCAATACCGCTGTATATCCTGACGGAAACTGTGAAGGATCTCGAGGAACAGAATTGCTACAGATCGGAGTTCTGGAGAACGGAATAAAAAAAAAAAAAAAAAAAAAAAACGAGAAAGCTGCTGGGGTGGGGAAAACCAGAGTGCAAGGCGTTGGTTGGTACCTCAACTACTCTGGTTCTGTACCACTAATACTACTACTGTATAACCCACTATAGTGTGCTATGCCATACCGTGAATAACCCTCGAACTTCTGCTGGGACAAATAGAGACCAAACGAGCCCCTCACCACCAGTCGTAGTCGGTCCCTCGTATGCTATATACCACCCTCTGACCGCCCACTCAGCAACCACTCGAATACACACTATATGATCAAGTCGAACTTGTACCGTACTACAGTATGGTTCCTTGAGGGGATCGAAAGGGGGCGACCGACAGAAACGGAGTCGTTACGCGACCGTGTACCCGTACTCCCCTTTTTTTCTATCGAATTCTCAGATTTTTTTATTTTTTAACTTTTGTACCTTTTGTTTTTTTTTTATTTATTTTTAGTCAGAGTCGATGGTGAATTGTCGAAAATGTTCGTTCGATTGTGTATTCTGATCGTCGAGTGGTGCGGAGAGACCTCGATGCACGGGAGCATTGCTCCGTCTGCGATCTGGAGCGCTTAGTTTGTAAAAAAGTGGTATGTTCACGACGAACGGGAATATTCGCTATAAAGTGCACTGACAGAATTTTTTTTTTTTTAATGGTGCCTATTCTATTTACATTAAAAATTCGAAAAAATTTATTCGAATTATCAATGTAAATAGAATATACGCCATTGAATCAAATAAATTGTTTGTACGGGCGTAAAGATCGATTTTTATGTTAGATCGTGATTCGCGAATATTTATGGGTTTAGAAGAAAACTACGAAACTGGAGGCATTACGGGAGGTGGAGTATGTCTCGCGCGTCGAAATGGACAGGCATTATGTAATTGTAATTCAGGAATCATCGAACCACTGATATTCTGTCAAATAAATAATTAGTACGGGTGTAAAGGTCTATTTTTTGTTAGATCGTGATTCGCGAATATGTATGTGTTTGGGGCGAAATTACGAACTGGAGGGAATGCGACGTCGCGCGGGAATTACGCGGGGTCGACTATTTCACGGGCGTCCAAATCGACGGGAATAATTTAATTATAATTCAGGAATCATCGAACCGCTAATATTCCGTCGACGCAGCAAAATTTCACGAGCGCGCATCGACGACGAGACAAGAAGTGGGGAAAGCGAGCAGGCGAAATTCGCTCGACGCAGAGTATGCGCTCCTCGAGCGAATAGGGACGAAGTCGAGGACTGTGAATTAATGAGCCGTCGATGTAAACGGATACGTCGAGTAGGTACTGCGAGAGCGACATGGCGACATATTATCTATAGGTGGGCCACGACTATCTTCGTGTGTACTTCACCGCCTGAGAGACACTCGACTCCATTCGCGGGACTACAGTGCCGTCAAAGATCTTTAACAGAAGTGCGAGAGCTGTAAAAGTTTATGGAAAAAAGTTTCACGGCGTCGCGGCGACGCCCGTAAATCGTCGGGAATATGAAACAGGGTACGATCTAAAGCCCAGCAATGGACACCTTCAGTAAGATCTATGGACGACAAGAATTTTGCCCGTTGTTGGAGGAAAACCACGGAACACAAACGCAAAGCAAACTGTTCGGCAAATTCATCCCAAAATAGAGGTTGGACTCATTTATGGACACTTTTAGTGGGGCACATAAACAAAAATAATTAAATAATTTTACGAAATGTTCGATAGAAATTCGCCGGAAAGAAACGCGAAGCAAAGTGTCAGTGAAATTTATTCCAAAATTCGAGTTCGACCCATTTAAGGACACTTTGACTGTGATACATAAACCAACATAATTTTGCGAAATATTGGATAAAAATCCGCCAAAAAACGCAAATCAAAGTGTTCAGAAAATTCACCCCCAAATACAAGTTGGACTCATTTATGGACATGGATTACTGAAGTGATAGGGATGTACGGACTTTCGATAGTATATGTTCAAAACATATATTCTTCCAACCATAACTTCCTAAAATACATATACGCATAAAATACGGTAGAAGCCTTTGAAAAAGGGATACATGCCCCAACCGTGTCTCTCACCATAAGCGCCCATTTTCACTCTGAATAATCGTACGCGAATATAGATCCGTGATTTTGACAGTCCGGCAAAATAAATATATAATAACAACAATAGCGCTAGGAACATACATACTCGCGGGGCAGTTACGAGAGGATAAGCGTGTTTGCCAGGCCATACGGTAACGACGTCGGGTGCGCACTCGAATCGGACATGTTATATACGCTCGCTCGTTGTTGCCCGATGGATATAGAGTCGCAGTTATGCGGAGCGACGAGAAACACGGCAAAGAGAGAAAGAGAGGCGAAACAGCGCGGGACAGAGTGCTCGAGCGGGCGCGGGATGAATAATTTGACGTAGAATTTCATCCTCGAATAGCGCGGACACGCGCCGAGTGTGCTGGCCTCTGCATTTTTAAGTAGCAACGCACACTTCACCGACACCGGCTCTCGTGATCCCGGCCAGTAGCGTGTACCCAAGTGCCGAGCACCACCAAGCGGCGCTGCCGCGTACTACCGGGCTCGATCCGCGATCCGGCCCCCTTCCACGCTCGCGTCAGTCGCCGTTCTCGTCGACACGATGCCCCGCGCGATGTCGCGGTGCGCATACGCTGCACGGGACACAGATGTGGCCCTCCATTTTACCGTCGCATTGTTACTCTGAGTGCGGCCCCCCATTGTTACAGCCCAGCCACTCCTGGCATTGTTATTACCGTCGCGTTGTTATTATTATCGCTACTGTTGCACGGACGACGATATGGGTGGGGAAGCGCGATAGGGCGGGAGAGAGTCGGAGAGACGGAGAGATCACGAAAAGCGGAATGAAATAAAAAAAAAGGGAATGGGGATCGAAGGAGAGAGAGAATCGCAGCTAGGCGAGCCAGCTGCTCGTCGAGTGCCTGCATTAGAGGCAAATTATCCCACCGGCGTAATTTTCATCCGTTCTCGAACGTTTTTCACATCGCGCATACCGAACGGTAACGTCGGAGGCATCACGCTAGGTTTCTGCGTCGATGGACTTCTATGTACCCCCATGGAGATGAGGTTTATGGCAGATATGTGAGAGATTTATCCGGCAAAATGTTCTGTATCTTGGATTTACTATATCTGCATGGCGTGGAGGTTGGCAACGTTGCTGCAACGAATTCATTGGCACCTGACAAAGTTATAAAGTCGTTGTTAATAGGGCCCATTTTCCGTACAATTAACCTATCTTTTGGTGGCAATAAAAACATGATAATCTGGATTCCGTATCTCGATGTATCAGGGATAATGTTCATTCTTTTTCAATCGCTCCGTGTAGGATAATGTTAGTGAAGTATCATAAGGATCAGGAGATAAAAAGCAGTCTCCAAGGACTCCTGGTGCGTTCAAGAAAAAATAATGACCGGCCAGTCGAGCTTTTGTGATCTTTTGTTCATGGTTTTTTATTGTCCTTATGCCATTTCAGTAGCCTTATCCGGCATGGAAAGTTTTAAAAAAAATGTATAGCTGTGATGCTTATCGGAACATGAAGTCCACATTCTTATGTTTTCATTGCTATGAAAAGGTAGATTAAATGTATGGAAAATGGAAAATCAACAACGACTTTAAATCTTTGACAGGTACCAACGAATTCGTAATCAAAACGTTACTAACATCCACGCCATATTTCTGCCGGATATATTGAATACATAATTTGGATCAAAAGATGCGGCGCCTCGATGCCGAGTACTCAAAACAAACGATATTTTTTTATACGTTAGAGGCAAAAAGTTTTACGTTCCGTAGGGTAAAAGTGGCGAATATGGGCCAGCGGGGCAAAATGGACGCGAGTGTTGAGACAAATGTAGATTCAAAGAAAATCTAAAACTGCATTCGTTTACTTTTATTAGTAACAGTGGCAGTTTTTGAGGGTTACACTGTGCTCTTAATAAGGGAGAGACGAGCACGTTGTTAGTAAGCTCGTATGATATTTGTAAGTCAACGATCTCTAACATAAAAAAAAATGGCTGCATTTTATGATGACGGTTCGAATTTACCGTTGAATATAATAAAAATACGTATATCACGTTATTCCTCAAATATGTATCACAATTATTTTAAATATTTGAGTAGTGTAATGTTTTCAATATGTATTCACGCTATATCGCTTAACACACTAATTCTGGCATCCGAATTTTCGTTAATCCGAACGAGCTCCGGTCCCAATTATTTTCGATAATCGAGGTTCTACTGTAAGACCATCATTTACCAGAATCAGCACATTTGACCCCATGTCATAGATTTCCGATAGCTACACCATGTACTCGAAAAATAAGTCGACTGAAAGAAACGTCAGATAAAAACTCATCAAAACTAAAAACAAGAAACTCGTCATATCTCGGCCCCGAGTAGATTCCACCTAAAAACGTAACCGCAACAATTTCTCGTCCCAAATACTTCGACCCACAAACGTCGCGTATCATTAATCGACTGAGCGAAAGAAATTTTTTTTTTCTCCTCCCGCGGTGAAAGCGGGCACGGCCGTTTTTTTGCCCTCCGTATGCGCTCGAGATCGGTGATGCTGTTCCGGTACATAAGCGACGAGGACGGGCGCGCGAGGCGTTGAAGCCGCGCACGCCGGGGCTTCAGCAAACAGTATTAAAGTCTCAATCTTTGTTCGGGCGAGCAAATTCGAAGCGAATGGAGTCTTCCTCTCTTCGTAGACGAGGGCCCTGGTAGTATCTCGGTGAGCAGGGTGAATGTTGGCGACGAGTGCGACCGAGTTGCCCCACCGCGCCGCACTCGACGAACGTAAAGACGGGGGGGGGGGACGGAAATAAAAGAAGGAAAGCGTGCCGAAGCGAGCGAGCGATAGACCGACGAATGAGTATGAAGAAGCGAGATAAAGCTAGACATTCGTTCGCCGAGAGGACGTCGACGATGCGGAGAGAAGGGTGTATGGCTGTGCACACAACATTATTTTTCTATGGGGTTGCCGGGAGGTCGTGGGGTTGCGCGCCGGTTGTGCATAGCGGGGAGAAAGAAGAAGAACGAGCCGAGCGCTCCGGCCTCGGTGCCGTACACGATCGAGGTATACCCTGCGAGCGGAGCCGGCGGATCGCAAAATCGAGGCCCGACTTGCGGGAACGGACGGAACGGGCCGCACGCTGGGACACCGAAACGATCGAGCCTCAACGAGGATCGTAATAATCATAATAATCGGTTTGCGTACCGCATCGAGCGGAGC
Source organism: Amblyteles armatorius (assembly GCA_933228735.2). Taxonomy (NCBI): domain Eukaryota; kingdom Metazoa; phylum Arthropoda; class Insecta; order Hymenoptera; family Ichneumonidae; genus Amblyteles; species Amblyteles armatorius. The sequence goes on along the minus strand of OW121696.1, from coordinate 2,036,317 downwards.
CACCCCTTTCATGCGATACCGTTCGCGTGTGTGTGCATGTAGTCTCGTCGACTTGCACGCCCGTATCGCGCTCTCGAAACGGAGAGCAGCTCGCAAATCGTGCCTGTTGCCTCGCACGTTCGCGAACTGCAGCTCCGAGCATAGCGTGAAAATTTATTTTCCGGGTGGACTGCGGGCTTCTGTCTGGGCGGTCTTTAAGTCTCGACCTCGATTTGGGTAGGTGGATTATTCTTTGAAACAAGATGAAAATTTACCGGGCAATAATTTTTTTTTTTTTTATCGTAATTTTTTGATACAGTAGAAGCCTGATTAACCGTGGTCGGATTAATTGGGAAGCGAATTAACCGTGTGTCTTTTGAGGTTTTTTTTTCTTTTAGTTTATGCTCGGAACAAACCAGTCATTGAGTACTTCCAAATGAAAGACTAGCTTACGTACTATATATGCAAAAATATCCAAAGGTTTAGATTCTAGTTCACACGATTTAACAATTAAGTGCAAGTTGTAAGAAATGTCATTGCAACTGGTCAAAATTAAGTTGTATCATTAGCCATTATTGACTTATATACGTTCGCTGTCTAGGTCGGATTAACCGGGATTTCGATTATCCGGGGACTCTTCGGTCCCGAGCATCCCGGTTAACCGGGATCGTACTTACTCGGTTTGTAGGCGACATGCACGAGACTTCATTTGTGGACGATTCCATTTTTTAGGAAAAAGGGTCATAAGCGTACATTTTTTCATAGGGTCTTGGGTTCGAAGCAAGTATGACGGGTTCTTGAAGTCTATTCGTGAGGTGATAGATTATAGTGTACTTATCACCTACCATCTGTAGAAGAGAATATTGTGTGGAAAATGTCTCTTTAAATATCGAACACTTTAATTTTCAAGTTCTAATTTTGTAAATTTTTTATCTATTTATTTAATTTTTTTATTTTTTTATTAATCATTTACTTATATTTTTTATTTATGTACCTACTACCTACCATCTATAGAAGAGAGTTTTCTGTGGAAAAGGTCTTTTTGAACACCGAATGCTTTAGTTTTCAAGTTCTAATTTTGTAAATTTATTATCTATTTATTTTATTTATTTATTCTTTCCTAATAACTCACTTATATTTTTTATTTATATACCTACTACCTACCATCTATAGAAGAGAGTTTTCTGTAGAAAAGATCTCTTTAAGTACCGAACACTCAAATTTTCAAGTTCTGATTTTCAAAATGTATCATGTGTTCGTTTATTATTCTTTTGCTTCATTACATATGTATATATATTACAGATATATTTTCCGATTATTCTACATACCCTTCTTTGCACGCGAGTGGAATTTTCGTAAAACCTTTGCCGATTTCAGGGCAAAGTACCACTTTGGCGGAACATGCCGCTGCAACGGGATGCCGCGATAATCTTTTACTGAAAAAAAATCGAGCGCGTAAGCCTGCGATATCCGGCCGTTCCAAAAATCTCGTGAAAATGAGTTCGCAGCATCGATATTCGTTATTTCGTTTCGAATCGAGCGCTTTTACGGCAAGGGTGTGGAAAATTGCCGATGCGATCGGCACTTTCCCGGTTAAAATTAGATTCCACTCGTCGCCAGAGAGGCCCGTCGCTTCGGTGCATCGAGCGTGATTGCATATTAATGATCCGCAGCTCCGACTCCGCGAAGACGAGAGCTCGATACGCGCTCAGGTTGACGTCGCGAATTATACGAGCATCGTCGTATAGGTAGACCGTGCGTCCGAAAGGACCGACGAGATGCACTTGGCAGGCTCGGTATGTATGCACCCGAGAGGGCCGAGAGGGTGCATACATTGCAACCGCAAACAGCGCCGTGGAAGCACGCACCGTCCTCGAGGACAAGGCTCTTCTTCCCGCGGGCTCGAGCCGGCACCTCTCGTCTCTTTGAGTAACGCCACTTTTCGTGACATTCCCTGCCGGCACGGTGAAAAAAAAAAAAAAACGAAACGTGCGAGTCCGTTCCAAAGCGAAAGTGAAATGATATAGGTATGCGACGAGCAAGAGTTCTCGAGTCCCGAAAAAACAAAAAAAAATTGCTGGCATCTTCTCTTTTGTTGTCATTTCGGTGAAAGTTTAAAAGGTTCCATTGTCGATAAAATGAAGTAATGTAACGTGAAGATCGAATCAATTTCGTCAAATCGAAGTGCATTAGAGTGATTTTCCTTAATGTTTAACATCATCATTGAACCATGTCGGCGCTCCGATAGGACACTTTTTGTAGCCGGAGAAAAATAATTTCTTTTAATCGGGCGAGTCCGTTTCAGAGCAAAATTGAAATGATAAGGGTTTGCGACGAGCAAGTGGTGTTCTCGAGTCGCGAAAAAAAAAATTGTTGGCATCTTCTCTTTTGTTGTCATTTCGATGAACGTTTAAAAGGTTCCATTGTCGATAAAATGATGTAATGTAAGATAAAGATAGAATCAATTTCGTCCAATCGAACTGCATTATAGAGAATTTCCGTAATGTTTAACATTATTCTTTTTTTTTAAATTGCAACGAAAGATTAATCGGTTCCACTCAAAATAAATTATCAATAAGTTAATGCAGTGTTACGAAGAGATAGAAACATTTTCGTCAAACGGAGTTGCGTTATAGTGAATTTCCGCGATGTTGTTAATCATCGTTGAGCCATGTCCGCGCTCCGATGGTACGTTTTGGGTAGCCGGTAGACTCGTGCGTTGAAACAACAAGGAGGGCGACTTAGACATGTTTGCCCAGAGGCCGCCACTTCGCAGGGTCAACACAAGTCAATTAACAGCGCTAATCATAATTTATCGCGGGGTGAATTAGGTATATTGGCACGAGGGATTTAAGGTATATAGGTGTGCTAGCGTTCCAGGTATATAGGTATCCATTATGACACCCTCATTCCACTCCATTCAATAAAAAAAAAACAACTGCAATTGCATGTGCAGGTCGCTTCCTCGTTGTTTAATATCGCTCGCAAAGTATCGGGTGAAAAAGATTCATTCTAAATTTTTGTCTTTCTCATAGATAGATAGATAGATTGGTTTATTTCGTGTTCTGAGGCATAAGCCCCCTAAGAACACCGAGCATCAAGATACAAAAAATCGGTATAACGGAAAGAGACAGATGATAAGAAAAATGGAATATAATAGAATATAACAGGATAAAAATACGCAGAAAATATATACTGAAAAAATACGATATATAAGTAAGCATAAGAATACACAAAAAATATGATGAAAAATAGGAAAACATAAGAACATGCGAAAGAAATCTTAGAAATCTTTGTGAATAAATTAGGGAAAAAATTAAGTAAAGTCGGCTTTCTGACGAAAAAAAATCATGCTAAAAGCAAGTTGGATTTTTCGACAAATTCGATATCATCGATCACTGTTACTCCAATGTGCACAACTACTTACCCCGATTGCTAAAAAATTGCGACAGCTAGGGTGACAACAGCCATTTCTGACAAACCTCAAAAACCGCCCAAAATATTCTGCAAAGTTCGAAACTCGTAAAAAATTGGAACGAACACCAAAGAACGACCCTCGACCTGCACGATGAGTTTAACTCGCCAGCTTACGGCATCCTTTCATAAAAAAATGCCCTTCTAATAAAAGCACTCCAGCACATACATCCTGACATGTGACCTACCAACCTTTTCCAACATTTTGATTACTTTATCCCAAAAACAAAATTTTTCCCAAAAACACAACCTTCCTCCACCAGGAAAAAGAAACCTTTCTAGTAACAGAAAAAACAGAGCAACTTACCGAAGTGAATACCGATGAGCGATAACAGGAGGGGGGCGAGGGGCGGAGGGGGTAGCGACGGTTCATCGTCGCGTCCCCTTTTCTTCTCGGACCACCCGCAACAGGGAGCCCGAGGCTAAGGGCGTGCGGTAAGGGTAATCTGCGGCAAGTTAGTGCCGAGTTAAATTGCCCGAGGAGTCGCGCCGGTCCCGTTAAATATATATACACCGCAGTGTTCAATGGAGTAAGGTTCGATGTTCCACCGCGGCGGAACAGTATAGTTACCGCACGAACAGCCACGAAGCAATAGGGGGTGGTTCGACGATTCTCCCTGACGTCGCGTCAACCCCCCCTAAGCGAATGTACTCGCACGTAATGACGTTACGCTAACTTGATCAATCGTCCACTCTCCCCCTGCAGCCCGTTCGCCACCGCCCACGCTGCTCGATGCTATTCTATTCGGTCTCTCCCCCTCCTCGTATATAACCCGACGCAATCGTCGGACCTATGCTCCCTGTCCGACATAAACTAACAGCTACTCGGGGCGCGGACGGGTGCGCGGCACTGCGTACAACCTCGAATACCTGCTGACAAACGGCCCGAGAGATTAATCGCCGTTTGATAGGCCAACGGAGAGATATTGAGGGTTTACATGATCGCCATTATTGTACAGCGGGTATTGCAGGTATGGATGGTTATGGCTTGGGTGGAGCCGTACATGGCCGCCAAGTGGAATCGCTTGTATGACGTAAACGGTGTGATCGTACGTTTGGGGGGATTGGGTGAATACCTGTTGGACTGATTTTGTTTAGGAATCTTAGAGCCACTTTAGCAATTTTAGATTATTGGCGCCTGACGATTATGTCGTGAAAAAGCCTTGTTAAGGTCTTATCAGGACCTGATGTAACGTTCTACAATGTCTGCCGGGTGATTTAGTGATGTTAAAGTTCAATTTTGTCTTATCTTGTCATAGGTACGTCGAAATGAAAATAATGTCTATAATTTCATCGTTTTAGCTGATATAGAAAAGCTTTTGGCGCAATTTATAGATTTCGCCTTTTTTCGTGTAAAAATCGCCACACTTTAAGAGGTCGTTTTTTGGCTCTCGTTGATATCGTATCTTGGCATGTAAATAACGGTGACACACGAACACTTCTATCCCACTTTTGGCAGTAATTTGAACCCTACCAGGAGTAAAAATTTGGATAGATATAATTATTATGTGAAAAATTAACAGGTGCTGACCGATAATACCGGTCATTGGCTAAATCAAACAAGATTTGTGAATTGAGATTATGTTGCTCAACATGTATTTTTACACTTTTTCAGTTACCTTTAATAATTTATTAATTTCTAGAGACATTTTCGGATTATGTTTTGCATTCGTTTGACAGATGATTAATAATTATTGTTAAATGCTTCTCAAATACTTGGTGACTGGAATTGCCCATTCATGCGATGGGTAATACTGACCAGATCAACCTCCGTTTTAATTGTTGATAATATTTTATAGAATAAAACATTTGCATTTGCTCGTCAACATTCCAAAGTTTGTACGTATCCAAAATTTAAAAAAATCGAACCTTCACTTTGCAGCGGACATATTAAGGATCTGCGAATTCTCAGTTGCCCGAAGAAGAATCGCTCGGGTTAGTCGAGACGACTTTAGAAATATGTAAATAAAAAATTCTTACTCATGCCATTGTTCATACAAAAAATTCTGCTCTAATGCAATTCTACCATAAAAACGTATTCTCACGCCACAAATATATTTATTTTACAATTTAGAAAATTGATCTAATATTAAATAATCAAACAATTAAATTAGCTTATAATTTATTTAACAGTCTTTATAATTGCTCGTCACACAAAACCCATAAGAAAATTAAATGCCGCAGGCGTCGACGTTGCGAAAATACGAAGAAAATCGAGTAGTTCGGTAGTCGCCAATTAGTCTGAACAAACCCGGCCGATAGTTGGGGACTCGTCAGACATTGGCACGTTTGGGAGATTTCACGGTCTATTAGCCCCGCTGAGTCCCGACGGAGAGAACGACAGGTATTCAGTGTAAGCAAGCGAGCATCGGCTCCGCAGCACCCGAAACGGTAGGCGTTTCGTTTATCTACCTGCTGTTCCCGGGCAAAGCCAGAGAGAGTCGAGAATCCCCCGTCACGCGCAAGTTAATCGGAAGTTAAAGTCGGGGGGCCCCCCGTGCGGCGCGTTAAGCAAACTTCACGGACCCCCGCGGCCGCCGAGCCATTCAGCATGCCCTGTGACGAGCCTTTTTTTTCTTCCTCACATCCCACTCACTCGGTCTCTCGACTCTACCTCTAAACGTACGTGCCTACCGAAAGTCAACACCGGCGGCGGACGAGAGCTTACGCTCACCTGCACTCACTCCGGAGTGCGGATCTTCGGCAAGCAAGAAGATCTTCGCCCCGTCAGCGGAGTCCTGAAGTCAGCCTTGGGTGCCCTCCTTCGAAACGGGAACGAGGATATTCATGGTACGCGCATACACGCGTATCTGAGCACCCGAGGGAAGACGACTACTGTGCGGCCTCTTGAGATTATTATTTTCTCTCGCGAACCATATACACGCCCGCTTTATTGGGTGCACATAAGCGTACACGATACATAACGTTCTCGCTGCATAAATAGCCAACCGTCTCGTATGACGATCATTTATGTATATATTTTTTTTGAATTATATATCTGTATTTACGATACTGGTCAAAGGAGTCCATGAGAAGGCGGAGTGAAAGAACCTGTTGTTGCAAGATAAACCGCGATACGCAAGCTTTTTGTTGAATTGCATTTTTTTCGCTTTACGTTTTTTTCAAACGCACGGAGGGATGTTGATCAGTTTATATTTTTGGTCTCTATTCATTATTATATACGTGTTCTTGTGACATGTTTTTTTATGTCGAATAATAGAAGATGAATGAACGAAGTAAAGTTGGTGATATGATATATTCGGATTAGCAAGTAAATCAATCATATATGGTGCAGGCCATATTCACCACTTTTATCCTGACGGTAAATAATATATTTGAATTATGATATATTTAAAGATTGAATAATTAATAATTTTAATGATAAAACTCGACATTTTCCATCGGTGAACATAACCAACACAGCCAACAAGCGTATCATGCGTTAAATCCTTTTTTTATTTCATCGTCCTTTAATGGCACAAATAGTATATTATGCTACAAAGTGCGTCTTTTCACCGAGTGGGAAGTTTGATGAAGAAATTCACACGAGGTGAAAATGCACTTCCTTCCTTGTGCCATACGTTATTTTTTTCCTGGCTATGCTAAAAATGAGCAATTTTTATGTCTGCAACGGCCCACCGACTTCTCAGCTACTTTTTTCCGTATGGACGAAAAGTTCTACTTTTTTTGATATAAGTAAAATATTTATTTGATTTAAATAAATATTTACTTAAATTACGTAAATAGTAACTTAAATGAAATAAATATTTATTTAAATCACACAAATATTTTGCTTAAACCAAATAAACGACGGCCGTCAAATAATTTTTTTTTATGAGTGTAGGAGACATTTTTCGGTAGCATTACAGCTTTTTTAAATTACATATTAAGACAGTGCAAAAATGTGGATAATTATATAGAGTCTATATAATTTGTTGGTGTTTACCATTCGAGAAGCGTTCTGAGAACGCGGAAAAGGAGCTGATGCTTCTGCCGTATATAAATCTTCGCCGGAATGGCGGATCAGGAGAGACCCTCGAAACGCGATGAGTACTCGACGGGCAAGAAGAAGCGCGGCTCCCGATGGATGCTGGAACTTGCGCAAAAACCTTATTAGCTCACGGACGATGTTATTCCGAACGGTACATACGTCATGGAGGAGCACCTTTCACTCTCCTACACATCGGACTCCGTACATAGCTTATTTCTCGGTGTGTGCGCACTTTTGCGAAGCATCGAGTCCACGGGAGAGAACACAGCGGAACGGATCTGCCGCTGCTCTCGGCTGCCTGTTTACACACCGTACTACTGCTGTTGCTGCGGACATAGAGAGTGATGGACAAGCGACGGCAGGATCGGCCGACGGGGGCTCCCTTGAAATAACAATTCGCTCCGTCGCGGAGCGATTCCTGCTTCGCTTCGATCTTTCCACGTTCACTGCGAACGCGGTCTATTTCTATAATACCTACCTACGGATGTCGAATAGATACGAGTGTACGAATTGGATGGAGGGTTGGTCGTCGCCGGTCAATCTATTTCGGGAGAGATCGATTGGAAGTAATAATAAATCCAGAGATGTGACACAAAAATATGATGAAAATTGAAATTTTTTAAATCGCTTATTCTTCAGGTTATATATTAAAAAAAAAATTTCATCACGAAGGTTTTTCGATGAGAAAGCATTTTTTCTGTAATTTTCTGGATCTCTTGCGGAGGAAACTTCGTAGGTAAAATAAAAATGAGATGAGTCGTTGTGGAATTTTAATCTATGACTCTTATCGTAAATCCGCAAAGATCGGCTTGAATTCTTCCAAGCTTTGCTTTAGCTTTTGCTTAAGTGGCATCCGAACTGTGGTATCCGCGCTCTTCAAACAAAACCACTGAAATGGAGTTTCAACCCCTCCTGCACGGGCCTGTTATGTGCATCAAGCATTTTTTTATCCTGCGCTTATCATTCGAATTGCCCCTTTGGTCAGAAAAATTTGCTCGATGAATTCTGAAGACATTCGTAGACTGACTCTGAATCGTTATTTCTTTAACGAAGAAACAACACTTGAAAAGAAAATGCATTACACACATCCGTATTATTGTTATAAGCAAGAGTGCAAGCAGTGCCGGCAAAAAGTTTCCGGTTTGTTCGGCGGGTTGCAGACTCCTGATCGGTTCTGGAAAGAAAAAGAAAATCTTGCATCTACGTATACGGTTGCTCTTATAAGAACCCTAGTGAAAGTGCCGCACAGGGCCGGTATTGGCACAACGTTGGCCAGTGCCAGTCCTGTGTGTAATTCCCATCAGGGAAGAAACATCAGGATAAGGACACTGATTAATGAACAGAGTGAATTTCATTTTTTCAGATATTTTTTTAGATTTATTTCCGTAATTTCAGTAATTTTAAATTCAGACATTGGGTGATTGGATTTATTTTGCACATCGTGGCCAGTGCCAGTCCTGTGTTCCATTCCCATTTGGGAAGAAATGGCAGGATAAGGACGCTGATTAATTAACGGAGTAAATTTCATTTTATCAGATATTTTTTTAGATTCAATTCCGTAATTTCAGTAATTTTAAATTCAGACATAGGGTAATTGGATTTATTTCGCACAACGTTGGCCAGTGCCAGTACTGTGTGTCATTCCCATTAGGAAAGAAACAGCAGGATAAGGACGCTGATTAATTAACGGAGTGAATTTAATTTTATCAGATATTTTTTTTTAGACTTAATTCCGTAATTTCAGTAATTTTAAATTCAGACATAGGGTAATTGGATTGATTTTGCACATCGTGGTTACACAGAATACACCCACGCGGCCTCAAAAGAAAATCCATTACACACATTGGTATTCATTTCATAAGCAAGGGCAAGCATTGCCGGCAAAAAGTCTCCAACTCAGAACGATTTAAGTTTCTTGAAGGAGTCTTCAATCTCAGCGTAAACCCTTTTCTTTCCAGAACGATGGAAAGGAAAAAAGTTGCGCACAATTAACTGGTAAATCTAGGAATACAGATGGTCACATAGGGAAACAACACAGTAGAAAGAAGGTGTCGATTAATGAAACGAGTGAATATCATTTTTTGAAATAATTTTTTTCTATTCCGGAATCTGATTCATAAAAAATTTCAGATATATAGAAATTATATTTATTTCGTATATAGCGGTGATTGTAAATGCATCCAACCTGCAGCAACGTGGAGCACGATTCTTATCGTGCGCGAACTCCGATTCTATCAGAATCGTCAGAAAGATGTGAGGCTTGGGCGAGCATAGCTTATGCGCGGTTCTCGATTTACGGCCCGTTAATCGTGTGTGCCATGCATGCTCAGGAGCAGTGGTACGAGGGCTACAGAAGTATGGAAGTGCTTTCGTTGCTGGTATGGGTTCTCGAGCTGGCCTCGACAATGCGCGGCTGACGCACACGGGAGCACGAAGTCTCAGTGCGCGGGTTAGGGCCACTCGAAAACCCTCGGAACATACGGGCTACCAAGCTCGAGAACTTCCCTTTTCGCTCATTTATAATCTTTTAATATTACTGTTTAATTTTTTTTTATTTAACTAACCAACACCTCAATTCTATTTAATTATTAGCGTGGCGTGAGATAAATTTAATTCATTAATCGCAATTTGTCAGCGATGGAAAAATGTGAATGTGTTTTAGAGATGAGAATTCAACACGTTGGAGTTCAAAGTATACGTTTCGTGGTATATTTTTTTTAGTTACATATTTTTTTCACCAGAGAAAAATTTTAAGTTGTCTTCTATCGGAAAGTGAATTTGCACTTTAGGCTTTGTGAGATTTGAGCGTTACACCCAGAAAAATCATTTATTTGACGGCCACCGTTTGTTTGGTTTAAGTACAATATTTATTTGTTTTAAATAAATATTTATTAAAATTAATCAAAAAGTTACTTAAGTGAAATAAATATTTGTTTGAAATCGAGTCAAGAAGTGAAAGAAAACACTTATAGATCCGGTCGTTTTATTTTCAACAACATTTTAGACTCAACGCATCAAAATCACTCCAATAACAGAAAATGCATACGTAATGACAAAGTCATCAACAAGATGGTTCTAAAAAAAGCAAAAAGTGACCACGATATCCGTAAGCAATAAATTCAACTCGCGCAAAAATTTTCAACATTTATTTACAAAATTGAGATCAAATTAATTATTCGGTATATTCAATATGTCTACATAGCTCGATTCAACGTACTAAGGATTTATTTTATTTCACAGTTCGCCATTAAATTTAATCTATTCAGTCCGTGCATAAGAATGTTATAAATAAACATTTCATTTCATTAGAAATTTTTTACAATGCATATGCACCGAAAATGTGTCCGCACCAATTTCATCCCCGTTCGCCAATGTTATCGACGATAACACGAAACTCGATGTGTTACAACACATTGTGTCTATAATGATTTCCTGTTTTACACACGCAAGAAAAAACCAGATTAAATCCGTTGAATAAATTTGTTTTCCCAACTCATGACGGAAGCGTCGAATGCGCTCAAAGCGCGATCGTGCATGATCCCCGCATTGTGCATCCTGCGTGCAATCGTGCAAGGATTATAACGCGCTGCCCTGTCATAAGCAGATGTTGATCCGATTATCGTTCGGCGAGCACGCTAGGCTTCCCTAATCGCGTTCAATTGCCGTAAAAGCGGTTTTGAGAGGCTGCTCCACGCAAAGAAGAAAGAGAGAAAGCCAAAGCAACTGCGAACTGCCGAAAAAATATTATACTCGAATGGTCGTGAAAAAAAAGTGCGGTTAATCGTTTTTATGTCTGTGGTTTCATAGATTCTTTTTCTTTCATTGACAAAGCGCCGGATACGCCGAACCATACTTCAAATTAATTTTTGTATAGAGTAAAAGTGATGAATTTGGGCCGATGGGGTAGTAAAATGGACCAGTGCATATTGACGCAAATGGGAATTTAAAGAAATCTGAAACTTTGTTTACTTAGTTGTATTGATAAATGTGAGGTATATTAATTGTTTAATTTTGCTCCCGATGAGATTTAAAAATATCATACGAGTTCGGTTGGTTTTCAAAGAGCACCCGCAGTTAGGTAATATGAACCACCCTTCTATCGGCATGCAGTAGTGAAATTTACTTTATTGCCTTGAAAATTTGAAATTCTGAAGAAACTTTAATTCACTTCTCTATGTCAGAAGCCGTACCGAGGCATTCGTAGGTAAGGTTCATTTTTAGTCGACCTATATGGTCCATATCACTAAAAATGCTAAACAAATTTCACAAAAGTTCATGAACGAGCGGGACAGTAACATGAACGACCGCGCAACGGCTGAGAAAAAAATTCTAGAAATATTCAATTGCCAGGTCTTTATAAAGGGTGTTTTCAGGTACCTTTTCCTTTTAGCGAATAGGGATTTACCACGGGGAAGATACAGGCCAAACTTTTCAGTGTTCCATTTTCACCACTTTTATCCTATCGGGCAGAACTGGTAAATATGGTCCATATTCGTCAGTTTTATCCCATCGGGCAAAAGTGGTAAATATGGTCTATATTCGCCACTTTTACGGATCGGGACATATTCACCCCAAATTATAGAAGAATTGAAAGAGTAGACACTTGACATTAAGCCCGGCGTCAGCCGATTTAGGCCCGAATTTCCATTCGTAACTTAAATTTTCCTTTCAATCTCAAAATAATATTCGCATTGACAAAAAACAGGTTTTCGAAGGTTTTCTCTGATTCGTTTCCGTTTTTTTAAAAGAAATATCCCAGCGGAAAACATTGGAACGTCAAAAACTCAGGAGGGGGGGGGGGGGGGAAGGAGGGCGAGGGATTGAAACATTTAACGCGACTTTACAGGCTTACGGCACATCGTTTCGAGGATGACTGAGAAAGAAAGTGAAGAAACGAGGAATTTAAGTCCTACGAAAACAACCATACATTTTTACCTGCCGGAACGAACGAAACTGGGATGACCAAAAATGGCTGACTGACTGACTGGGATGGGGGGAAAGCTGTGCGAAGATTCGTACAATCATCGTTTGGCAGATTTGGTTAAAATACGTCGATCTGAAAAATAACAATGCGTTGAGTATTGGAGGTTGATCGTCGAATTTTGTGTTTCAGGTGAAGATCTGGTTTCAAAATCATCGGTACAAGTGCAAGAGGCAAGCGAAGGAGAAAGCGATGGCCGAACAGAATGCCCAAAACCAGGTGAGCCTAAAATTCATTGCTGCAAGAATGTGTGACAGAAAAAAAAAATTAGATACAAATCTAGCATGTAACCGATTTCGGTGCGTGCCCTGTCTCGAGATCTCTTACGTGTGCGCGCACGGAAGTAATGTGAAACATCACCCCGAGGCATCGGTGTTGGAGCGACGGCGAATCTCGAACTTCGAACGCGTCGGTAAAACGCGGACAGATGTGCCCGAGTGGATATGCACGGGCACGCGAGTGTCTCTCCCTCCCCCTGGCATACATTAAATCGCGACAGTCCGCGATTCTTATCTTCACTCTGACGTACACAAAAAATCCCGTGGAATCACTGATACACAACGACGCGACGGCGAAAGATACTCGGGTCCAGTGAATCTCGCGTTTATCGCGCAAATTCGACACGACGATTTATTAACTATGATTTTACAATGGAAGCAATGATTTTTTTTTGTCGTTGGTAATATGAATCACCAAACAACATTTTTTTTTTTAAATAAAAAATCCATCTTCCATTCTCAAAGATTTATCGTTCCGGTATCGAAACAAAGTACGTGCGTACTTTGTTTATAACTGACTAACCATCTTATCAATTTTACAACCGAATGAATGAATATTTTTTGTTTCGCTTGTAATATAAATCAGCGCCCAACATTCTTTTATTTTAATACAAAATCCGCGTGCCATTCTCAAAAACCGATCGAAACTAAAACATAAATAAAAGAATCTCATAAATCTTTGTAGTTTCGATGAAACATTTTTTATATTATTAAAACTACAAAGTTAGCGAAAAAAACCCTCTAAGTAATCGTAAAAAAAAAAAAAATGAAAAATTTTCCACTGAAAAAAAAAATGACCTAATACGTTCGCGCTTCAGGCTGTCTCTAACGCAACCGGCTGAGTATAATAAACGCGTTTGCTCGGACCGTAGTTCATCGATCCGTGTGTCTATAGATCGCAAAATAATGGTGCAACAATGTGCTCGGGGCCACGATTGTGTTTCGTAGGCAGCGTAGTGCAGGATAATATAAAAACGAGGCCGTAAACACACACACACACAGCGAGTACAGGGATCAATGGGGCTGAAAGTAATCGCGGGACTCGATCTTCCACGTTGTATTACGACTGCACAACTATACGGGAGTTTCTCATCGTGCCCGAGCGAGCAGCCACCCCATAATTTACTCGTTAGCTCGAATCCGATGAGAGCTGGTGCGCCTGGCCTCGATTTTTTCTTTTCCGGCCTCGATTTCAATTCCAACGCCGACGCCGACGTTCTTCTCTCGGCGGTGGTTTGTTTACCGTGCTCTCGCACAGCTATCTAGATCGGGAAACCGTCGATACGTGTAATTGCGAACCCGCCTTCGCACACTTCACGAACCCCACAATAGACCTAATACACTCCGCTGTAGATCCAACAGTAACGACGTTATGGTTACTTCGTCCGACAATGAGATTCCGAAGTTGAGTTACTTCCCTGTCGATTTCTTCCCCGGCCGTAAACTTCAATTCGAATTGTACTTCAAGTATACTGATTTGAATTATTGAACGAAGCCACGACGATTATCTATTTTTCTTTTAATATCATTAGGGTAAAAGTGGTGAATATGGCCCACCTCGATTAACACGTAAATCAATGATATATAGACCGGGCCATATTCACTACTTTTAAAATAATTTATTTGACGGCCACCGTTTATTTGGTTTAAGTAAAATATTTATTTGATTTAAATAAATATTTCTTTAAATTAAGTAAATAGTTACTTAAATGAAATAAATCTTTATTTGAATCATATAAATATTTTACTTAAACCAAATGAACGGTGGCCGTCAAATAAATTATTTTTCTGGGTGTGCTATGGTAATATCTCTCGAGCGATACAGTCATATTTACTAGATCCTTCTTTTGGTGTTGACTCGCTGACGAAACAAGTAGAATCGGTCAAGTCTGCCACCGACAATGCACAGTTGATTCCGTACACTGTCGATGGCAGATTGTACCGAAGGAACTATATAACCGCGCTGAGCAACACGGTGAGATCCATCCTCGCTGTTACGTTTCGCTATCCAAAGTTGAATGATCCATTGAGAAGGGAAATCGCACTAAAGCAATAACGATACAACTCGGTTGCATTCAACGAAAAATGGATGAAAGGAAAATCTGGCCCTTTGACAATTACGTAACGGCCCGAGGTCTGAATATGACCCACTCAGATTCGTGCGTAATAGTACATTATTCCACGAGGGCGAAAAAGTGTTTCGCACGAGGGATGTACGAAATTTTTCATCACAGGGTGCGAAAATGGCGGTTTTACGCACGCGAAGCGGGCGCACCCAGAAAAATAATTTATTTGACGGCCACCGTTTATTTGGTTCAAGTAAAATATTTATTTGATTTAAATAAATGTTCATTTCTTTTAAGTAATTATTTCCTTAATTTAAATAAATATTTATTTTTATCAAATAAATATTTTACTTGAACCAAATAAACGGCGGCCGTCAAATAAATTATTTTTCTGGGTGCGGAAAAGCGGCCATTTCCGCATCGAGTGATGAAAACAAATTACATACACATATACGGACTGGAACATTTTCGTCAGATTCGACCTACCTGCGATTCCAAACCAGCCGTCTGATTGTTTCTGCAGTTCGGTGTCTTATTGTGTACGTTGGAAACTACTTTGCACAGCGCGCCGCTCGCCGATTTTGTCGCAACGATATCACTGGCCGATAATTATTATGCCGCCCTGAAGATACCGCAATCGTTGACCTGTCGCATAACTTTTTCTATTTTCCCGTATGCAAACACGAAATTTCACAGCTTTAAATCAAGCCGTCTTAGGGAATTCACTACACTCGGAAAACAAGCGTGTTGTTTCTCCACGCTTTAGGCGTGTCAATCGTGTAGTCACTTTTTACACGCGTCAAGGTGTGTTGATTCTCAACACATGTCAAAGTGTTTAAATTTTACACGTTTTACGTGCATTGTTTCAACACGCTGCAAACACATTCACGCATGTCATTACTTTTTACATGGTTGTAGGTGTGTTCACCCCTCCCCCAATACATGTTGAAGATTGATACCGTAGTGCGTAGGTGTAAAAACTGACGAAACTGACGAAAAAAGGTAAAACTGGCGAAACTGACGAAAAAACGTAAAACTGGCAAAACGTGAAAATACCGTAAAACTGCCACTTTCGCGCCGAGTGAAATAAAAGGTTATACGCGAGTCTAGAGCAGATCAAAATGTTGCACATTGTGCATTAGTCTATGCGCAGTCCGCCGACGGTCGGACCAGTTCTGTTAGGGTATGTGGAAAGGCAACTCACCGCTTAGCTGTTTTCCTTTTCCTCGGCCCCCGGAAGCAGATAAAAAAGCTTTTGCGTTTGCTTGCCAAGCAAGCCTTTGCGTTTGCTTGGTAACGATCGAACCCCCACCAAGTCTCGTGCATTTTTATCGGCGATCTTTTTTCATCCTACGCTTCCGGCGCAGCTTGAACAAAAACGTCGAGACATCCGGTACATCTATGCTTATATTATTATTGTAGCACGATCGGACCTCATACACGGTGTGCACCAGATGACCAGTTCTCGAACGTATGCTTGGATGACATTTTTTTCCAAAATCATTTCTACAGAGTTTAAAATCCACGGATATGTGTCTTTGTCTGAAAGACGGTGACACGTGTTGCACAATTCATTGAACTTGAAAACACTCATGTTATTGTAATCACCGGCTATCGTAATCGCAAATATATATACCGACCTGACACGACGGTTCGGGCACTGCCGAGATAACGCTATCATCGCCAATTTATAATGTTAATTATTTACGTTGAATATTACAATGTTGTATCGTAACTATGAATTATTCATGGTAAATAGCCCGAGTAAAACGCGCTCACCCAAGTCAAACCAGGGGCGTTCACTCGCGTTCAAAGGCGTTATTTAGTTTGCACAATACAAAGTTTTTTTTAATGGAAATATTTTGAATCGACTGAAGCGAACAATCGTTCAACAAAAGAATGATTTTTTTTCTCAGTGCACTTCCTCCGTATGCGGTCCGTAACGTAAAATCTCGACATTTTTTGTTTTTCACCCAAACAAAATTTCCTCTATGAGAAAGCGATAAGAATTTTTTTAGGCCGTGAGCTTCGACCGTCGGGCCTAAAAAAAGCAACTTCGCTCGAATCTTTGATCGTTAAATATTCTCTAAATCCTGCGGGAAGTTCGGAAACCTTGCGACGAATTCCTAGAAAAGTATTGAAAATGAATTAATTGCAAATACAAATATTATAGCAACACTTCGTAAAATGTTGAAAGTGGATGTTTCTGAAAAATGTTGCACTGTGTCAATTCGTCGACCAATTCGTCCCTTAAAGTCAGAAATAATTGCAAACCAATTCGAAGCTCGGAACGAAAGGTCTCAAAGATTAATTTCCACATCGCTGAGTTTCGACAAAAATTCATTGTCAAAAATAACTTTTCCGAAACGCGAGACGTTTGACATTCCGGTCGGAATAATAGCGAATTTAAAGGGTGCAAGATAAACCATTCGAGTCGAGTGTCGACGACGAGAGGATGGAAAATTTGGTGATAACGATGGGGTTGAAGAGTCTCCCGCGAGCGAGTTCCTTTCGTTCCGAATAATATTCCTCGAATCCTCTCGAGGTCTCCGGGCTCTTTCGGAATACGCTCCGTGAGCATTTTAACGGCAACGTTAAACGGGAAAATTCGCGTAAAGCGTGTCCTCTCACGCGTCGCCCCATTCCCAAGGAAACAGAGTGCACGCGAGGCTCCGAGAGTTTTCGCTGTGTAAATAAAATGAAAATCCCACTGCGCGTACACCGAAGAGTATGTAAATTTTATGTATACACACACACATAAAAATAAATATATAGTATATCTATATAGGTTTTAAATATCGCGAGAGCCGCGTTCATAAACGCACGGCGAACTCATGATATTTCTAGCATCAGCGAGCCAGAAACCAAGAGCGACGAGCGTGCACGTCGTCGCTAGTGCGCCGGGTTCAGATTTTTTTTTCATATTTTATTTTTAATGTTTTTTTTTCAATTTTTTTTTTTTTTTAATTTTTTTTTTATTCGTTTTATTCCATTCCTCCTGCGGCGCCCCCTCTCTCCGCCTCTCCGTCTTTCTCTCCCGGCGGTAAAAAAATCTCGAGTGGAAGCGCGCGAGCGAGCCCGGCGCACGAACGGGAAAGAGGGCGAGCAAGAGACGACGAAGCCTCTGAGAAGGAAGGACGGTGGAAGGAAGGAGAGAGAACGAGGTCGCGGGGTGGCGCGGAAACGGCCTCTCGAGGGCCGGTCGCCATCTTGCCACGGTACCGGGGTACAGTCAAGCTCAGCAGCACCTGGTTGATGGATACTGAGAGAAAGAGCTCAAAAAGCGAAAAGCCGCCGCCCGGGAGAGAACGTTTTACTGTACTCTAAGCCGGCGACCGGAGCTCCGATTTATATCGAACATCGCACGGATACTCGATTCCCAAGGGCGACTGAAGTTTCGTACTAATATTTTCAGGACTAGGATGCGAACGTCGAGATGAGATGGGATGTCGTACGGAAGGGTGGATGAGAGTACGTGAAAAAAGAAAGGGTTGCAAAAGTGCAACAGCGAGCCACTGTGATCAAAACTGCGCAAGAGCTCTGCAGGGCGCGTCTGCATTTGTAGGCGGAGTTGCGATAAGAGTACTCGAGGATTTGGGAAAAGAGTTGTCGGAGAATTTTTGAAAATTGTACTGCTGATAATGTTTTTGATTGGAATACAACAATAGAAATAGGGTCGTAAAAATAAAAGAATTCTACAAATGCAATAGTAATCCACTATAGCCGAAGCTGCAGAACTTTGTGCAAGCCATTTTGCAAGCATGGTAAGTCGCGTCTGCCAAGTCGCGTCTCTGTTTGTAGGCACAATTGCGATAACAGTGCTCGACAATTTGGGAAAATAGTTGTCGGAAAATTTTAGAAAATTGTACTTCTGAAATGTTTTTGATTCGAATAAAACAATAGAAATAGAGCTGTAAAAAAAGAAGCGAGTTCTAAAAATGCAATAGTAATCCACCATAGCCAAAGCTGCGGGAACTTCCTGCAAGCCATTTTGCAAGCATCGCGTTAAGGCGCGTCTGCATTTGTAGGCAACATTGCGATAACAGTGCTCGACGATTTGGGAAAACAGTTGTCGAAAAATTAACGAAAATTATGCTGCCAAAGTGCGTTTTTATTCGAATAGAAAAAATAGAGTTGAAAAAAAAAACTAAAAAAATGAGTTGTAAAAGTGCAGCAGCAGTCTACCATAACCCAAGTTGCGGAACATTCCCGCAAGCCGTTTTGTACACATCGCGTCGAGGCGTGTCCGCATTTTGTAGTAATATTATTTCGATAAAAATTTGTCGTACAACTTTTGTTCGGATAAACAAAATTTAAGTTCTTTTAAAATGATACTTTTTAAATTTCGATAACACACATTATATCGAAGATAATCATAATAATTTTTATCAACGTATATCCCGTAAATTTCGTCGAACATTTTTAAACAAAATCTGAAGTATTCTTCAAATGTACTCAGTCTGCGCAAAAGGTTCAACGAGCAGCTTTTTTTTTTTTTTTCCGAGAACGGTAGACTATCTCGAGCTCCTTTTAAGACTCGATTATACGTCCAACGGTGCCCACCTCGTATACCCACCGGCGGGTCTCTACGGGTGGAAGGAAAATTCGCGAAATGTAATTTAATTTATATTTCAGAGACGACCAAGTTGAAATATCGGTATTCGGAAAGTCCCTCGTTCGGCTGAGGCAGCAGCCGTGGAACGCCTCGTTCAACCCCTTCATCAACGAAAGAGCGACTCGACGAAATATCGTTTAATGTCTCGGTTCGCTTTGTTCTCGAGTCTGCTCCGCTACCTTGCCTCGTGGCTTTCCTCCCGCCCACCTCTTCAGTCAAGATTCCCTTCGGCTGGAAAGCGAGCCAAAGTCGGTGATCTTTGATAAATTATTATATCGGTATTTTAAAGTCGTCACATTTTTTTTCTTCATATTTTTTTATATATTTTTTTTTAAACGAGTGGGCTGCATATTCATCGACTGAAAGCATCCTTTTAGCCAAGAGTAGCTTCATTCGAGGAGAGTATCCTCGAAACAAGCATAAGAAAAATGCATTCGGTCGGCCGGGGTCTTGCAGTGAATGCGTTGCCATCGGGATATTATTTTTCTCGTGTAATACGCATGCATTTTTTTGTGAAATTAATTTATTCCGGCGTTTAAAGGAATACGTCACAGATCGCCGTTTTTTAATGGCGAGGGTGGCGAGGGGCATGTTGCTAGCAATGGTTGAGGCCTGAGTAGGGGAGACCGGGGCAAAATGGCACAACGGGGTAAAACGGGACAGCGAGGGCAAAACTCATTTCCAATAATTTTTGGATGCCCCATTTTGTCCCAACGATACATCCGGATATTCAAACCCGTTTTGCCCCATGTGGCACCATCGCTACCATCCAAAAGTTATTCGACAATTGCGTTTTCTTTCGCAATCCCGTTTCGCCCCGCTGTGCCATTTTGCCCCGCTTTCCCCTATCTATTCATATACAGGTTCGAAGCTCCTTCAACTCGTAATATCTTCGAAAATCTATGGGCGCAAGTAGATTTAATTTTTTTAATGTGTCCGTAATAATGTTGTAATGTTATTTTAGGAAAAAAATTCTAATACAGTAGTCTGAAAATATATATTTTTTAAAAAAGAATGTTGTTTGTCACGCTGCACCGTATGCAGCTCATGCTAATTGACACAATTTTAAGCTCATGTATTTCGAAATCCATGTGGGGAAAAAATTATTGTAAATTTTTTTCGAAAACCTTATTCATTGCTTTATAACACTTGTGATTTTTTATAGTTCCAAAAGTATAAAAGTCGTGGTGTGACGTATTCTCTTAAGATCATGTAAAACGCCGCGGTCGGTAATTAAAACTGTGATTAATTTTTTTAACGATGCTGACCCGGGCTGGTCAAAAGAAAATTCTTACACGAAGCTGAATTGATATCCGAGTCAAGTGAGAATTCGCTTGTAACCGAAAATGGTTAGCGACCGAGAAAAAATCGATTACAGTTTGTATAACGTTTTTATTAAGTCAAAGAAAATTCTTACACGAAGCTGAATTGATATCCGAGTCAAGTGAGAATTTGCTTGTAACCAAACATGGTCAGCGAGCGAGAAAAAAATCAATTACAGTTTGTATAACGTTTTTATTGAGTCAAAGAAAATTTTTACACGAATCTGAATTGATATCCGAGTCAAGTGATAATTTGCTTGTAACCGGAAATGGTTGCCGGCCGACAAAAAAAATCGATTACAGTTTATACAACGTTTTTATTAAGTCAAAGAAAATTCTTACACGAAGCTGAATTGATGTCCGAGTAAAGTGAGAATTTGCCTTTAACCGGAAATGGTTAGCGACCGAGAGAAAAGAATCAATTGCAGTTTTCATTACCGACCGAGCGGCGCGGCCCGGGCCGCGTCGCGAGAAAGGGGTGTCACATCGCCTTAAGCATCGCAGTGTAAAAGTCCACCGCCTGCATTAACTGTGAACGGTCGGCGGCATCATAGCGAGGGTACGGAGTTTAACTCCTCTGTTAACACCTCCTCGGTACCTACTCTACATACCGGCTCTATCTCCCGTCGGCGTGCAACGCCGTACATCACGGTCATTTTCGCCGGAAATCGTTTAACGCGTGTTGAAGTGGATAAAGTGGCGTGACGCGTGACGCGCGCGCGGCACCGCCGTCATATATACATTTAGCGTAATCATCGTCACTTTGTCAGCCTGTGAAGTGCATTGCAACGGTGCACTTAGTTCTGAGATCGTACGAGCACTTCTCGGCTCGCGCGACGATATACGGACGTGTATATACAACATAATAATACATAACAGTAGAGCACCGGAACGTTTTACATATATTATCTGGTTTAGGGTATCGGAGGTACGGTTACGTCCTGTCCGAGACGTGATTGCTGAGTTTTTTTGCCCGTTCCTTAAAAGCAATTAAGGAGAGTCGAGGAATGCAGATAAGACAAATTGGAAACATTTGTTTCACATTATTTTACAATGGACATTGATTATCGACATCAATAGGATGTCGATGTCTATGTAGACAGTCGACATCGATAGGATATCGAGGTCTATGTCGATAATCGACATCAATAGGATGTCGATGTCTATGTCGATAATCGACATCAATAGGATGTCGATCAAACTTCACACTCGGTGAAAAGACGCACTTTCCTCCTTTGTAGCATAATACACTATTTCGCACTAGTATCGTAATGTACTGTCGCTCGACTGGTCAGCATAGCGCGAATGTGCTTAAAAAAAAAAAAAAAAACCCAAATATTGTCGTACCCATATTTGATCGCGGAAGACTTATATAGCATAGTGTCCGGCACTCCTGCAGCTTGTTTCCCCAAGTCCATAGGCACCGTTCGTCGTTGTGTTATACCCCGGCTCGTCGATGATGTTATACGCGAATGTGAAGTTTGATGCCTTCGCTTCGCTTGGGCATCAAACTTCACACTCGGTGGAAAGACGCACTTTCCTCCTTTGTAGCATAATACACTATTTCGCACTAGTATCGTAATGTACTGTTCTGTCGCTCGACTGGTCAGCATAGCGCGAATGTGCTTAAAAAAAAAAAAAAAAAAACCCAAATATTGTCGTACCCATATTTGATCGCGAAAGACTTATATAGCATAGTGTCCGGCACTCCTGCGGCTTGTTTCCCCAAGTCCATAGGCACCGTTCGTCGTTGTGTTATACCCCGGCTCGTCGATGAAGTTATACGCGAATGTGAAGTTTGATGCCGTCGCTTCGCTTGAGCATCAAACTTCACACTCGGTGAAAAGACGCACTTTCCTCCTTCGTAGCATAATACACTATTTCGCACTAGTATCGTAATGTACTATTCTGTCGCTCGACTGGTCAGCATAGCGTGAATGTGCTTAAAAAAAAAAAAAAAAAAACCCAAATATTGTCGTACCCATATTTGATCGCGAAAGACTTATATAGCATAGTGTCCGGCACTCCTGCAGCTTGTTTCCCCAAGTCCATAGGCACTGTTCGTCGTTGTGTTATACCCCGGCTCGTCGATGAAGTTATACGCGAATCAACGTTGAACGAACGTATCCATCGTCCTCCTCGGCAGGGGAAGTTCCGGGACGGGCGGCTGAGCTTCGTGCGTGCGCTGTAACTGCGCACCACGCCGCGCCGCGCCGCACACTGCAGAGCGTTGTTATTAGAGCGAGCCGGGCAGCGCGGTGAAGAGATCGAAGAGGAATGTCGTGTACTCGATGTTGATACAGCTGAGTGGTCCACCGTTGGGCAGGTACGCGGACACGCGGGGCTTGCTCGGCTTCTGTTTGGCATACCGTTCGAACGGTGAGCTGCTCGGGGACACATACAAGCGCAAACGGTCGACGTCGTTATAGATGGATCGCGTGAGATGGAATCGGGAATGGGGAAGAAAAAAAAAAGAAAGTTCTGTCCAAGAAGGATAAGCAAACCTGAGAATATACGAACGTGAGATACGTACGACTGTAAATGTTGATCCATGCAGAGGGTTTATATATCTGTATATGTATGCATTTATGTATATGTGTATATGTATGTATGTATATAGTGTGTCGTGCGTGGATGACCGTAGTCTCCTATATTAAATTTTCAAAGATAATGGAAATTATCGATTATTAATTAAAATTAATAATTAAGAGGAAAAAATACATTCTGTCGGAGCAGAATGAGCGAAGCCGAGCGTATAAGAACGTCAGATAGGTACGATGGTAAACGTTGATCTGTGAAAAGGGTTTATAGCTTATATATATATATATATTGCATTGCAAAAGTGTCTTAAAAATTCGGAACCGATGCTTTGTTTTCAAATAACATCGATTCACAATTTCGACTTCCAGCATATTCGAGTACAACTAATTGGTAGCACCTCGCTTAAGTTTTTTATTTCGCTCGGTGCGTAAATGGATGGAACACCTATTTGCAGACCTTGTGAAATAAAATTTTTACATAGTAAAAAGTAGATCACAGTAGCCACCTGTATTAAATATTAAAAATTAATAGGAAAAAAATTATTATTGATTGAAATTAAATAAAAAATGAAGATGAAAGAATAAGTTCTGTCCAAGAAGAATAAACAAAACCAAAAGTATAAGAACGTGAGATACGTATCATGGTAAATGTTCATCCGTGCAGCCGGTTTATATATATATATAAAGTGAGTCATGTGTGGACTACGGTAGTCACCTGTACTTATTCGTAATGAGTCCGCGTTGTACGCCACTCGGAACGACGACGAAAATCGACGAGAATCGAGACGACGAGAACGACAGAATCGCATACTTGGTGTATTATAGCTATATCCTGTTCGCGTCGTCCTTGCGTTCTCACCGTGTGTACCCGAGCATCTACGTTCTGTTTGCTCGGAACACAGCAGCACCGGTTTTAGTCTCTCTCGAATCTCAACGCACAGCACTCCGTGGTTTCTGTGTACATAATGCCATATACATAAACCCTATATCTGTGAGGCATACATTACAATTCATTCCTCCGTTCTGTTTTAACGGACGCAAATTTATTCGACGGAATTTCGGGGGAAAAAAATCGGTGGAAAACTTAAAATATTTTTCGACGTGTTAGAAATTCTTGGAATTGTTTTTTTTATTTTATTTTATAGCATCTTCCTTTTGAATTCATAATAATTTGTGGCAATTTGGGAGAGTTGAACTTCGAAGTGCCGAAATAAGTTCTTCCACGTTCGTTTCACTGGACTGAGAAATATCGCTTGACTAAGATCGGAAAGACGTATTTTTTGTGCTTATGTACAAAAAAAATGAATTAATTACGGAAATTAAATTCTTGTGAACCCAATACAGTTTTTTTTTAATTCTCCGAGTCTAGTCTCGCCATATGAGAAGGCGTATCAGGAATAAATAAAAAAAATTTGACATCTTTTACAATTAAAAAAGACATTGTGATCTCGCTGTCGATGTAGTTGAAAAGTTTTTACCGAAATATTTAAATTCCGAGGGCATTCTTTGGAATTTTAAGTTTTTTTTTTAAATTCATACTTTGATAGGCTCTCGGAAGCGATGCACAGTGACTTGCTGTGCATCTAGCACAGCAGTCGTGATGCATGAAAAGTATACGATTACAGTGATGTCCCTTCGTTCGTCTCATGATTAATTGAATTAATGATAACGTATTAGGGGAAGCGGGACAAAACGGAACATTTTTACCAATTTTTCGTAGAATCTAAAAAAAAATTGGATGAAAATTAATTCAATCAGAAGTTCTGCTCTCAGAAAAATTGAATTCTATACAATGAAATTTATAGCCAAGCTAAGCGATAACTTCGATCTATTTCTGTGACATAAAATTCTATTTTGTCTTTATTTCAACGATAACCCCCTACAACATCAACTTGGCAATCATATTTGAACCCGGCCAAACATAATTGATTTGCGTATTTATTTTTATAGATATCACATATAAATATATATATAGACCATATAAAATAATGAATTTCTAAATCGCCAAATCTGTACACTGATAAACAAATACGATTGAATCAACTAAGATTCGGGTAGGGACGTTCAACTAAATATTTTGTTGGTACAGCCAAAAAAATTTGTTAGTTCAACAATTTGTTGGGTGATTTCACGATAATATTTTTAAGTCATTAAAATATTTTGTTCGACCAACTAAACATGTATTTGAACGTCCCTGCCCGAATCTTAGTTGATTCAACTGTACTTTTTTTTATCAGTGCAGGCAAGCTGAAATATTTATTTAACGTGTCTGTAAACAAAAAAAATATGATTTTACTAGATTTAAGTAATAGATTTAAGTTTTTGTAGATTCGTACGAAGAACAAAAAAATAATCGACGTTTTGTTTGATCTTCTTTTGCAGAGCGCGAGTTCGCCGAGACGCGTTGCTGTTCCGGTGCTAGTGAAGGACGGAAAGCCGTGCGGCAGCGGGGGCGGAAACGAGGGTAGCCGAGGAGGGCCAAGCGCGGCTCTGGCGAGTCCGGCGCCGCACATGACAGCGGCCTCGAGTCCTCACGGTTCCCACCACGCGGCCTCGGTCTCCCATCACTCCGTCGTCGGCGTCAGCCACGTAATGACCTCGAGCCAGAGCCTCCAGCACTGTTCGTACGCGAGAGCCGGCGGACAGCAGGGGATGCAGCAGCAGCAGCAGGCCCAGTGCGGAGCTTATCTGCCCTTGCAGGGTAGGGCCTGGTAGTGCGCGCCATCCGCGGCGGGGGCCGCGGCCTACGCCAATCCCTCCGTCACAGGCCCATGGGCCCTCGCCGCGGATCCGACTGCCTGGTACGCCATACCCGACGACAGTCCTTGAGCAGACGAGCTCTCCATCCAAGATCGACCGCTCGACTATATACTGTACGACAAGCGATAATACCGACACCATCGGTATCGGAACGATCGATACGCGATCGGTACCGGCGATCGCGATGCGCGGAGGGCGTAACGACCGGTATCGGGGAAATGGGGACCTAGAATCGATTGCCTGGCACGCCGTACCCGACGAGAGTACTTGAGCAGAGAAGCTCTCCGTCCAAGATCGAAACGATCGACACGCGATCGGTACCGGCGATCGCGATGCGCGGAGAGCGTAACGACCGGTATCGGGGAAATGGGGACCTAGAATCGATTGCCTGGCACGCCGTACCCGACGAGAGTAGTTGAGCAGAGGAAGCTCTCCATCCAAGATCGAAACGATCGATGTCCGACCGGTACCAGCGATCGCGATGCGCGGAGGGCGTAACGACCGGTATCGGGGAAATGGGGACCTATAATCGATTGCCTGGCACGCCGTACCCGACGAGAGTACTTGAGCAGAGAAGCTCTCCGTCCAAGATCGAAACGATCGATGCCCGACCGGTACCAGCGATCGCGATGCGCGGAGGGAGTAACGACCGGTATCGGGGAAATGGGGACCTAGAATCGATTGCCTGACACGCCGTACCCGACGAGAGTAGTTGAGCAGACGAGCTCTCCATCCAAGATCGAAACGATCGATGCCCGACCGGTACCAGCGATCGCGATGCGCAGAGGGCGTAACGACCGGTATTGGGGAAATCGGAACCTAGCATCGATTGCCTGGCACGCCGTACCCGACGAGAGTAGTTGAGCAGACGAGCTCTCCATCCAAGATCGAAACGATCGATGCCCGACCGGTACCAGCGATCGCGATGCGCAGAGGGCGTAACGACCGGTATTGGGAAAATCGGAACCTAGCATCGATTGCCTGGCACGCCACAGCTGACGACAGTACTTGAGCTCTCCATCCAAGATCGAAACGATCGGTACACGACCGGTACAGTGATCGCGATGCGCGGAGGCCGTGTCGACCAGTTTCGGCAACATCGATATATACGATACTTGAGCGTACGAGCTCTCCATCCATGATCGATCATCCGACTGTATACTCTACGATAAACGATAATACCGACAGAATCCAAACGATCAATTCGCAATCGGTGCTGCGATCGCCGTGCGCGGTCAGCGCAATGTCGGGCCGGTATCGGGGAAATCGAACATTAGAAACAACTGCCCGGCACGCCACATTCGACGACAGTACTCGAGCAAAAGAGCTCTCCATCCAAGATCGATCGCTCGACTGTATACTGTACGATGAACGATGATACCGGCACGATCGAAACGCCTCCGGTACTGCGTGACCGTACAACGATCGCGATGCGCGGACGTCGTTGCAACCGTATCGGGGAAATCGGACCCCAAAACGACAATTCGAGAGTACTCGCCAGTGCAAACGATCGACGGACTCGGGGACCAAAAGGAGCACGATAATTGGGCTCGCGTTCGTCAAAGCCACTCGACCGGTAACCGGAAGTCTCGAATTCACGCGAAACTAGACGCTCCGTTCCATCGAACGGTATCGCTACCAACGGCATGACGCTTTACAAGATCGTCGAGAGCGACTCGAGGCTCTTGCGTTGTACAAAGTCGACCAAATACAAAAATCGGCACGCTCGCTGCGCATTAACGGTACGCGATATTACCAATTTTTTTTCTTCTTTTTTTTAAAGGTAAAATGGATCGTTCGTTCGTAATTTACGGAGGGACTCGGAAATAAAATAATAATAATAATAACACAATTTCCGAAAAAAAAGATAACATCGATCGACCGAAATTTTCGGTTATATCTTTTTTTTTTGGGAATTCGCGAACGATCCGTGTCAGCGCTGAGCGCTGCGACGTCGCGACGTGCTCGACGAAGACATTTTTAATAAACCGATGTTGACGTGTGTAAATAATTATACTTACTGTATCGGATCGAGAATGAGGGAGAAAAAAAAAATTCCCTCGCGAAAACGCGACAATCGTTCTCGTCGTGCTACCAACGAATTTCTAAGAATTTGGGGAAAAAAACGAGGTGTTATATATACGCTGTATAACGTTTAGAGAGAATGAACATTATTAATATTAATATAATGAATTTAAACACAAGAAATGAAAAAAAAATTTAAATAATGCCAACAAGAACGTTCAAGAAAAAATGATATGGATCGACGATATACAGAGATGGTAGAGTGCGAGGTTGAAAGGAAGAAAGAACGACAAAAAATTAAAGAAAATAAAAAATCAACAAAAAATTAGAGATTATTATAAAGTTTTGTAAATAACGGAAAGAGATATTAATAAAATGATACTAATGCACCTACGGCGATGTTGTGGTTATTTATTGGCGAGATTCCTTGTCAGATGGGTGATTCGAGGTTCGAATTAGATTTTAAGATTTTTGTATGCGTAATATTTTTTTTTAGTTATTGGTTTTCCGTGGCAAAGCGGATAGCACCTAATCATACGAAGCTTTTATTTTTTTTAATGTGCTGAATTTATCAGGTGGTCATGGAGTTTCTTTCGGCGATTTGTAAAGATTTGAAAATTCTTTAAATAATTTCCATAATTAATGGCCATTTCGGCAAATATTTTTAACAAAATATTTTAAATATAACACTGTCATGGGAAAAAAATGCACACCCACTGTCCCGATTTGTCTCGGTAACTTAAATCTCACTTCGGTGATAATGGGCTTATTTCGATACATAAAAAATAAAAAATAAAACGATTGAATCTTTCGATATGCAACTTAATTTAGAAAAAAAACTATATTAAAAACGCGTCATATCACGTATTGCTGTTCGTCCACTAATATAAAAACAAAATAATATTAAAAATAATATTGATTTTTAGACAAAGTATTGATTGCCCGAGTATTTTTATAAAAAATTGTGTGCCTCTTTTTTCAATCTTACCGGAACTTGATCCAGAAGAAAACCGACGGTAAAATTTCGAGGTATAAGTAATGTTCTCGGGTTTCATTTTTCTCGAAAAAAAAATAAAAGTAAAAAATAAATCCCCCGTCATGTCCCGTCGGTTGCTCACCACTCGTTCCCGTATTTGCGATGCGCCTCCCAATGCCAATAACACTAAGAATGTTTCATTACATCTCTCGTAGTCGTTTTACCGTTGCTCTCTCGAGGACCCGCAGCGAGGCCCGGCCCGTCCCTCGGAAAGCTCTCCCGCACAGCGTCATGGAAACACCCCGGCACGGGGGTTGTTCGCAGTCGGCTGTAGAATTTGATCGCTTGACTGGAGAACTTCGTGCAACAGTCGAGCCTTTCTTGGCCCCCCTTGCTCACGATTATTAAGGTAAGCCGATATTCGGGGTACGTGTAGGTGAAGATTAAAGGTCTGAACGGAATAATAGCAATAACGAACTGGAGCGGATACACCCAATGCGCATGCGCGGGATTGTCTTCCGGACCAGAATGTGCACAGCAGTCGGAAAGGCAGGTACGAAGTCACGGATCAGTACCGCATTTTTGGCGATGTATTGTCAAATGTTTCTCTCTAAGGTAACAGATTACAAAACAAGCATACGCAAATTGGCCCAACGGCAGAAAAATAATATGGCCATTAATTTGCTCGTCATTCGAAGTAGACGCGGAGTATTGTGTTAAGTTCTGGGGAGGATGCACCGGTTTTTTTTTTTTCATACGTGTTTAAGGCAATAAGAAAATAATATTTATATACAATAATAATATTCTGTGATAATCGGTGTATAATTTTTATTGCCGAATTTTCGCAATGGATTTAAGAGTATTCTAGAATAATTAACAACTCATTAATCAACCCGAACAAAAGAGAAGCCCCCAATAGTAAAAATTAAAGCTGTACGAATTGGAGTATAGGGGAGACCGGGGCAAAATGGCACAGCGGGGCAAAACGGGACCGTGAGGGCAAAACTCAATTTTCGAATAATGTTTGGATGCCCTGATTTGTCCCGACGATACATCCGGATTTTCAAACCCGTTTTGCCCCGCTGTGCCATTTTAACCCGCTCTCCCGTACTTGCACCGTTACGTCTCATTAAATAAAACATTTAAGTACTCGAAAGGATCTTATGAAGATGTAAAAATTAAGATTGCCTCAGTAAATAAAAAATATCTTATCGAAAGGAGTAAAATAATTCGATAACCTAATATTCGATAAAACGTAATTGTGTAATATAATTTGTCACGAAGTTGCTTGTTATTACCTCTACAGTAGTTCAAGCTATATACAGCGTATTATGCTAACTTATAGGGTGGATGTATCGTTTTTTCGTACACGTGTTGAAATTAACGAAAATAAAATATTCATATAATAATAATATTCTGTCATAATCGATGTGAAATTTTTATTGCCTAATTCCCGCGATGGAACTAATAAAATTGGAGAATAATTAACAACTCATTAATCATTCCCAACGGAGGAGAAGACCCCCTCTCGTCGAACTTACAGTCGTATGAATTGGAGTACTGCACGATAAGATCTCGTTTGAAAAAATTAAACATTTCGGTACGTGACGTTGTGCCGCAACGAAAGGGTGTAAAAAGGATGTCGATAGTCCGTCGCTAACTGCCCTTCCCGCGCGATACAAGAGTTCGGACGGTATTTACCCGAGTCTGTTGTGCCTTTGTAGTGAGTCAATGTCCGTGTGCGAGTAGAACGCGGGAATAACGCCGAGGATAATTCGAATTAGGGCCTCCAGCGAAGATAACTCGAATATTATGCGTTTTCGACGTATTATCCGGAACAAATATGTGCGGGCAAATATGTCTAAAATATATATATATATCAGCGCATATGTGAAGTATGCAGCTTATATGAAAAATGTATTTTCCCGCGAAAAATAGTATCTTTTTAATGTAGATTTATAACTTTAATATAAAATGAAATGCTTTAATATTTTTTTTAAACAATACAGCTTTTTAACGTATTATTCGCGTACAATTAACATTACTTCAAATAATTTTTTTCTTCAATTTCGTAGTCGCAAAAATGCATCCGCGTCCACAATTCCGAGGTAACGATAAGAAAACAAGAAAAAAATCGTCGTTTTCTTTTCTTCCCGTTTACGTCTACCGCGAAGTGTCGCACGAAGCGTAGTGCGAAAGAATACCGTAGCGACATACGCGCGACCATCGACTGGTCCGTAACGGGGCCGTTATAGTGGTCTTACGAGCGCACGACGGTGGCGTAGATGCGAAGAGTTTTGGAGAGGGCGTCGATCCGTTGGTGTGACATACGAGGGTTGCGCCTGACTCTGACAGGCCTGGCAACCACCGGGTCGTCGACGCGCCTCGCTTCTGCCGCTGGTCACTCTTATACGCACGTATCTCTACTATCGTCATGAGCCGGCGAGAGTTCCCCCTTCGCCCTCCGCCCCCCTCCCCCCTTACGCACCCCCCGACCCGCCATTATCATATTTATTAACTGCCGAGATCGCGCGCGACACCGCTTATATCTACACCTATCCCACTGGCCATTCCTGTATATAATATGATTCGTGTCGTTGACAGCAGCACGTGGCCAGCTCGGACCAACATCGGCAGATTCGCGCAAGGGTCGCGCCGCGCGCGCCCACCAAACTTTGGATTCGTTGTCGTTTGATACGATTATACGCGTACCCTGGTATAGATTTCTCGCCTCTCGGACCGACTCCACACCCGGCGTAGAACAGTTATGCTATCCGGGCTTTCGCTCGCACGAACCTCCAGAACACTTCTGCGGATCGACCGACTTTTCACGGCTCTGTATATCTTTCGCGAAGGAGGGAGCGCGATTTTTTTTTTTAAGATATCGAAAGGAGTTTCGAGTAGGACATTTCGTTCTATTTTTTTCATTTATTTATATTTATATTTATTTCATCATTTATTTATCGTGCAGGTTTGGAGTGGGATATTTCGTTCTTTTCATTTTTTAAATCTTCTTATTAGATATGTGAATAATGGTCGGAGGCCCATTGTGCAAAATGTAAATGCGAATCGATTATACGAGATACATCCGTACACCTCTTGGACAAGTTGGGTTTGTTGTCGTTTGATACGATTTTACGCGTACCCTGGTTTAGATTTCTCGCCTCTCGGATCGACTCTACACCCGACGTAGAACAGTTATACCATCCGTGCTTTGGCTCGCATGAACCTCCGCACCCTTCTGCGGATCGACCGATTTTTCACGGCTCTGCATATCGTCCGCGAAGGAGGGAGCACGATTTTTATTTTTTGCAGAAATCAAAAGGAGTTCGGAGTGGGACATTTCGTTCTTTTTAATTTTTATTTATTTATCGTGCAGGTTTGGAGTGGGACATTTCGTTCTTTTTTTTTATTTTTTTTTTTAGATATATGTATTATGCTCGAAGGCCTATTGTGCAAAATGTATATGCTAATCGATTATACTAGATACATCCGTACACCTCTATACGGGGATTTGCCGCACGGGGCTGGTATCGGGTGAGCGGCGTCCGGCCGAGGCTTATGGGGGCTCCCGTTCCCGATTCGAACAGCATCAGCGTCCGATCGATCTCGTTGCGAGGAGAGCTTCGTTTAGAGAACGTTCGAAATTATAGTTTCGATTGTGGCATCATAAATATTCGGGTGTCGGCCGGTTTACTATGATATTATTTTTATCTGCGATGTTTTTTTTTTTTGTAAATCGGTTTTCGCGTTTTTTGTTTTAGACAATTTGTTAGGGGATTTGATGTTGGGTTCTGGATGGAATCTTTTTTCCGAATATGAACTAAAATGGTAAGGTGGTAAATGAGGATCGGCTTTGCGCGCGAGGTAAAGCGGTGAATATGGCGCACGTATTAATCACGTAGATCAATGGAGTATTTAATATTTAACTTCTCAACATGGTGTGCACATTTGACAATGTTTCGTTGAGCGGTTGAAAAGATACAGCATTTTAATTATGCGGTAAAGACATATATTTGTAGTCAAAGATTTGAAGAATGTCATCGGTCAGAAGATCGGAATCGTGAAATTTCAATCTCGTTCTATTGGGTTACGGTTAAGGTTGTTGTGGGGCAACATCAAAATCCTACCATCATCATACAAATTTACACGACTGTACATAATCGCTTTGACGAGGGTCTCGTAAAATTTGGAACGAATCCACAGCATAATTTTTGAGAAAAAAAATCGGAAAGTTATCGGGTTTCGTGCACTGATTGCACTACTCTTATAGAGAATTCCTGACCATCCCGTCGTATATAGTTGATATCTCCTATGAAAATGCGACTAAGTACGTGGAAAAGTATGTAAAGTTGAACGGATAGGACTCAGGTCGATGGCCCTTTGCCAAGGTGTATAATTATAATTAGGAATAAAACTGGTATACGATGATAACCGTATAAACATTAAGCGTTGTCGATAAATGTCTTTTACCACTACTATTGTAAAAAATAATAACTGCGTTGCTAGAACTTCGGAACATGAAAGTTTTCGTGCATGGCCCAGTGTCTTGCCTTTTTACCTCATCAAATTAAATCAAATTCATAAATACAGCCTCAAAACGCTTTGAAAATGTAAATAAGAAACACTTTCAAAATAATAAGAAAGCTCTGAAAAATAATCATATGTTTTCAATTTTAACGAAGAGGTTACAAAAAAGGATTGCCTTTTGAAGACTTTTTTTAAATTAAATTGTCAATAACTCAAACTGAACGTCGGTTGATGTTCTTACACTGAAAGAAGGATTGAGTGCATCAACTAACGTCTTAATGTTCCTAAATTGTGGGAGAACCGTCATTGGACTACTCAAGAAAAACTCTTCTTAAGAAGCCTTGAGAAAAAGTATGCTTCAGGGTACAAAATTCTCACCAAATCTCACCGCTGGCCGGGAATCCCGGATACATCATTAATCATCTCGTCTTAAATAACGTCTCGTTTCGTCCGTCTCTCGGTGCGTTGATCGTTGTAAATTCATGGTACTCTCGAAGGAGGGTGATTGAGAGCAGGAGGAGTAGCGCAGCCGAACGCGTCACCCTTTGCCAAGGCTGCAAATCACACGTCCATGAATAAACGAGATAGGGAATCGTGGGGGTTGTTTCGTCGTCGACGACGACGACGACGTCGACAAGAATGATCTAAGATGTCGGTAAAGTACAAGAGGGAGGCGGAGGCGCGAGCTTTTGGTTCCGAGTAAGGGATGCTAATATCCCTTCGTCGGTCCCGGTCGCGGGCGTCGCACCAGATCTCTCCAGTTTACCCTTCCGTCACGCCCCCATCGTTTCGTAGTCTGTTCGCATATAGACCGCGTGTAGTATTATAATGGAATCGCAGAGTCAATTGTAGGCACTATACTGCAATGCATATAACGTTCCTTCAGGGTAAACTGGAAGCTCTCGCAAAGCATCACAAATCCAGTGAAATGCTTCGAAACGGATGCGCTATACTCATCCGAGCCGCAACCAAGTCGGCATTTACCAATCGTCAAGGAACAATGAGCCACCGACGGCACCAACAATTTCGAATTCCGCCAATGTGCAATACAGGAAACATCAGTCATCCCGAGGAGATTGTATGTATATATATATATGTATATGTATTTGTATATGTATATGTATATGTATATGTATATGTATATGTATATGTATATGTATATGTATATGTATATGTGTATGTGTATGTGTATGTATATGTATATGTATATGTATATGTATATGTATATGTATATGTATATGTATATGTATATGTATATGTATATGTATATGTATATGTATATGTATATGTATATGTATATGTATATGTATATGTATATGTATATGTATATGTATATGTATATGTATATGTATATGTATATGTATATGTATATGTATATGTATATGTATATGTATATGTATATGTATATGTATATGTATATGTATATGTATATGTATATGTATATGTATATGTATATGTATATGTATATGTATGTGTATATGTATGTGTACAGATAGTACGCAGATATGATGGTTCGTATACTAAATGCGATTAAACTGTCGTTGATCGAGGACCGTAGCTATTATATTGGTCTGGTATCCGATGCGAATGCCAGACAACGCGGAGGTATGTCGTGCCGTCGAAAACTCAAAAGCATTCCTAACCGGATAACCGAGGCGATGATATTGACACTCGAAGATCCGAGTAGCGAACGCCATCGAGGAACAGTGTACGCAGATATGCATGCGCGGGTCCGTGACTGATATGCCTGCATCGAATGTAATATAAGGTACATGTACACGCGTAAGGGATATTGGATATTCGACGGATGGGGCTGGCGCTGAAGCTGCGCGGGCGAAGGCGCGGGTAACTGGTACACCTGTGCGTCACCGGAGAGCTCAGATACCTGCGTACCTACGTACTTCCTCTGTAACCATGACTACACGCGTGCTCGAGAGAAGATATAGGAACTACCTGCAGATAGATGAGCACTCTACCGTTGTATCTATATAGGGGCGGACGCGGGTTGGATTACATCGCCGGGTCTGCAACGAGACCTACTCCGCTATAAAGGTATACATTATAATGGAGCGAATGTCACACGGTGTAACTCGCACGCTATCGAAATGATCGTGTGGGAAGGTAAAAGGAAATAGCCGACAAAGGGCAGACTGCTTCCTCGCCAGTTGGCGACTATTTCAGTGATACAATTAATGTCTTTGGGGCCGAATGAGTTTCATCGCGGAATTGAATAGTTATTTGTGTGGTAAGGCCGTACACGAGTCAGGACTCCCCTTTCGTTCACAGAATTTTTCCTAACAAACGTACGAAAGTCACGCGACTATTTTAATAGTGTAATGAGATTACGATTAGCAGTAAAGGTAAGTTTTTAGGGATACACGAGATTCATTGTGAAATAGAAATTGTTTTTTTTAAATCTATACGTCTAAGCTGTATACGTGTATACTTTCACAAGATATCGTGGAAGTGGCACCTTGTCGGATCGGACAACAGTTGTCGCTCGGTTGTTTTCGGTTATCAACCAAAAAGCAACCGATTACTTTTCCACAAAAAAACTGAAAATTTTAACACCATTTCATCAGCATATAGAAAATAAAAAAATCAATTAATGACAACGATTTGCAAGAAATCGATTATCTCGAAGTATAGAAATTACCTTCATGACACAATTGTTTGTGCGAGCCTCAATAATATAATATTCGGGGCCCGATTGAAGATTTAAGCGCGTCAGCAGAGAAGCTTTCGATTCGGGAACGAAGTGTTGTAGAGTAAAAAAATCAATTAATGACAACAATTTGCAAGAAATAATATTCGGGGCTCGATTGAAGATTTAAGCGCGTCAGCAGAGAAGCTTTCGATTCGGGAACGAAGTGTTGTAGAGTAAAAAAATCAATTAATGACAACAATTTGGAAGAACTCGATCGATTATCTCGAAGTATAGAAATTACCTTTATGACACAATTGTTTGTGCGAGCCTTAATAATAGAATATTCGGGCTCGATTGAAGATTTAAGCGCGTCAGCGGAAAAGCTTTCGATTCGGGAACGAAGTGTTGCAGAGTACTGGTACGTGGTTTCCGTTCGATCCGTCGTTTCTCTCTGTCTGTACATAACCTCGTCGCTGCGTCGGTGGTTTCGCGCGCGGATGTACATCGAGGGACGACGAGCGCCGGGATCTCCCGTCCGGGATCCGCAGCCGAAGCGAGCTCGAGCTGGGGAACGATGGAGCAGCGAGGTGGGAAACGGGACTCCGCCTATTCTGCTCCCGGCATGATCGAGACCGCGCCTCACAACTCCACCCCTCGATCGCCGTGTGCCGCGGCAAGCAGGCCAGCACCACGCTCGAAGGTACTGTAGGGGAATAGTGCATTTTACTCCTACGCGAGCGAAGTGACAATGACGAGAACCTTTCGACAAATAAAATTATCGCATAAGCGCGGGTTCGAAGTACAAAAGGACTTTGAAATTGGTAATAAATCTCACGTACCGTTTGATTCACTTTGACCCGTTCGTCGTGATTTGTTGTACGTATCGGATGGAACACGGAGTTCTCCTGTATTAAACGATGTACACTTTTTTTCTTCGCTTGATTAGATAAAGGAACGGAGCTTCAGTGCCATTGGATGCTAAATGATTTTTATGCACACGGCACTGTCGCAATCCGCACAACCCTTTTCCGTTACTTCCCGAGGTAGCACAAAAAAATTGGTTTTCAGAAAGTGATCTAAATGGGTTACATATGTCCATCCGGATGGTAACTATAAGCTATCCTACGTCCAAAAGTTAACTTTTTGAATAGAAGGTAACTTTCGGATGCACGGTCCAGACGGACATATGTGACCCATTTAGATCGCTTTCTGATAACTAATTTTTTTGTGCTAAATGGGTTACATATGTCCGTCCGGATGGTAACTATAAGCTATCCTACGTCCAAAAGTTAACTTTTTGAATGGAAGGTGACTTTCGGATACACGGTCCAGATGGACATGTCTAACCCATTTAGATCGCTTTCTGATAACTAATTTTTTTGTGCTAAATGGGTTACATATGTCCGTCCGGATGGTAACTATAAGCTATCCTACGTCCAAAAGTTAACTTTTTGAATGGAAGGTGACTTTCGGATACACGGTCCAGATGGACATGTCTAACCCATTTAGATCGCTTTCTGATAACTAATTTTTTTGTGCTAAATGGGTTACATATGTCCGTCCGGATGGTAACTATAAGCTATCCTACGTCCAAAAGTTAACTTTTTGAATGGAAGGTGACTTTCGGATACACGGTCCAGATGGACATGTCTAACCCATTTAGATCGCTTTCTGATAACTAATTTTTTTGTGCTAAATGGGTTACATATGTCCGTCCGGATGGTAACTATAAGCTATCCTACGTCCAAAAGTTAACTTTTTGAATGGAAGGTAACTTTCGGATGCACGGTCCAGACGGACATATGTGACCCATTTAGATCGCTTTCTGATAACTAATTTTTTTGTGCTAAATGGGTTACATATGTCCGTCCGGATGGTAACTATAAGCTATCCTACGTCCAAAAGTTAACTTTTTGAATGGAAGGTAACTTTCGGATACGCGGTCCAGACGGACATATGTGACCTATTTAGACCGCTTTCTGATAACTCATTTTTTTGTGCTACCTGGGTCATCGTCATCAGATTCATTAGTCTGATTGGCTGACGCATACCGAATTTTGATACATTGATAGTATTGACGCGTTTTTCAAGCGGGCTCGTATCTAAACTCTCAAAAGTTAGGTGTTGTTTTACTGCATCAGGTGTTGCTGTAGGGCTTGCTTTTTCTTGGATACCGTTTGATTCACTTTGACCCGTTTATCGTGACGTGTCGTACATATTGGATAGAATGCAGAGTTTTTCTATCTTAAACGATGTATATATATATACATATTTTTCCCCTTGATTATGTGAAAGAAAGGAGTTTGAGTGCCATTGGCTGTTCAATTATGTATATGCGTCCGGCACTGTCGCAATCCAAATAGAGATGTGCAGTGACCGTTTCTGACCGTCAGTGTGAAACTGTATAGACATGGTGGCCGTTTTTTCCCCGGAAAAAAATTCCCCGACTTTTCACAAAAAAAATTTCCTGACCAAACTTCTAACGATTTATATATTTTTAAATTGATTATGCAAATGAAAATACCTAATTATTGTATTAATGTTCAATTCTATTTTTTTAAAAAATTTTCCTCATATTTTTTTGAAGCCTCCCTTTTGTGTATTTCTTATTTCGCACCCCTAGAACAACAGTGAAACATCTCTTATGGCATCACCATATAAGTTGTTGCACTGTTGTTCTAAGGGTCCGATTTATTTATACAAGGTTCGGCGACAATTTACTTTTTTCCTGACCAATTTTAAAATTCCCTGACTTTTTGGAAAGATTTTTTCCCCGACTTTTCTCTGATTCCCTGACCAAGATTTCCCTGACTTTTCCCGATTTCCCGGTTTTCCCTGACCCCGGCAACCATGATAGAGGCCGTTTCTGACCGTCACAGTACGTCTCTAAATCTGCACAACCCTTTTCCGTTACTTCATCAGATTAATTAGTCCGATAGGCCGACGCACACTCGATTGTGATATATCGATGGTATTTTCGTGTTTTTCAAGTACGTCCGAATTGGTCAAAGGAAGCAAGAGTGCGCGTAGGCACTCGCGTCGTGCTGAAGTAAAAAGTTGGTCGTGCTGAAGTAAAAAGGTGCGGGAAACGTCCCTCTTTTAATTACGGTGAATACTGACCCGGAACTCCTGCAATAATTTTCCCTGACGTAGGTTTCTCATTCTAAACTATGTTGTTCAACCCTTCACATACGGGAACCTTGTTTAACGAGAACCTAGAATTTGCCAATCGCGACCTTCGAACGATCCGAATAACAAGTTGATGTGCTGAAAAAAAAATCTGTAAAAATTCACAGACGTACCTTGAAGTGTGTTTCTTTGATAACGCAGAAGAAAATTTATCACGAACATCCGTATCGTTTTTGTGCTTAGAAGAAGGCTTAGGAAAAAGTACCTAGGTGCTTAGGAAAAAGTACGCCGTACTTTGAAGGCTTAATGACCGCGCATGCGCGTGTGCGTGCGACGGTAAAATCATCACAAAATTTGTGAGCATGAAATCATCGCACAACGATAAAAACAATAGGTGAGCCATTCGCGGTAAAATTTTCGCAAATTTTGAAGTCTTCGATAACATTTTACTGTTTTGCTTTCTTATCCTATGTCTTCAAAATGCGCGGGATGCTGAAAACGCGTTTTACAGCTGTAATTATAGCACATAAGTTTTTAGTTTTGACTCTTCTCTTTTTTCGACCCCCTCTGTCGTGAGAGTCGATTGGACGCAGAAGACGTCTTCCACGTGGTCGCGTTAATTACCCAGACAGCCAAGCGCCACGAAAAGAAGCAGTTGGCTTTTTATTTATTTATCTTTCACGCAGTAATTTTTTAAGTCCATTTCGGTTAAATTTTTACGATTAACCCGATCAACACCGAATCCCGACTACAAGCATTCGGCGCGGCGATAGAAACCTCATTTCGTAAAAATTTTACCAATGCCACCTTAAAAAGGCATCACATTACGTTCGGAGGAAAGCGTGCGCGGCCTTCTGCCTCTGTCTTCGCGCACGCCCTCTAAGCATCGTAACGAGGTCTCTAAGTTCGCACGTGACGACTAATATTTCTGTTTAAAAAAAAAAAAAAAAAAAAAAAAAGTGTAGAACCTTAGCGCTTACCGTGTACCAATGCGGAGTGTGGACTTTCTCATAGAACTGCGGAAGAAATCCAAGGGAACGCGAGGAATCCGAGGAGCCGGAGGAGAGAACGGAGGGACACAAAAGACTTCGGACGCCGCAACGTCTAACAAGCGCCGGCACTGCGTCGCCCCGACGACAGTTGGAACTTAAAAACGTCGTAAGACGCGCGCGAGAGCCGCATTGTGCAAACTCGGGCACTCGTCGAGCCGTTGCCGCGTGCACGATGGCGTATTGTTCAACGAGTGGAGAGCGGGCGGGAGGAGAGCGTGAGCGGCGCCACGGAAGTCCGACGATTAAACGAGACTCTCCGAGAGACCCGCCGCGTCGACGCTGCGCAGCGCGAATTCTCGCTCGCCGAACTATGGACGTACCGTGAACGCGCGCGGAACCGCCGAACGGGGCGCGCTCGTAGCCGGTACCGAGGTAAAAATTCTTTTGTAAGAAACGTATGTTGCGCGAATCTCGAGAGGTTTCGATACGAGCGTCGAACATACGGGGCCTCTCCAGACCCGCTCACACGCCACGGGCCCTCCGGCGTCTCCTCTCGCTCGTCACAGTCGTGCGCATGCGCGCGGCAACGCGCGCGCAGGCCGCCGTCGGATCGCCTCGACGGGCTCTCACGTCGACGTTCGCGTCGACTAACGAACAGAATGGAAGAGAAAAAAAATCGGCGAGCACGAGGAATCGCCGAACGGGGTTCCCACACACGGAGAGGCCACCAGGGGTGCCCGGTGAGAGGAACGAGATTCCTACGGTCGCGAGCTCACCAAATGCATTCCGAATTGTCCGATGCTCGACACCCCGAGCTACCCGCTACTGTGGACCAAAACCCACCCGCTGCCCCCGGTGGCTCTCGAGGCTCTCTCCGGAGGCACTCTCGAATGAGCTCGTGAGTTCGTTCTCTCCGTGTCACGGTATTTCGCACGTGCTTCGGGACTGTACGAATATAATCGTTTTCCACACGAGAGTATCGATATTTCCGGGAGAGCGGACAGCCGGGGGAGTCGCGCGGAGCGAAGGGAGTCGAGGATTCGACTTTGCGATCGCGGGGGGGCGCCGCTTCGCACGGGGGGCCCCCGTCTCGCACGGTGCGCGTAACGGGGACCGGATTCATCGCGACAGCGAGACCCGCCCGATGGAAGGACCGCAAGGTTGAAGTGCGCGTCGGGCGCTGCGTGTGCGGGTTCGCGCTGTGCGATACATTATCGACGGACGGGTGCTCCGCGCGGGAAACGTCCCGGGGGGCCGTGAATCGTCGATCTCGTCTTCGGGAATATATATTTTTTTATTCAGTTCGTGGAGGGGGGAATATTTGCGTGGAAGATTTTAAGGCTTCGTCGATTAAGCGGGCTTACTTTGGGGGTTTGTTTATTAAACGGGTTTCTCCTTTATAATATTTTTTCTTGCGAGTATAACTTATAGGCCAAGACGTGACCTTTTTTATTGTCTAGGCCCTGGTGAAGATATTTCTCTGAGCACGTATGAAAATTTCTCTGAAAGTCTTGGAAAATTCCTCTGAAATTTCTCTGAAAAG
This sequence comes from Amblyteles armatorius, assembly GCA_933228735.2. NCBI lineage: Eukaryota > Metazoa > Arthropoda > Insecta > Hymenoptera > Ichneumonidae > Amblyteles > Amblyteles armatorius. The sequence continues at coordinate 1,994,469 of OW121696.1, read as the reverse complement.
TCATCTGAATTTCTCGGTTTTCGCACTTTTCAGAAAAAGTCAAACTTTTTTCTGAATCCAGACATTCCTGATTGTTCTGAAAATCTCCGATTTCCCGTGCCAATTTCTCTGAAAAACTATGAACTGCGTTGATATTCCAAGCCTATTTCTCTTCTATATTCAGAAATCATTTTCTGACAAAGAGAAATATTCGTTTGATTTCTCATACATGCTGACCGGAAGTGACGACACCTGGAGGAAACGTCACTTTCGGTTCGAAAATCGCAGTTTTCGACAAGACGTCATACGGAAAAACGTCGCTTCCTAAACAGAAAATCGGATGACCCTACACTTTTCGCTCTCTCCGATGATGCTGCACACGAATTCACTTTGAGCCCTTTATAAAAAAGGCACATTTTGGTAACAATTTTTTTGTTTCTTAATTTCTTCACTTCTGAGGATGGAAACAAAGTTACAGCTAAAGACGACTAAATAAAGGATTTGTATGATAAAAAACAACTTGTAAAAGTTGCACAAATAATATTTAATCATCCTGTTAAGTAAGCACTATCCCGGTGTGTGAGCCCGGTTGAATGTGATGTATAGCGCAAAGATGAAAGGTATGGATTTACGCGATGAGCTTGAGAGGATGAGTTTTTACTGTAGGTATAGCATTACGAGGGTTGCTGGCAAGGTGGACGAGGGTCTACGACTTTCGCAAAAACGACGAAGGGTAGCAAGAAAGAGCGGGAGATCGCGAGCACTTGAGCACGAGCTTAGAAGAAACTCGCGGAGCTCAGGAATGAGTAGAACAATGGACAGAGGTAACCGGGAGCCGGTGTGCTGCGTCATCCCCCGCTTCCACCCGGTGTCTGAGCACATCTCCACCAACGTGGGTAACGAGGAAAAAAATATATATGTATACATATATATATATATTATATATATGTCTACTAAAACGCCAAGCACGCCTACGACTGTCTCTCTTATTTCTTCATTTCGTTAGCCCGACCTCACTCATTTTTCACAGTATAAGGGGAGAAAGGTGAAACACCCTCAGGGTTCGAGTTACCCTTGACTGAAATTGGCGAATCAGCCGAAAAAATTAATTCACCGGAAGAAAAAAGTAACAAGCAATAATTACAAAAATCAGGTAAAAGGTTGACTAAAAAAGGTCAAAAAGGGAAAGGTGAAGATGCCCTTGCGAGTTTCTCGGTTACACGTTGTTGACCCATGTCTCTCTGTTATACTCAATCGACGCCTTACTCAAAGATACCGTTCTAGAATTTGCAAGATTCTTCAAACACTTCCGGCGCAGAGTATCCATTTTTCAATTTTAGATTTAAAACGTTGAAAACGAAAACGTTAGTCCCGATTACGCATTGGTTGATGCATTGCTCATATGCTCAGTAGCTCGGTACTTTAACAGGAAACCTTTTACCCAGGGTTTTATGAATGGGCAGCAAGAAGCGATGCGATATAAACATGCAGTACAGCGTATGGCATTTAATATCAGCTATGTATAGCTATAAAACATATATATGTATTTTTTATATAAACATTATATATAATAAAAAATAGGAGACCAGCGAGAGAGCGGGGAGGGAGAGCGAAGCTACTCAGTGAAGAAGCGGATAAGGGAAAGAAGGGATGAGAACCGGAGGAATGCTACAAGCCGCTGCCATTGCCGCGAACCGAACGGAGGCGAACTATATAGATGTATATATATACATATATATATATATATATATGCATATATATATATAAATATACAGATATACATGCATACGTGAATACACTATGTACAACAGTGCTCGCACACTATACGTACGTAGGTACGCACACCTGGACCTTTTTCTCTAAGGGCGTACGAGGGCCCTCCTGCGCTTCCACTTCACGATTCAACCACCCAACGGTCTGCCTACGCTCAGCACACCCATCCTATACGTCGAGACGCGCTCACGTACAAACTTGGCTCGCTCCTTCAAGCTCCAAACGCACGCTGTATATATGTGCAAACTTATATATACGGCAACGCGGTCCATATCTCTGCGCACTCTGTCGTACTTCGATCTTGCCATTCGACGTGCGGTAAACAGATGCATATGGGCACTTTCTTGTAGGCGTTGAAAACCAAAGTCCCTTGGTGCTTCAAGACGTTGGAACAACAAAACCTCACGCTTCTTCGGCGTCGATGGAACTCTCGTAAATGTGTTACGGACCAGTCGTACTTCCACTGTGCAGAATTTAGTTAAGATTAGTGCGATTAATTAAAGAGATGGTTAGAGATTGTGGGCAAAATTGAGACGTTTTTGGTAATGCTGATCTTTGATTTTGGCTTCTTCTATACAAAGGAAGAATTCTAAAATAAATAGACATGGCCACAAAACGACGAATAGTTTTTTTTTTTTGCATTTTTCCCCACTTATCGAGGCTCCAACTTTTAGGGTCTTATATATTATATAGGCCCGGCTTTCCTTACATCTTTTCCCACCGTATCGCATTTGCCATGGCATATTTACCACGGGCATATGAAAATTGTGGAAAACCATATGCCGATACGGTCGGTCCCAAGTTCGCTTCACGACGCCGGAGCTACGTCATGCCTAAGCCGAGAATGTAAACATGGACTACAGCTATATATACGTGACGTATACACGTATAGGTACGTGTAGATGACTCTCATATGTATCTGGAGCTATGTCTCGCTCATATTTTCATTTCTCGACTAAGCGACGGCACCGGGATTCGAACCCGCGACCTGCCGATGAGCCCAATTTTTTAAATTAAAAATAAGTCGGTAACCACTGCAACTATCGAGATACACTTTCGCACACATTTGGAGGAGTGACTCTTATCGATTCAATTCTATTTTTATAAAAGTTGGTACAGGTTTTTAAATTCCATGAAGCTTAGAAATGTTTAACAAGGGTGCTAAAATTATCTGAAGAAGTCAAAATTATTAGCGCTTGCTCAAGTAATAGATGACGCGGCTAATTTGCATTTAGGCCGAAATGTCGGAGGCGTTAGAATAAAATGAATTACAGTTTTCTTTACCGGCCGTGTCTGTTGCATATTGCCTTGAAAGAGGTTGTAGTGCACTACTTGCCGGATAATGATGGATTGGATGACCTTAACCCCTGCCGTTCGGAGCGCTCGAAACCGTACTGGAACGAGCTCCTGGGCCGGAAGTGAAGGGATTGCGAACGCTCAAGTCTGACCGGCATATTCCTATTGAAGGCACGGCTTCCGAATCTACTTGTGCGAACTTTAAAGGTTAAAATTTTATTTTTCCACTGTTCAAGTCTTATTTAACAGGATTACCAAGTTCGACGATTGTTTACCGAATTAATTGCCGGGAAACTGAATATCAAAAAAGAGGCTTTACATAACGATGACCTTATTCCATAAGGGCATATCGGCCGTGTATAACCAGTTCACCATTTTGGCATTAGGCCAAAGATCGATATGGGGCTTTCGAGGAAACTTAACCAAACTACCACTTCGAAACCAAAATTAACGCGGTTTAATCGTGTATAACTTTTGCACAATATGAAATGAGCTACGGATTTGTTCATGCTTCACAATTGAGTATAAAACAAAAAACCGGCTATTACCCAACATTTCCAGGGAATTATAATCTAAATGAAGTCTCGGAAATCGAAGTTCCGGAAGTCGCTGCCTCGGGCGGTGACTGGTGGTACTTCGCGGCTTTTGCTATCGATATTTGACATGGTAGAGGTGGGACGTGAAGCGATTCAGCGACATTAGCTTTTCGACCGCTTATGTTTGTCCGTTATTTTGTAGCTATTTTTTTGTTAACAAAAAAATTAGCTTTCAAAATGTGATCTACACATGTGGGTGTGTTACATGTCCGTCCGGATGGTAACTATAAGCTATTTTCTACGTCCAAAAGTTAACTTTTTGGATTGGAGGTAACTTTCGGATACCGTCCAGATGGAAATTTGTAACCCATTTAGATAACTTTCTGATAACTAATTTTTTTGTGCTACCTGGGATTGTTTCATGTACTTCTGGTATTGCCTCCTTGTTTTCAACTTTTTTTAATCTGGCGTCGACTCCCAAGAAACGTCGTCCTAGAGCTTCATTCTCAATAAATAATAATAATGATAATTCCCAAGACGGCGTCGTTATCCGTCAAATCAAAGTGAAATGACATTTACAGGTTACTATTGCTGAAACAATTGATTTGATTTACTATTATTAAATACCTACACACTCGTATTTAAGGGCACTGTGATTGATTAATTTTTGGACTCATATGCGACTGAATATTAGTCCAAAAATTTAATTGTCTATTCACAATCATTTCTAGATTGTTCGTCAGTTGACTAGTATGTATCGCAAGGACTACCTCAAAAAACTAATATGTACCTCTTTGTTAGTAATTTGTTTATTAATTTTTTTGGCGATGTCCGTTTAGACTGTCTTCAGGAATGTTGGAAAGCGTTATCAAATCGACATTCAAGCGTCATTCTCACTCATTTAATGATATGCACTAAAGACTTTTCTTTCCTGAACGGTCCGACATTCCTTGCGCAATGGCTCATCTTTTTGTTCACTGCAAATCGTTCATATGCTAAACAAACTAAGAATCAAAGAACCCAAAATAGCGACGCGACAGCGTTCATCGTCCGTGCGCGTGAAAAAAAAGATCTAGGGATGAAGAGAATGAAGGAAAAAAAAAAGTTCGAAGAACCTCTTCGTTACGACTTTACAAGGTTGCCGAGGGTGAAAGAGCGAGTAGACATTAAGCCAGCGCTACACTCTTCGCTAATACCCTCCGAGTATAAAGCGAACAGCGAGCCCGCCCAGTAAAGTGATGTGCTCGGCGGTGCAAGAGCCTAAGAGCGTGCGGTTATTCGTGGGTGCCCAGCCAGCGTGGGACGAGGGTGGCCGGCATTCACCAAGGGTTAACCCCCGGATTATCACGAGATTCGAGCCAGAGATCTATTCAATATGAATTCTCGCACTTGATTTTCGGATTAAATCATCTCCAGTTGAGATCCAAGAGCTCGCGAACGTAAAGCACCACCGCACATATGGGTACGCTTATAAAGCGTTCGAACGGGCAAACTATGGAAATATTAGATAAAGTTTCTCGTGTATACGGACCGAATCGTGTCGAGTCATTAAACAAACCTCTTTCCGTCAGACCGAACGTACCGTTGCTCTCGGCACCTACACGAAGTCGCGATCCAACAGTGTACACACCTCTTTCCATCTCTCACGTGCAAGAAAAAAATGGTTGCTCGAGTACGGACTACAAAAAAAAATCAGAAAAAATGTTAGAAACACACATTTTTTTCTTTAATTCACTTTTGTAAATTTACGAAAGTTAATCCGCAGAAATTTGAGCAGAAATTCTTCTACAGAACCGAGGTGACCGTCGGCAGACTTCAATAGACTAATGCACGATGTTCTAAATTTTTACCAGCTCTAGAGCAAAATGTAAAGAGTAAAATGCAAAATGCAATATGCAAAATGTGTAGGTTAAAATCCCGCTCTCCTGTGAAGTGTGCGCAGAAAGGCACTTTTACGCATCGCGTGCGGGAAAAATACTACGCGTGCGTACAAGCGCAATATGGTATTTTTTTCCGCACTAGTGCGTAAAAGTGCCTTTCTACGCATACTTCTCAAAAACGAAAAGTGTGATTTTCGTGAAATTGTTAGGAAAAATTATTTGAAGGACATGGTCGTAGAAAAGGGAGTTCTGGCTCGCGTGAATGCCGCACTCATCAAGAACTCCCTTTCTACACCCTGGCAATACAAATAACTATATTTTAACGTCGTTTTTCCTGTAACCCTCCCAACCATCGTTATATAGTCTTATTTATTCGACTTGTAATTGCACGGGGATTGCTGGAGTCTATCAAATCGGCCTTGCCTAACACTGTAAAAACATTCAGTTTGGAAATTCATAAATGTACATGAAATTTTATGCACATACAGTATACGAAATTTTGTTGACACGTATGTGAGAATATTGCGTTACCATTAAACAATATTGTTTGTACAATATTTGTAATAACAACATAATTTTCATATACAGGTATTGCATTTAAGATCAAATCATTGAAATTCAAATGCAATGTATGTGAATTCTAATTTCATATACCGAAGTTGTAAATTTCATTACATTTTCCCAGTGTAAAGATTAAAAGATTGCACAAAGCGCTCGGTCTCATTCCAGTAAACCCGGAGTTTCGTCATAGTCGCTGCAATTCGCAGATGCATGTCTAGCCAAAGAAAAAGAATTGGTTGGATCAACCAAAAGACGCGGTGACATACGTTCAAAGCCATCATTCGTTTGGTCCAAATAAAGCATTGTTTTGTTAAGCGATTATTTGCTTCAATTTATTCAAAATTTGTTGGCAGCCCACCGTTTCTCCATGAACCGTTTCTACACACGCTCTGTTGATTGGTGGAAGCTCGGTTCTAGACCTCCCCATTGGTGGATCCAAGCTTGTGTAGAATCAGGTTATGGAGGAACGGTGGGCTGCCAATTTGTTGATCGAAATTCACATATGTGTTGCACCAACAAAATACACCTTCGAACGTCTGTCACCGCGCATTTGCTCGATCCAACAATTTCTTTTTCTCAGTGTTACGATGTAACTCCGAATCGGTGGTTGCACCAGTTCCGCTCATATCTGTGGAGAAACCGGATGGCAGGATATTATTCTGTGACTCGTAGAGGGTCAATGCGAAGAGCGTGAGGTTATAACCGATTACGAAGAGGCTCGCTCGCGAGGACGCGTCAGCCCGGAGCAAAATACGATACGAGATGAGGGAAGGAGGACGCATTGTCCGTTTCGTCGGAGCGGGTCGAGCTGTAACCGAGAGTACAAAGAGTGTACAACACAGGAAGATACGTGTGTGCGCGCGCGTGTGGGTGAGCGAGGGACGGCGAGCGGTCGAGACTGCGACGCAAGCAGAGCCGGTAGCGGCGACCGCGAGAACTACCGCGACATGCTGCCGCTAGGGAAGATCCCGTCGCGGATAGCGCTTTATTTCATCAAAGGAAGGGCAAAGCCGAGATAACACGAGGGCGGACCAAACTCCCCGGGACTGCTCGTTGAATACTCGATAAAAGCGTCGCTTCGCTTGCTCGATAATCCAACGAGCTCGGGCGCGACGGAACACACACAAGCTGGGCTGTGCTGGGCACATTGCGAACCGGACAATCTCGAATACAATCGTAGAAATCTCGGCTCCGAACACGTGCACGAGGACACTCTGCGGTTCCAGCTCTCTCGCCGTAACGCCAAATAAATGTAACTTTGAGCCCACTTAGATACTTGAAGCGACAAAGATATAAAGAAAATAAATTGTGACCTAAGTTTTTTTTTTTTTTTGCGAAATAATAACCCTTTATAAGTCACATCTCTATCCCTACTGTTAGGGGCTGCCGTAGCAACGCAAGGTTCCGGTTCCGCGTCCGTTGGTTCCCTTTTGGTACCGTTTCGGGCAGTCGTTGGCATACTGAGCGACCGAAGAAGCGACCCTAAAAGCGACGGTTGTTTTGTTCCAAAAATTAACCACACTGATGACCGCTGAAGCCGACCCGCTCTGGCGACACATTATTTTTGCCGTGTTTCGGCAATGAATACATGTTTCTTCATGTATACATAGAGATACATGTTTCTCTATGTATACATACAGATACATGTTTCTCTATGTATACATACAGATACATGTTTCTCTATGTATACATACAGATACATGTTTCTCTATGTATACATACAGATACATGTTTCTCTATGGATACATACAGATACATGTTTCTCTATGGATACATACAGATACATGTTTCTCTATGGATACATACAGATACATGTTTCTCTATGGATACATACAGATACATGTTTCTCTATGTATACATACAGATACATGTTTCTCTATGTATACATACAGATACATGTTTCTCTATGGATACATACAGATACATGTTTCTCTATGGATACATACAGATACATGTTTCTCTATGGATACATACAGATACATGTTTCTCTATGTATACATAGAGATACATGTTTCTCTATGTATTCTTTGAAACAGCAAAAGAAATTGTAATTGTTAATTTGACGTATTTGTATATACTGAGGGGCTGCTGCTTTAACCTAATGGCTTGGCGCAGCCAATAAACGAGTGGTCCCAAATTCGTGGCGTCGCCATATTGGTGCACAGTGAGACTACCGCAGGCCGACTAATCGCCAATATTAATTAAAGAATTCTCATTGAAACATTCAGTAAGTCCAATATTTTTTCATATAATTTTAATCCCTCAAGTCTCCGAAACACAAAGTCTAAGATTAAATAAGATAAGTCAATCGAAAAATTTTGGATCGATTGCTGATCGCGATCATCGTACACAAGAATCCACCGAGCGAATGTGTTCGGAATTAAGCGAACTGGAAAGCTTGGATAGACATTCTATAGTAAAATTTTAATATCATTTCGATCCGATGATTTATTTAAGAGGTATCGTAGTGCAAAAATATACTTCCGGCATTTTGGAGTATAACTACTCGGTAGCGTCCTTCGCTCGCTGAAAATTTTTTTTTTAAGTACTTGGCGTCGAGACGCTACCGCGTCTCTTGATATCAGTACAAATGTCGATTAATGGCGGTAACGGGGACAGCGGCGGAAACTGGGCCGTTTACCTTAGAGCAGAGAAGTGTAGCGGAATATCCAAGCACGGCCCCCGTGTCAAACTACCACACGAATAAGGTAAACGGCCCAGTTTTCGCCGCTGTCCCAGTAACCGCCATTAATCGCAATTTATACTAATAATAAATACAGCATACGTTAAATACAAACGATATTGACGGCATGTGGAAGAGCGGTTTACTCTCGATCAACGCCGCGATACGTATATTTTTTAGTAAACATTCCGTTTAACAATTGAAGATGGCGGAAACTGGGCCCAAAGGTGGCGGAAACTGGTCCGCTTACCTCATAGTACGACGATTCTATTCTGATTCTATCGAGTCGTCTTCGAGAAAACCGTATCGAAAGTACGAACGCGTTTTTGAGGTTGCGCGGACCTTCAGCCTCGCTCCCAACGCCGTCCAGTCGACTCCCCGAAGCTTCGAACAACCGAGACACGCCGGAGAAGTGCACTCGTACAAACTAAAGACCGCGAGTGCCCAACGGTTTTCTCGAAGCTAGCCGTATCGAAGAGGCCTTCCAAGAGCCGCAGCGACTCGCGAGAATGTGCGTTGTTGTTTTTTTTCCAACGGCCACGTACTATTTCTATGGTAAGTGTGTAGGTATTGAAAATAAGAAGAAAAGCGAGCGTCTACCGAAACGAGGACGGCGCAGTCGTCGGGGACCGTGCAAAACGAGTACGAGGGCCGTTGCAGCAGCGCCAGACGTCGACGAACATGACGACGAACGTCGACGTTCTCGCACATCTGGTAGCGGAGCGAGCGAGCGCATTGAACCAGCGAGTACCACTCGAGAAAACAATAGCGAGCACCGACGGCTCTTGTTCTCTAACGTTATCCGTCTCCCTCTCGCCTTTCTCCCTCTTCCTCCGTGCGAACCCCCTTCCCGCCTCCGGCACCGGCGTTTCTCTATCGTCCCCGTGAAATCCGTACCCTCCGTCCTCGCGGGACGAACGAAGCGAGCGGTAGCACTCTCGCCCTCTGCGGGCGCCTCGCGCGTCTCCGAGCTGTAAAGTCCTCGTCGAGTCCTCGTACCCTCGCTTTTCTTCGTCACCAAACCCGAAAGACTCGTAATTCGAGGCTTCCACCGACTAATTATACAATCTTTCGACGCGGCGGCTGCGGAAATTCCTATCGGGAGGAGGTTATGTGCGATATGTCGGGTGCGCGGGAATGAGAAAAAAAAACCTTTAAGGCGAGTTCGCAACGCGGGCGACCGATCGTGATTAATTATCGTGGAGCGAACCCGCATGGAGTTTCCTGTTCCGAAGCACGGCGTCTCGGATATACACACCGGCTCGACCTTTCTTCGCTGAAGACCGAGCACTCGATACATGCGTTTGCACGCTCGGTGTTCTCCGTGGCGAAGGGATTCAAGCGTAGACTTCCGATAGCCCGCATCGTCCGACCGGCCGCACAGTCGACCGAGTCTCTCGCTACTCTTTATTAAATCGCAGTAACGAAGTGGGGATAAAAGAAATACTCTTATGTAGGTTGAGGTGGCGCGAGTACGAAATTTATTATTAGATACAATGCGATATTTTTTTTTATTTTTCTAATTATTCATGGAGAATCTCGTATGTAATAATCTAAGCAAGGTTACCGGCTGTTTACATTAAATGAATAAATACAAAGTCAGAGACTATGGCAGTGTTTCTCGTTGGAAATGGAGTGGAATTGCGTTTTTACTCAGTTTCATTTTTATTTTTTATTATTTTTATTATACATTTTTATTATTATTCATTTGGATGCTTAAGGAAGTATTAACGGGGACACATGTCCCTGTTTCCCCTAGATAAGTACCGAAGGCATAACCCACGGGAACCAGGCGTATACTTATGTAGGGGAAACAGGTACATGTGTCCGGGTCTCCTAGAGCCCCTAGATCTTTACTCCCGTGTGCTATATGAGATTCGGGTTTTTCGAAATGCACTCCCATGAGTGAATTTGGATCAGGATTTTTCTTATTTCACTCCCATGCGCTATGAACGCCGAAATCTCGAGAATATAGTATATGGGACTGATTTATTATTTTCGGATTTCACTCCCATCCGCTATGAACGCTAAAATTTCGGGCATATAGCATATAGGAATTATTTATGATTTTCGAAATCTTCTCCCCTGTGCCATGGGATCTGGATTTTTCGAAATTCACTCCTATACGCTATGAACGCTGAAATTTCGAGTATATTTTATATCCAAAACAAAGTTTTAAATACCAATTAGAACGTTCCAACCTTTCCTGGCAAAAATACAGACAATGCTTCCTCATAAAAGAAGCTTCGCGAATAAAGGAACTTTATGAGAAAGCGACGTGAAAATTTCAATCTTCAACTTTTTTACATTTTGATACACATATATTTTTTTTATTGTTCGGATAAACATCTGTTTTGGTAGATTTTTCAATTTTTAAGAGGTTTTTTTTCATAAACATATTTTCTGAACGTTTTAAGTACCTGGCGTACCATTTTTACTTTTTTGAAAAAAATAATAAATACAGTGTACGTTATACACAAACGAAATTGACGGCATGTTGAAGAGCGGTGTACTCTTGATTAATGCCGCGATGCGTATATTTTTTATAAAATGTTTCCTTCAATAATTGAAGATGGCGGAAACTGGGCCGCTTGCCTTACCTACCTTATCGGAGAAAATAAGGACGGCCATTTGTTACCAACTGAGCGCGAGAAAATCGTTGGGCACTCGCGGTCTTTAGTTTGTACGAGTGCACTTCGCCGCTGTAATCGGTTAATTAAAGGTTCGAAGAGTTGATTGGACGGCGTTTAAGGGAGGCTAAAGGTCTACATAACCTTAACAACGCGTTCATACTTTCAATACATTTTTCTCGAAGACGGCTTGACAGAATTAAAATAAAACTATTGTGCTTTAACCGTGTATTCATTATACAAGGAGACCCATACTTGGATATTCTGCTTCCGGTTTCCCTTCAGGGCATTATGCCGCTGACGGTTACAAATCACCTTCCCTATTTACTCCGTGATTGGTCATATTTCGGACGGAAGCAAATTAGGTTTGAGGTAAATTAGATTTTGATTCCGTAATCAATGTATTGATTACTAAAATCTAATTTGCTTCTGGCAAAAATATTAATAGCGTCTGACTGAAGGTTTTTATGTGTCTATCTGTTTTACGACAAGTAGGCATGTGTACGGACTTGATCGGACTTGAGCGAACCGGTCCCTGAGAGCCCGACACATGTTCGAGTCGTTGAAAATTGTTAAAACTGTTAAAGCTGTTAAAACTTTTAAAACTGTTAAAACATTTGAAACTGTTAAAACTGTTAAAACTGTTAAAACTGTTAAAACTGTTAAAACTGTTAAAACTGTTAAAACTGTTAAAACTGTTAAAACTGTTAAAACTGTTAAAACTGTTAAAACTGTTAAAACTGTTAAAACTGTTAAAACTGTTAAAACTGTTAAAACTGTTAAAACTGTTAAAACTGTTAAAACTGTTAAAACTGTTAAAACTGTTAAAACTGTTAAAACTGTTAAAACAGATAAAACTGTTAAAACTGTTCAGTTGTGTTCGAACCTCGTGCGGGTGGTTCGAACCGTTTTTTTTCGAGTCAGACAGAGAACTGTTCGAACTTTCTCGGGCTCGTGCATATCCCGAACGAAAACAAAATTGGCTTTTAAAGTATTCGGGACAAGACTGCTCGTGGCGAAATTGATACTTGCCGCGTTTTCGGAGCACCCCGGACTCTCGCTCCCCTTTCCGTACGCGTTACTGGCCTACCGAAAGGACACCAGAGTCTCACCAGCTATCGCGTAGCGAATACGCGTCACGGCTGCTTATCGCTTGCTATTTCTCAATCACGGTTGTTACTTTTCAACAAACTCTTTATTCTTATTGTTACCGTTACTACCGCTTTTGCGTTAAATTATTCCGTCAAACATTCCACAACACTTTCTTCCACGCTATCGCGTCGCGTTATCGGTGTTATTACGTAATAAACAGTCTCGAAGAAAATAGCAGAGGCGAATTTGACATTGCATTGAGAGCATGTGAAGTAGGTAATAAAAACTGTCATTACAGTTTTATTACCGACCTCAATTAATTCATTGTTTACAGTTTTTCTTACCTACTTCAATTAATTCGTTACTTACAGTTTTTATTACCTACCTCACATGCTCTTAAGGCGATGTAAAAACTGTAATTGATTTTTAAACGATGCTGATATTTGCCTTCAAAAACAAATACCCACGCAAATCTGAATCGATATCCGTGTGCAAGTAATTTATTGCTGTTTTCTTTACTCATTAGGCTCGGATTACACAGGGTGAAAGGCGTGTCCCATCGCCTTAAGGAGCCAGATTCGAGACGATATCTCGAGGAATGGGTTCTAACTGGAAACGCCGTTAGGACGAAAGAAATGCGTAAACTGTCACGTGAATGACGACGAAGACTTTACTTATGGAAATATTTTTTTATTATCGTGGATGATACTTTAAAAATGGTACATCAATATTACACGCTTCTTATGGTTCATGATATTGGGTACTCCCATTTTCTTCTTCGTTTTACAAAGACGCGTAAGTTATTCCCAGAACGTTAACATATAGTATATAATAATTGTATGTGCGTCCCGACGGAAAAAAACATTATTGGACTTGCAAAATTGCTATTGAACACTATCGGAATCAATAGCCTTCATCGGTCGTTTTGCGGTCCAAATAAAGTCTCTCTCATGAGGGTTGGATACTCGTACAGAAGTTACGTTACATGATATATACACAAATTGCCGAGTTTGAAAATCGTCTAATAGTATATTATGCCACAAAGGAGGGAAGTGCGTCTTGTCACCGAATGTGAAGTTTGATGCCCGAGCGAAGCGAGGGCAGAAATTCGCACGAGGTGAAAAGGCACTTCCTCCCGAGTGGCATACGCTATTTTTTGCCCGACTATGCTAAAAAGTGGCCACATTTCTATGCCTGCAATGGAGATGGAAAGTTGTCCGCCGCAGTAGCTACTTTTCGACCCGCTGTAGCTACTTTTCCGCCCGCTGCGTTCCTTTTCGGCCCGCTGCGATACTTTTCGGCCCGCTGGTCAAGAATCGACGACTTTCCGCCCCGTTGCAGGCATGGAATGTGGACTTTTTAGCGTAGTCGGGAAAAAATTCCATAAAGCAGACGGCTGATAAAAATGATCAATGTCACCTAATTTTTACATGTAAATTTTTGTACAATGTGTCTTTGTCAACAGAGAACGAACGTGTAAATGCAGTCATTTGTTCGTATCTCGCTTAAGGAGAGATCTTTTTTTTTCCTGTTTCTATTGTAATTCATTGTTACTTCGGGTGCAAGAAATATTGCACATCTAGAATGTCCGAGCGTACCGTACCTTAATTACAAACTAACACATCGCGAATAATCGATTGCAATTCGATCGATCCGTTTATTTCCTGTTTTTCGATCGGTAGGCGATTGAAAGGGAATCAAATTTCTGTTAAGGTGCGATTATCGGTTTCTCCACGCGCTACCTCCATTGCCCCCTCCACCGCCGCCACCACTTCCGTGTCGGCCGGGTTGTTGATTCTGAAACAAGCGTAAAATCCCGTTTCATCGCCAGTCATTTGAGAAATAAAGCTGTATGTTCGACTTTAGTGTTATTTCGCAGTGTATTGAAGCACCCATTGACTTCTATTAGTGCATACATTTTAATTTTATTTATTTCAATGGAAGATTGCCATTTGTTGAAGTGCCATTTTATTTGTAATCCTTTTTTTTCATAGACTTTTTTTCAGTTTTCTTAAAACTTGGAGTTTCTTTAACCACATAGGGGAGAATTGGGCCGATCGTGACACTGAATTTAGGTTTAAAAATACAATTTTTCAACCGGCAATTCACGTTTTATCGTATGACGTCACTTTCGGTCAAAAATTAAGATTTTTAAATCCGAAGTGACATTTTCCCATACAACGTCACTTCCGGTTGAAAACTGATATCTTGAAACCGAAACCGACGTTTTCTTGCATTACGTCATTTTCAGTCAAAAATCACGTTTTTCAAATCCAAAGTGACGTTTTTCCGTTTGACTTCTTTTCCGTTGAAAACTGATATTTTTAAACCAGATGTCGCGCTTTTCAGTACATGTGGGAAAAAATTAATATATGAACGGATCATCAATCATTTATAAAAGCAAAAAAAAAACGGTTTTCTCCATGCATATGAAAATTATTGTCATACCCTCTGCTGGTTTCCATGGAATCCCTGCTGAGAATTTTGGTGCGGATTATTTCGTCCCGGTTGATACTGCGATCCACCGCGTTGTTGCATGTTGCCGACCTGTTGTCCCCGCTGTTGACCGTAAGATTGTTGATCGTGTCGCTGATGGGGCTGATTGCGGGACTGATAACCGGACGATTGAGAACCGTATCCTCCGGACCACGGACCCGACTGCTGATTCGACTGAGAGTGAGGGTAATTCTGATAGCCACGATTACCGGAATATCCGCGACCACCACCGCTACCCCCGGAGTTAGAACTGTTGTATCCACCGCTCTGATAGCCCGTCTGATAACCTGCGAAAAGAATAAAAATCCACAAAAATTTTATTAATTTTTCATATTTACTGTATGCGTGACGCAGCGACGAACTGGCCGTCGCCGGTGAGTTCACTTCATGCTGCTGATACAGGACAGTCCTATTATACAGTAGTAACGTAGTAGACGTCAGCACGTTGTAAACGAACAATGCTATATTAGAGTTGAATGGAAGCGTGCCGGCGCGTGTCTCACGTTTCATATATATCCACCGCGCTCTCTGCAGTATACGGTATATTTGTCAGCGTTTATGAAACGTCATAAAAACATCCGACAACAGTCACGTTCTCATGCGGAGAGACTTTTAAGGTAGTCCTAACGGTACAGTCTCGCCAAACGAGAGCTTCAGGTAAAAATTCAAACGTTTCTCGATATGATGAAAATCTGAAAAAAATGAACCATGTAGGAGGTGCTGCAAATACTGTTTTATGTAATAATGATTCGAAAATGTTATCGACAAATTAACGATAAAAATCATTATTCAACAAATTAGCCGGCAACTTAACTATTTTTTTCCATAAAAATGATTCGTTTATTTATCTATAGGTATGCATTTTTTTAGAGTTTTTTGTGATCTTTGAAAATCGTGTTTTTTTCTATGTTCAAGCTGTGAAAAAACGCAATATTCAAAGATGACGAAAAATTCTGAAAAAATTCATACGTGTTCGGAAAAATAAACGAATTATTTTTATGAAGGAAGATAGTTAAGTTGCCGGGTAATTGGTTTAATAATGATTTCTGTCTTCAATTTGTTAGACAAATTGGAATTATCATTTCACAAAAACAATCTTTGCAGCACCTCCCGTACACTTGTTTTTTTCAGATTTCTATCCCATCGAGAAGTGTTAGAAATTTTCTATGAAACTCACTTTTGAGGAGACTGTACCGCTCGGACTACCTTAACCTGCCGAAATTTGACTTTGTGTCGCTCGTATATTCAGTTTGCCGCACGATCGTTGAAGATATTAACGTAATAAAATAATTATCAAAAAACAATTATCAACATTTTTATGATCATCAAATATCGAATTAATCATAAAAATATAATAATTAGACAAACACATTGACTAATTATAAAAATGTTGATAATTATTTTTTATATTTCCTAACGCTCCGTGCAGCGAACAGAATTTTTTAGAGTTATCTCAATTGCGTACATCTTTAAAAAAAAATGGTCATCGAGCATGAGCCATCGCGCATTCGGATGCCAAATTGTTAATTACGAATCGTCGTAACCACCTTTGATGCCCGAGTAGATCACGAAGCGTTTGCGCGGGTTTTCGACGAGGCACCCTCGACCGCTCTCTGTTGTCTAGCAACTATAAGCGCTATCGGTGACGCATGCTAATCGCATAGCTCAGCTCAATCGAGCTCGTAATAGGAGGCGATAAACACCGCCAATATTATCGAGGGTTGACGTAGGTGGGTGCGTGCATGCACTACACATTCCCATCTCCCTTCGGAGCCAACTCTCTTTCCCTCCCGTAGAGCTCGGATTTTCTCTCTCGCATAGTCCTCCAGCCTCTCGCTCGCTCGCGCTCCGTGGCAACAATAACATCCCCCGTGAATTCCAACCAGGGTAGGACACGGGGGGTCCGCTAATCCTCGTCCGCGCCCGAAAAGGGGTCCCGAACAGTTTACACGTCGGATCATCCCTCGTTATTGTTGCGTTTATGATAATAACTACCCGCACTGCGAAACTCCGAGTCTTGTACGTAATACAGGCGTACTGACATCACATATATTAATATATATATATAGACGGTGCGCTCACGACTATGTATATTGCACGCTTGAATTGATGTTCGATCCTCTATGGATCCACCTTCAAAATGACGACAAAAATGTTTATTTGGATCATAACCTAATAGAGCATTCATTAAATTCTAATATATTTATTTGTTTGATAGTATTATTTTTCTTATTGATGTGTTCACGACTCTATAATGCGCGTTGCCGGATAATAGCCGTGTTTTGTCTTGGTGCCAAATATATAATTTCTTTGGCGCGAATAAATATGTATTCAGAATCGTATTTTCAATGATTCGATGTCTTTGTGTCGAATAAACATTTATTTTAAAGTACAAATCAATAAATAATCACTTCGAATACATTTTTTTACTGAAAGTAAAGAAAAGCCGTTATTTGAATCAAATAAAGATTTTGTTAAGGCTTTTATCTTAATAAGCGTCATTTGAAGATCGAAATTAATTTGATTTGAATAAATCTTTTTTCTGGGTGTGGATTTAGGAGAAATCTGCATGGCTGCATGAGAATGGTTGATGATGCCCGAGCCTTCTATTCGTAATGAAGAATAACATTCCGCATGGTGGCTTTAAATTTTCCGATTTCAACATTGAATGGTTCCATGGGAGAAAGATCGTTCGCCGACGTTTCCATAATAGTCCCAATTTTTCACCTCGCTACCAATCCCGATCGGAAAACGAAACTTACTCGTCATATTTCATTATCCGGAAAAAAAATGATAAATTATTAATTTATCCCGTTCACGAAAAATCCTCGTTCCGTTTCAAACTCCATCCGCGGACGTCCGGCAATGTCGAAGTGAGGTTCGGGAGAGCAAACGCATTAAAAAAAATTACACCGCACGCCACTCCATTCTCGATGAGGATTTCGAGTGAAAAACGGAGTAAAAAATAAATATCCATATATATACACATATATATCCATATATATAAAATCGCAGATCCGTGACAGTCGAAGAGGCGAAATTGTATTTCGAAACGATCTCCGGCTATATATATACACATATATACTCACCCATACATGTATGTAGATACATATACATAGTACCGAGTAAACGCGGGAAACGCGAGATGGACGCGCTTGCCTCGGATCGAGAATACGGGTACACAGAGGTGAAACAGAGAATGACAGAATGCGAGGGAATTAATACTCGTTCGTACATACAACTATGTAGATGTGTATACATAGTACGTATATACATCGGGCATATACGTATATCCCTATATAGAACTGTAGTACGTATAGTGTATATAGACTTCCCTATCCACTATGGGTATTGGATTGGATTGGATCGCCGCGTCAGCAATACAAACACTCGAAACTCGATGTGGGTCGGTGCGGCCTCTATTCCTCTGCCACCCCCCCCCCCCCCCCCACCCCACTCCCCCCCCCTCGCCGTTCCGCGACCCGCGCAGTTTCTCCTCTCTCACTCGTCGCTGCTGCTGTTTCTAACTGAAATTACATTTTCCCGTTCGCAGTTCTCCGCACCCTGGTGTTGGTCCGTTTCAATATCGCTCTGCCCTTTTCCTCCCCGTTCGGGAAGCGGCGAGCCACGGGCTCATCCGCTCGCGTCCACTCTCTTTCTCTCTGTCCTTAACGCTGAAAGCATTTTTCGTGCCAACTCTTTTCTATCCGGCTCGCGGGAGCTCATGTGCATTTTTTTTTTTTTTTTTATAACTACTTTATATATGCATTGTGTTTATTGAATTATGCTATTCTGCGAATCGAGACTGGAGAATGCTTGGGGTGAATATTTTTTAAAAGGACTGATTTCCTGATTTTAATCCAGAAACTTGTAGGTAACTCTTGGCTTCTTTTCTTTTTTGAAATTGTTCTCATCCTAGTTTTAACTTTCTCATCACATATGCCTAGAATTTTTTTTTTATTAGACTGGAGAAAATTAAGCACGTTAACGGTACTATTTTATTCATCGTTGGAGTACACGAAAATCAACTGCCCATCGAAACAAGTACAAAATAAACAGTTTTTAGAGTACAGGAGTCGTTCTGAATATCTGTGTTTTAAAATTAAATTTTCGATAGACAGTATTTACACATACTTTCGTGAGTACTAATATGCACTGATTACCATTTTTTTTTAATCGCCGAATGCTGTGTGAACGAGCGTTCGTACGGAGCTCGTTCACACATTTTGCAAGAAAAAATGTTTGCAAAATTGATATTCAAAATTAAATTTAATATACACAATTGAGGTAAAGTTAATCGTTCGAAAAATCATACGAGAATAAAGAGCTCGATTTAATGTACCGAGCATCAATTTTATCTCATATTTCTATATTATATTTAATATATTAATTTATGCATTAAAACTTCGTTTGCTGTATTTAGATGTTCGTACAAAATTTTTTTGCACTGTTGAACATGAAACAAAAATCATCGCATATGTATAAAAATGTACGTGAAAGAGCTCTTAACAAAAAAAACTACTCACTGTTCGTCACACCGAAGAGACTTTCGTTTACACGTCCTGTAAAATGTTTACTTGCTCCGGTAGGTAAGCACGTATCTGCAGTACGGTATTTCTACCTATATCGAAGTAAATGGTTTCGAGTGGGAAGCAAGTAAAAAAAGAAGATATAGAAATAACCGTCCGTATGGAAAAATGCATTTACACGGTTTGGCAAAGCTGCACGACGAAAATGGAATTTTGCATGACGCTGAATAAACGAAAATTTTTTCTTCGACAGAGCAAACATCGAAAATTCGATGTAATCCGAGGGGCGAATCTGAAGGGGAATATTCTCATTGCATTTCATGAATATTCCTGCCGGAGAATTTCGAGTACCATAAGATAATTTAAAAAATTGCATAATTGATAAATGTTTCGCTCTCTTTGTGCGGGTGCGCGCCGCCTCGATGATTCAATATTTTACGGAATTGATACATTTTTTTTTTTTTCAAAAATGAAAAATGTATATCTAAGAAATACTTGTCTGAAATGTTGGTTTCCTTTTATGTACTTTCTATCTATTTATAAAAGGTTTGACGACAATTTACTTTTTCCCTGACCAAGTTTTTGTTTCCCTGACTTTTCCCGGTTTTCTCGGTTTTTTCGGACCGCGGCCACCATGTTCTAGTTGCCTTGTTCAGGGTGGTCCATTACGCCCCGCCTCGGCCTGATTTTTCGCTAACCCATCTCGCCCCGGTTTCCCCAACGTCCTATGTGAAAAAGCTTATCCACATAAAGTTGTTGCATTTTTCATTTTTTACCGATGAACTTCTCTCGAAAGACAAAACACTTGCGCCGTCGTAACTAAAATCATGCAGAGTAGCGCGAAACAAAGTTTCATATTTTTCCAGAAATGCGTCTATATCATAAACACCGAGCGTGGCAACGGGACGGATAAAGGGCGTTTTCTCGATGAAGCCATTTAGCGATCTTCGCGAGCTGCAACTTTTTGCCGCGCGGCGTGTGCTCTCCTCTCGCTCATAGTAATCCTTCGCTTCTCTCCGTCGCCGTTCTTCCCGGATTCTCCTCGTGTTGCGTCACGGTTCGTACTCCCTCACGGCGTTCATTCTTCTTTCTTCAACCGTGAGCGCACTCGGGCTTCCGTCTCCGACGTCGGTCGCGACGCGCCCGACGTCGCGCATCTCGCGTCCTTCTTCGTCACGGTCGTCAGCGTCGTTTCTCGCGAGGGCGCATTCATTTTCGCCTCTGGCAGCGAAGAAATATACCGCCCCGCTGGCAAGAACACGCCGGCGGCTCAAGATTCTTCATAGCCGTCGGTAATGGAGGCCCTCGAAGCGGCCCTCTGTACCCTCCTTCACCTCCTCCTTATACCTCATCCCGCGAGTAGTATCATAAGCCGCGTTGCAGAGTCGAGAGACGCTGCAAGGAGGAATAAAGAACGGGAGAGAGACGGGGAAAGCGAGACGTTTACCGGCGGCGCTGAGCACAGCTCGGCGCTTGCCCCAGTGATTTGCTCGAGAGGAAAATATACCTGTACGGGCCGTGCTCGACGAGAGGAGGGTAGTGTTCAGCAAACCGTACGATTCAACCAAGGCGGCGAGGAATCGCGAGATTTCAGTCTCGTCGAGAACACGATATTACATAACCCATTCGAAATACTCAATAAATGGCAATGGCAATGGCAATGGCAACTTCTGGCAATGGCAACTTCTGGCAATGGCAACTTCTGGAAATGGCAACTTCTGGAAATGGCAATGGCAATGGCAATGGCAATGGCAACGGCAATGGCCATGGCAATGGCAATAGCAACGGCAATGGCAATGGCACCGCTCGCCTTAATAGTAGAGTAGAACCTCGATTATCCGAACCCATTGGGACCGGAGCTCGTTCGGATGAACAGAAATTCGGACAACAGAACAGTGAAGCTGTGTTAAGCGATCTAGCGATATAGCGATATACATATAGAAAAAATTATGGTACCCATACATTTTAAATAATTATGATATATATTTTAAATCCACAATTTTCGTTTGGCGGAAGAGAGTTGTATGTATTTTCGCAGCCAAATTTTTCAATAATGTCAGAGATCGTTGACTTGCAAAGATCATACGAGCACGCTAACAATGTGCTGTTCTCTTCCTTATCGACTTTCGAAAGGAATTCAACCAGTAGATTAATGAAAATAAATGTTGAATAGTGTTGTGTAAGACTATGCGAACTCGAGCGTTCTTGAATTGGCTTGTTTGTAGCGCGCAACAATGTAAGGATTCGAGAATTTCGCGCAATAGTTCGGATAAGTAGAAACTATCCGAACCGGCGGCGGTTCGGATAACAGAGGGTTCAAATAATGGGTGTTCGGCTAATCGACGTTCTACCATCCCAATAGTAATATCAAAACAGCAGGTTGACTCGCCCATCGAATGAACACTGCTCAATAGAAGTTGTTCGCTCGATAACGAACACTTCTCGTTAAAGCACGTACATAACAATATTTTCTTCCATTGGGTTTTGTCGTCTACCTAACTGTTCCTTCAACAGGCGATTCCCACTAACAGTGATAATAAAATTGAATGTAAAAAAAAAAAAATTCAACGAATCATCGTAATTGTGCATGCGTTAAGATCGGACAGCCGAAGTCTCGTTAAAATTGCTCCGAGCCAACGACTATAAAAAATCCTTTCTCAGAAAATCGCGATATCGCGAACCAACCTTTATCGTGCGGAACGCCTCGCAAGTGATCAAGGAACAGAGCGCGTTGTCGCTACAATGAGGCAGCAAAATACGAAGAAAACTTCCCCGAAAGCACAGAGGAATCTCGTTGCGCGCTTCTCGGACGCGCTAACATTTTTTTCTCCCGCAGTTTTTCCCGCCACACTGAGAAAAAAAAAATGGTTGGACCAACCAAAAGTCGCGGTGACAAACCTTCAAAGCTGTTATTACTTGTTTGGTAAAAATATACCATTGTTTCGTTAAACGATTATTTGCTCCAATATATTCAAAAAATTTCGACCGAAACAGACATTTCTGTTGAACCAACCAAATACACCTTCGAACGTGTGTCACCGCGCATTCGTTCAATCCGCCCATTTCTTTCCTCAGTGCAGGCCAGGGCGGAGGAGCTCCATCCCTTGTTTCTCGCGTGGTCGCCGAGGGCGCGCGTTCGCGACATTTTCGCTGCAGGGACGAGTGTATCGGCGAGCGGGCGCGGACCGCCGGGAAGGTCGAGTAGGGGCACCGAGGGCCGTGCACAGTTCGGCACAGGTCGGCGGTGCGCAACCGTGTAACTAATTCCGAGTGTATTTAATGACTATGGCGGCGCGGTTGTGCACCGGCGGCGAAGCGGAGCCTCCTTCGTGTGCACGGCCGTGCCGGTTGTGTGTGCGGTGCCGCACAGTGTTTCCATACCGCTCGCCCGCGCGCCGTGTATATGTTCGAGTGCCGCGACGCTGAGAGGGAGGAAACGCACGGCACCGATGGAGAAACGGCGAACGGGGCGAACGACGGAGAACGGAAGAAGGGTAGATACGGAGGAGGGTTGACGACGAAGGGAGAAAGAAATTACGAGAGGAAAGCAAAGTTGAATGCGAGCGCGAGAGAGAAAACGGTGATTACTGGAGTTGGAGGGGTTTTTGGACGGGGGAGGGGGGGGGGGAGAGGGGTGTATGGAGAGGACCGGGAAGAGCGGAGGGTGCAGGCAGCGGAGATGGAAGCACTTGACCCTGCCTGCGCTGCGCCCTGCCGATGCTGTGCCAGCAGACCCCCCCCCCCGGACGGGTCGACGTCGACGTTGACGACTACGACGAAGGGGGAGCGAACGAACGCTCGCGCGTTAATAAATGCAGCGAGTGTGTTCGTTGGTGGGTTACCGGCTGGCACCGCCAGCGTGCGACTATGTGGATGTAGATATAGGTATGCGCTATCCACGGACTTTCATTGTTCATCGACCGCGTTGACACATCGATTTTCGTGAAATTCGGGGGGGGGGGGGGTGGGGGGGGGTTGTAGTGTGACATATTTTTCGAGGGGAAGACGGACCGATGGCAAAATCAGATTTAGAGCGGTTTGAACTTTGGAGAGTTTTTATTTTGGAGAGTTGAGAGGTGACGTTCTTGGGTATTTTTGGGTAAGGGAGATGATGGGGGGAAATCCGGCAGGGGGTGGGGAAAAATGGGCACTGAAGTAAGATGTTTTATTCTTGGTAGGAATGAGCTTTTACGACTTGGCGAAATTCTGGTGGCAAGAAAAATGGGGAAAAATAGTTAACAGTTTTTATTAGATAAAAGAATATATTGTTTACGTGTTCAATTGACACGTAAACATACTAAGAGGGTTCTAAAAGTAGCCCCGAAACGCCGCTTGATCGAAAATAAATGTGTGAGGAATTTTTTTACGCAATATAGGAATAATTTGCAATTTTGTATATTTTCAAACCGAATCTTCTTTATAAAGTGCATATGGTCTTTTACGGAAAAAATATACAGTGTGCAGTATATGACGGAGTTTCAAACCAATTTTTTCGGGTAATTTCGGGGCGACAAATTCTGGGGGAAAAATGCGATATTTCTCGCTACGTGGGCGCCTACAATCGGTTAAATCGATATTTAGACTTTTGGGTTTTATCACACCTTGTAGCGATTGGAAAAAAGAGTTTCTTGATGGGGCGCATTTTATACATTTTCACGTGGAACGCATCAGACTCCCGGGGTTTTCCAAAATTGCATTGCAAACGCCACATATTGCCATTTCAAAATACCCAAAATTGCTGCCGTTCACAAAACGAGAGATAAAAAAAATGCACTCGTCGATTCAAGTCTACATTCGCTATAATTTTTCTCGTTGAAAATCTCCCCAGTCAATATTTCGTATGAAAATCGCGCGAGAAGCGATATATTTTGTAACAAAAAAATGTTGACCATCTTTCCCCATTTTTCTTGTTTAGAGAAGTTCAGAGATGTGTAAAAAGTCGTTTTCAGGAAGGATAAGATTTGTTACCCATTTGCCCGCTTCGTCCCGAGAATCCAAAAAATAGATATAAAAAAAGTATGGAATGCTTCCAAACGTCATCCATTTCGAAAACCAACGTCGATATCGACTTATGCCCATACCTAATTATTTTTCCTAGGATTAAGTTCAAACTGTGAATACAGCAATGCACTAAACGATAAGATTTTTTACCCAGCTGCCCGCTTCGTCCCGAGGATCGAAAAAAAAAATGGATACAAAAAAGTATGGAAGGCTTCCAAAAGTCATCCATTTCGAAAACCAACGTCGATATCCATTTATGCCCATACCTAATTATTTTTCCTAGGATTCAGTTTAAACTGTGAATACAGCAATGCGTTAAACGATAAGATTTTTTACCCATTTGCCCGCTTCGTCGCGAGGATCCAAAAAAAAGTATGTAATGGTTCCAAAAGTCATCCATTTCGAAAACCAACCCCGATATCCATTCATGCCCATACCCAATTATTTTTCCTAGCATCAAGTTCAAACCGTGAATACAGCAATGAGTTAAGCGCACAATTGTCTCAAAGACGTATAAATATCGATTCAGCGAAGATATTCATTACCAACGCAGAGAACCAGCGACCACGACCAAACCAAGCAAGGCACGCAACGGTGCTTTACGGCACCCTTCCCCGTAAGACTGTTGACTCTGCCGATCATACAGAGCATTCCGGAGGGTTGCCCTCGGCCCCAAGCCTCCCGCTAATTTATTTACAATTTCATTGGGGCGTATCGACGCCTCGATCTGCATAATGGACGCGCTCGAAATCTCCGAACACCGCGAAAAATCGACATCGGACGACTCAGCACCCAATCGCCTCACGGCCAACCAACCACCCAACATCAAGATCATAGCGAAGAAAGAGACAAAGCCTAAAATCTTTACTCATATGACCAACCTTGCCACCAACTTTTCCGAGGACCTTCACAAAGAACCCAGCTCGAGGACCAAGAAAAAAAAAAAAAGTACTCGGAGGACGACGGTAGTGGCGAGCCGTTTTCAGCGAGATCGCAAGAAACTAATGCCGCACAGCCATCCTCGGAGGAGGGGGGTTGGGTGGAGGACCAGGAAAACTACCACCACCACCGTCGCCCGCGGCAGCACCACCACGCGCCGGCAGTGTCGGAGAGGCGACCAATAAATTTATCGAGCGGGTGTTGGCATGGAGACTGCCGGACAGAGCTCGGCTGGGTGGCTCGGAGGGCGACGAGAGGGTACTCGAGGATCCTCCGGGAGGCCGTCACCGGGGAATCGGAGGGAGAGGCCCAACGCTCGGAGATAGCGCACCGAGGAGAGGAGGATGCGAGGGGACGGCGGAGGATGGAAAGACGAAGATAAAACGCGAGTTGGCAGCGGCCGGAGGGTGGTAGTTACCGAGGGTGAGACACGAGAGGGATGGAGGGAGAGAGAAAGAGACTATCGATTTCTTGCGGTGATCCAATCAACGATGGCGCCTTCTCCGCCACCTTTTGCGTATCCCGAATACGTCGAGGACCGGGCTTAAGCTACCTCGACCTTCTGGTCAACGCCGGAGACTGTGGGGGGTGGAGAGTCTTCTCTCCTCCGTCATCGTCATGATCAATGCATCGAGTGAGGATCTGTCTTTCCTCGGACGGTAAAATGGTGACTGTCATGGGAGAGTTTAGCACCGGATTTGAGACGGCGCTATTTAATGTTTCAAGTGCCAAGCACCTCGACCTTCTGGTCAACGCCGAAGACTGTAGGGGGTGAAGAGTCTTCTCTCCTCCGTCATCGTCATGATCAATGCATCGAGTGAAAATCTGTCTTTCCTCGGACGGTAAAATAGGGGAGACCGGGGCAAAATGGCACAGCGGGGTAAAACGGGACAGTAAGGGCAAAACTTAATTTGCCAATAATTTTTGGATGCCCCATTTTGCCCCAACGATCCATCCAGATTTTCAAACCCGTTTTGCCCCATGTACCACCATCGCTACCATCCAAAAGTTATTGGACAATTGCGTTTTGTTTCGTAATCCCGTTTTGCCCCGCTGTGCCATTTTGCCCCGCTCTCCCCTAGTGACTGTCATGGGAGAGTTTAGCACCGGATTTGAGACGGTGCTATTTAATGTTTCAAGTGCCAAGCACCTCGACCTTCTGGTCAACGCCGGAGACTGCGGGGGGTGAAGAGTCTTCTCTCCTCCGTCATCGTCATGATCAATGCATCGAGTAAAATCTGTCTTTCCTCGGACGGTGAGATAGTGACTGTCATGGGAGAGTTTGGCACCGGATTTAGACGGTGCTATTTAATGTTTCAAGTGCCAAGCAGGGTTAGACGTCTATGCAACGGGAAGTTTTTCTTTCCTCCGTTTGATAAAAAAGTGACTGTCATGGAAGAGTTTAGCACCGGATTTGAGACGGTGCTATTTAATGTTTCAAGTGCCAAGCACCTCGACCTTCTGGTCAACGCCGAAGACCGTAGGAGGTGAAGAGTCTTCTCTCCTCCGTCATCGTCATGATCAATGCATCGAGTGAAAATCTGTCTTTCCTCGAACGGTAAAATAGTGACTGTCATGGGAGAGTTTAGCACCGCATTTGAGACGGTGCTATTTAATGTTTCAAGTGCCAAGCAGGGTTAGACGTCTATGCAACGGGAAGTTTTTCTTTCCTCCGTCGATAAAAATGGAACGGTAATGGGATGGCTATTTCAGCTAGATTGACACCGCATGTGTCATGTTTCTTTAAATCTTTCTTGATAACGAGGGGACGGTATTGGGATGGCTATGAGCTGGACCGGCACCGCTTTTGAGACGGTGCAATGTCGGGGGAGACCGGGGGCGAGATGGGCCCTTTTAAGCAAATAATGCGCTGACAACGCTGCCGAAAGCATAATTTATCGATTGTCATCCAACAATGATATTTTCAGTTTTATAGCGCGTCAAAAGAAACTTGCATGGGGCGAGAAGGGCTGCCCTTAAATTGTTCACTTTTTTAACCCCTGCCTGTACTATCCATACATCTTGAGTTTCCCTACTTCTACCTGTCGGTAGTGCTCATGCGCCAATAATCCGCTATTGCAGCTTTATAGTTGCCTTGTTAAGGGTGGCCCATTATGCCCCGGCGTCGGCTTGATTTTTCGCTAGCCCATCTCGCCCCGGTCTTCCCTAATTTATATTTAAGTGTCAAGCACTGTTATTTTGATGCGATGGAAAATGTTTCGAGTGCCAAGCACTTTTATTTTGATGAAACGGAAAATGTTTCAAGTGCCAAGCACTTTTATTTTGATGAAACGAAAAATGTTTCAAGTGTCAAGCACTTTTATTTTGATAAAACGGAAAATGTTTCAAGTGCCAAGCACTGTTATTTTGATGCAACGTAAAATGTTTCTTTTCTCTGTCGATAAAAATCGGACTATAATGGGACGGTGCCACTTAGTGTATTAAGTGCCAAGCACTGTTACTTTGAGAATGATAATAAATAATATTAGTAATGTAATCAAAAAATATTTGTAAATTTCACGAATTTTTTTTCCTAGCTCCACAGATTTTTGGATTACAATGTACGTAGGAATTCTAATTGAGTTAATTTTGTTATGAAATCAGAGTGGTCGAGATTTTTATTGCATACTGCAGGATGGTAATTGATTTTTCGAATTAATAAGGTAATAGAATGGCTATGTGCAAGCTTAGCACCGCATTTAAGACGGTGCCATTTAATGCATCCACTTCCAAGAATTGTAACCTTGATGTAATCGAAATTGACAATGATAATAAATAATTATAATGTAATCAAATAAAATTTCTAAATGTCATGCATTTTTTTTGCATTTTTTTTAGTTACATAGATTCATGGATTATAATGAACGTAAGAATCCCAATCGAGTTAATTTTGTTGTGAGATCTGAGTGGTCGAGATATCGACGAGTATTTTTATTGTATAATTCACGTTGGTAATTGATTCTTCGAATTAATGAATTATTCGTGAACGAGCCATCAGGAGCGGACCAGTTGTTATTTATTCCCATCTTTTATCTCGTTCGCTGGTTCTTACTCTCTTGTATCGGCGAAGCTTCTCCTGCTCGACGAGAACAATCCCTAGACGGGGCAGCTCCGCGTCGGCCATTAATCCGGGAGCATGCGGACGATCCTTATTCCCGTCTTCTCATCCTCTGCTAAATCGTTCGTACCTGCCGTCGCAGCAGCGGCACAGTTATATATCTTTCTCCCTGCACTCTCATTATTCGTAGTTGGCATGCTACGAATATCTCTCAATATACACACGTAATATATACATATACATGTATGTGTGCATACGTACATTATACGATATTCGAGTGGAACCTAATCCCTCTGACATTGTTCCAAAACAATACGGCAAGCATCCCTAATTTGTCTGGGATTTGCAGGGCTTCGCTCGTCGTCCAGACGGAGTTAACGTCGAGTCAATGTTTTCGCAACATTCACAATCTCCGAATTGCTCAGACAATATATGTATAGCCAATCGGCCGGAAGCAATTTTAACAGACACAACTCTAATTGGCAATAGGTTTTATTTTAACATAGAGAGTACCTAAAACTCGGGGAGAGCGGGGCAAAATGGCACAGCGGGGCAAAACGGGATAATGAGACAAAAAGCAGTTGTCCTTTCTCCCCAAAAAGCAGTTCTCTTCGATTTTATGTTATTTAGCACAGGCACATTGTTTTTCGCCGCGTTTCATTACTCAGAAGCCCTGCAGGTTATCTGCATCTAGTCTTGTAGCTTAGAGCCGTGAAAGGGGACTTATCGCAAACGTCACGACAGTCCGTCGTGACTTTGTTGCAGAGTCCGAGGCCCTCAGCATCGCGCCCGCAAGCCTCAGTTCAGCTCCGACGACCAATCTGTACGGTACACCTCCGAAATATACTGTATGTCCAAGCCTAAACCTAAAAACTGGTCGTTGTTTTGGTCGCACGGTGGTCGCCAAAACGGCACAAAGCGACCGGTCGTTTTTTAAGTCGTTTCGCGCTCGGTTTGAAGGGTCGTTTGACCTGCTAGGGTACTTGATACTTGAATACGTACTTCAAGTATTTAGGGTATTTGCCCAGCTCTGCAATAATTTTTTAAATTTGTCGCTGTTTTTGGTAGATTCCTAGCTGCGAATATCAGGAAAAATTTGTTGTTGAAATGAACATTTTAAATAGTATTGCCCAGTATCTTCAGAATCGAGCGGAAATAAACTTTTGATGTTCCGTTAAATCCGTCTGTTTGCAATTTGGGTTAAAAAAAATTACGTATTCGGCGAGCGTTGCGGAAATTTTTCTTAAATTTACATCAAACTATTAAATGCACAAAGATAAGTTTCACGTGTTTTGACACCTATACAAAAGATTAAATGAACTGGAAAAATGAATGCGAACATTATTGTTATAAATAATTATTGAAACGATGTTTATTACTCGACGTAAATTTGTAAGAGGCTTCGCAATCGATTTACAAATTTGACTCACTGCACATAAAATCTCTAGAGTAATCGCGGCGAGCTCAAGCAGACCCGAGCGAATCTCATGGGGTGAAAAACTCACGTGAACAGAATGGGACAACAGCGGGCACAATAATCGAAGGAGTGGTTAAGGGAACAGGAAGAGACGACAAAAAGAGTGACGAGCAAAGAGCAGAGATCTTGAAAAGACGAAAATGGTGTTTCAAAGTTGCTTAGGCCATGAAGTAAATACCTGTGAAAGGTAGAAGAGAGCGATGGGACGAATGAAAGCAAAAGGGAGAAAGAGGGACATAGTTTGGATGTAGAGAGCAAGAGGTACGAGTGTGTCAGTGAAAGGACGTCCGTATACGTGGACGAGCACAGTAATGTATACATGTGTATATATATATATATATATATATATATATATATATATATATATATATATATATATAAAAGTGAGTGAAAGAGGAGTGCGCTCGGCGTTGTAGGACTCTCCGGTGGAGAGCTCTCCCGAACCTCCTACCTCGCCCCCTTAAAGCCCTATCCACTACTCATTTATCAAATAAATCAACACGACTACTTACACACCTATGAAGAGATTCGGTGAGCTCTACCGGTCACGGCCACCGAGCTCTGCTTTTTCGTCGGGCTGCACACCGCCCGTAGCTCGACGCTTTCGTTAAACTTTAGGGTCAAATCGTTTGCAAGAGCCACAGTCGAATTATTGCGCAAGAATTTTTTTTTCCGCGAGTAGCAAACCGTTTTGCATTTCCTTTCATCGCCTCCTTGCTTTGACTCATGCGATGAGGGAAAATAGGAACAAATTTATATTCGAAAAAACGTCCATGAGGAGACGCTGGGCAATTGCCGGCGCACGTGAGGGAGAATATTGATATCTCGGTTTTAAAACTGTGTTGTATACTGAACTGTGTACTTTATGATATTTTTGCAGACAGTCACAGTACGGTGCATGGGTGGAGTGTCCATAAGCGACTGTGAAAATCGGTGAGAATCGATCAGTATCGATCAGTATCTATCAGTATCTATCAGTATCTATCAGTATCTATCAGTATCTATCAGTATCTATCAGTATCTATCAGTATATATCAGTATCTATCAGTATCTATCAGTATATATCAGTATCTATCAGTATCTACCAGTATCTATCAGTATCGATCATTATCGATCAGTATCGATCATTATCGATCAGTATCGATCATTATCGATCAGTATCGATCAGTATGCATCAGTATCTATCAGTATATATCAGTATCTATCAGTATCTATCAGTATCTATCAGTATCTATCAGTATATATCAGTATATATCAGTATATATCAGTATATATCAGTATATATCAGTATATATCAGTATATATCAGTATATATCAGTATATATCAGTATATATCAGTATATATCAGTATATATCAGTATATATCAGTATATATCAGTATATATCAGTATATATCAGTATATATCAGTATATATCAGTATCTATGAACATCTACGAGTATCTCTGAGAATCTATGAGTATCTCCGAGTATCCGAGTATTTATGTGAGTTTCAATGAGCACCTGTAAGCATCGATGTGAGTGTCGATCGACACGAACTTTGTATATAAATCAAGACTGATCTTGTCATCACTTCCCAATTCTTTCAAAATCAGCTTGGCAGGTGTTCACTCAGTGTCTCCTAGCTCCGTTGCCCTGATTGACTCGACATAACATAATCGGTAGTTTATCGAAGACGAAGGCATTAGTGTTTAACCCTTCCTAGGTCCGGCGGCCTCAAACCGCCGGTTACTTCGCGAGCCGGTCCTTTTCCACATCGTGTCACGACGGTCCATTTCCACACCGCGTCATGACGTTCGTGTCCGTCAGCCGGCCGATTAAACAATACCCGTACGACACACCGACACGTCACCTGTGAGTGAAGCGTTAAAGACCGATCGATTTAATGCTTCCAGGTCGAAGCACGACGCGACTCGCAACAAATCTGCACAGATAAAAGCGCGTACATCTCCATCGAAATCACAACCGGAGTGGCATCGAAGATATAATCGTGGCGCATCGAGAGCGTACCGATGAGATGAAAGATCTCGTGCGAATAGCGAATCGCAGCGAAACAAAAAGTGTCAATCAGCCCGTCGCGTCAGCTGAAATTCAGTTACGAATCGCAAGTACGCGTACATGACAGTCGATGATGAGCGACGGAGGAGAACGAGAGATACGAGAGCGAGAAGCGAGACAGCAGAGTCGAGTAATCAAAGAGCTTCGAAAAAAAAATCAGGATGCACTTAGAAGCACGTACTCGGCAATACAGGGGCATTCAGTCAGAGTCTGAGTTTGGAGTCAAAGCAAGGACCCTTGCGCCACTAATACCAGCGAGAGAGCCAAGACAGGATGGGGGGTTGGACGGGTGGGGGGTGGGGGGGGGGAGAGTCGATTCTTACACAGACGCGATACGGGGGTTGGTGTGCGCCCTGCGGTGTTCTCCACACTGACGCGAGCAGGAATCTCGAGTTCTCTCGTGCAACCAACAGAAGCACGTCGCCGGCTCCCCAGAGTGCGCGAGCGGGCCACGCACACGGAACCGTACCTACGTTTCCGCAAGCCCACGGTGGAAAACCCTTCAGCTAGGGAGATAGCGAGGCAACCCCCGTTACCTCCCTGCTTCGTGCGCGCACCCGCGAGGAGCTCCGTGTGCCATTAGGTAGACCATGCTCTCCGCACGGGGGGGAAAGCTTTGAAGCCGACGCGAGTGCGGGAATATACGGGCGAAGAGGTGAGGCGATGAGTTGAGTGCAATGCACGCGATTGTGCTCGGGAAAATGCTGCTCCCTCGGCAACAGACCGGATTGTAATGTCTGAGTTTTCCGATATTTAATACCGATGCACGGGGTTAAGGTGAACATTTTCGGTGTGATAAGGAAAATCGATTGCGCGAGCTTGATTCGAAGAAATCTGGATTGATTGGGAATTCTGATGCAGCTTTGGTGCCAGAGGAACGCGGAACCGGTTGAGGTTTTGACGAAGCTGAAAGATCGGCAGCGAACTGGGCGACACTGGATGCCAATCCGGAACCCACTTTGGCCGATACATGCTACCAATTCGGCGCCATATCATTTATATGATGTTGCACCAAGAGAATGGAGAAGAAGAGATGTGGGGATGGAATACAGGGAGAGAAGTTGCCATTCGTTACCGTATGCATGCTGAAAAAAGGGTATCCTCGTTTCAGCTGTTGAAGGGAATTAGGTGAATAAAATGTTTCCTTCGTTCTTTGATAGAGATCTTTTATACTTTTTGACCATTACAGGAATTTGTCGACTTCCTTTAGCAGAAACGACAATTTTCTGTATATGTTGCCACATGAGAAGTATCGGAACTATCGCTATAATCGGTATATAAACTATCTGGTGGTGGTTGCTATACACTGATAAAAAAATACGGTTGAATCAACTACGATACGGGCAGGGACGTTCAACTGAATATTTTGTTGGTACGACTATATCTATCTAAAAAGAATCTACCTAAATCTAAAAAGATTGATTTTGCATAATAATTCCAAAAAGTTATTAACAAATAAATGAAAAAAAAATGTTCAAAAAATCCACCAGCAACTTAACTTTTTGTTCATATAAAAAACTTGTTAATCTTTTTGAATAAGTATGCATTTTTACAGAATTACATGTAATTTTTGAAAATTACGTTTTTTTATTAAATAAAACGTAATTAGGTTCCGAGGTAATTTGCAAAAGTTAGGTTATCAGGTGATTTGTTAGGAATTTTTTTTTCGTTGATTTGTTGATAACATTTTGGAATTCTTATTATGCAAACCCAATCTTTTCATTACCTTCGATATAGCTGATTTTTTCAGATTTGTATCTCATCGAGAAGTGTTCGCAGTTCCTCTCCCAATAGTCTCTGAACTCACGTGGGCTCGGCTGTCCGCGCGTACAACCTTAAAACAGAGGACTCCGCAGAAGCCAGAAGCTCGCTTCGTCCGTGCTTTCAACTTTCCGAGAAAGCTAACTTCGATGCCGAGACAGAAGGCAATGAATGCGAAAGAGAAAGTGCCGAAGGAAATTAAGTATTAAAGATATATAGCGGACGACGAGGAGTATCGGGGGGGGGGGGGGGGGGGGGGGGGGTACGAGTGCATAAGGAAAGGAGAGAAGAGTGGATGAGCACACTGTCGAGAAGAGGAAGGTCCTTGTGCAGTGAGAACCCCGAGGATACCGGCGAGAGGAGTATCCTAGAGCCGTCGAGGATGCTTCACTCCCATCGCGCCCTCTTCTTCCTCGCGTGTCCTTCCCCCCCCCCCTCTCTTTCTCCCCCTTCGCCCTCTTTCTCCTTCGCTGTCGACTAGTTCATCCTCGGTGTCTTTCCCCTTCGTTTCTTGTTCTCGAATATGTTCCTTCTTCTTCTTCTCCTTCGTCCACTTCGCCCCTTCGCTTCTCACTCCGGACACGATTCTTCGGCGAGAGGGCGAAGCCAGCCGCCCGTTTCCCCTTTTCCCCGCCCCCTTAAAAACGAGAAACCGGGGGTTGTCTGCAGCGTGCGTACCCGCGAGGCTTCGTACGGATTGCGGAATCAAGGGCTCTCTTCTCCGCGAAGCTTCAGCCGAAGGGGCCTCTCGCGTATTCGCCTCGATCGAACCGTCCTTCTTCCACCCGTGCAAGAAATCGGCCGATCCGCAAGAGCCAATTCGAGTCGGTTCGCGCGATAGTGCCGCGGTAATCGGGCACGCTGTCGCGCGAAAGGGCGCGTGGCGCCGGATGACGAGACTTGGAAATCAGAATCGATTGTTGATACGGATTTTGCGCACCTATGGATGGGCGAGCTTTTCCTGTGGTTCGGGCTTTTCCGTTCTCCAGCAGCTCAGCCTCAAGGATTAATGTTGACGTATCACTGATACTTGACTTTTGGGTAATTAGGACATTTTTTTTTTGAAGTATTCTAAAAATTGTTGTGTTTTATATACACAAAAATTGCGGAATATTTTAAGTGGGACGAGACTTAAAAAAATCAATTAATTGAATTCCAAAATCGTGAAATTGCTTCAAGAATTTGCTAAACTTAGGCTAACTTCCCATTCCCCATGGGGAAAAAACTATATGCGGCATATACAGGAAAATATATCTGTCATGTGTAAAATATACTTTCGCCGAAAAATTGTATATTTCGAGTATATTTTGAAATATATTTCTACAAACATGTACTGTTAAGTACATACGAATTTATATGATTATTATATTAATCATACGTATAAAAACGGGAAAAATTTAATGTGGGACCGAAGTGCATATGGCCATTCAGATCGGCACGTGAATAGATGATATATGAACCGAATCGTTTTCACCACTTTTACCCTGTTTCCAATAGGGTAGACCGGGGCAAAACGGGGATTCTAAGCAATAAAACCTGCTACAACAATACCGAAAACATAGATCCATTGGTTTTCACACCAAAATTGTATTGACACCGGTTTCAGAAGACTATAAAAAAAACCGTCCGGGGCAAAACGGGATGCCCTTCGATTTGATTTGCGGCAACTTTTGTTAGTTTCATTATTACCCTATTTTGCCTCAAGTCGATATGACATTCCATGTCCCCATTTTGCCCCGGTTTCCCCTACATATTCTTTGCATATATCTAATTACAATATATATAAAATATAATAAAATATTTACTCCAATATATATTTAAATACGTTAAACGAATATATAAATTTTCCCCACATTTCCCAAAAAAGTGTTTGAACTATTGCGGCGAGAGGTGATGTTCGGCCATCCCTTAAGAGAATGTGAAACGCGTTCTCAGCGTGTCTCTCTCGCTTCGCCGAGAGCGCCACAGATGCGATCTCTCTCGCCCTCAATAGTGTTTCACATGCTCTTGAGTGGCCAATTTTGCTACTGCCTATACTACACTATTATGTTCCTACATAGGATTCTTTCAGCGAAATTGCGGATGGGTAGCGCGGTCGGACAATGTTTTTTTTTTTTTCTTTTACACGAGTGGCTTGGACCAGAAAGTCGTTTCGCACTTCGGGAACTGCTATCCCGAACGATTGTATAGGTACGGCGGCGGAGAGTGTTGACGCGGCGAAGTCTCGAAATACATAAGAGAGAAATTCGATCCGCACCACCGCCGCGGTCGAGGATCGGTCAACAAGGCGGAACCTCGACTAACCACCAGAAAGAAGAGATTCGAATGAGTCCTGCTGTGCGGAGGACGCAACACGCCGACGCCTCCGCCCAGGGCAGGGTATACATCGAGAGAAAGAACGCGTGAAAGGACCTGTAATCCGATATAGGTTTACCTTTGCCGAGTGAGAATCCCGCATAGCGAGAAGGCGAGAGTCGACGAGTCAGCGATCTCGTTCCTGTCATAATACACTCACATATCTGTCCCGGTTATTTATCGAGTTTCACGTTAACCCAATGTGCCCACTCACGACCCCTATCGTACATATGGCGCATACGACTTTTTACCGATCGACTAATTATGGGATTACTTACGATAAAGCGAATGGTTTCCACGTTTTTCTGAATTGTGGATAACGAATTATACCATTTTTTAAAGACATTTTTAACCATATTTTACCTTTTTATTTTTTTCACATTAATTCGAAATTCAGTACTACAAGTACGTTTTATACGTAGAAAATACATAGCAAGTTCTCCTGCGATCGAAAGTCTGTTTTCAAAGTTATTGTGTTTTTGATCAGGACAAACGTATAAACACAGACAGACGTACAGAAATGGGAAAATTTCTTGGATTTTGGGACTTGCAAAACGCTTTTTTAGATAATAATTCGACAGGCCATTTTTTTATTACAATACTTTCTATCCTTACATAATTCGTATGGGATGAGAAAGAGAAAAAAAAAAATTCGCCTATGCCGAAACTTCCGTAACCACCGAATGAAAAAATCCCAAAACGATTTAACTATTATATAAAAAATCCCAAAACTGTTTGAGTCCCGGTGAAATTGTGAAGAGAACCTTTGTCAAATCGTAAAAACTTTGTAAATTGACTACAGCATTGTGCAACAGAAATTTATATGATATATAGGTACTCGTTGAGGCCGTTGTAGAAAATCCGATTTCACGGATCATCCAGGAAACCAGGATATATATATATATATATATATATATATATATAGTACAATCGGATGGCACAATAGACGCGAGAAGAGTCTCCGCCACAATCGGTTTGCCTCACTCGGTGTGGAAATGAGGTGGAAAACCGCACCCCATCGTGGGCAAGGCGAAGGCGAAGTACCCTTGCCCTGTTCTCACATCGCCCGCACTTCATTTGTGCGGGGATTCTTCAATCCGTAGGCTTTCGCTTTTATGTGGTTTTGATATTACCATTACGTGTGCGACCACGGTCAGAGTACATAGATGCGATGGGCCCGAGGCGCTCGTACCACGAACCGTCGAATACACGGAGCAAAGAACCCCCGTGGGTGCTCAAGCGCGAACGAAACCCCAAAATTGTGCGGCCCAGAATCGTTGGTCTTCATCGGATTCATCGGAGCATATCGTGCGAACGTTTTCTTCATTGCGGGATTAAAAATTAACTCGAGTATTTCAAAGACCCTTGTAAGCTTGGCCTTCCAACATTTAAACATGCGTTAATTTCTGAATTCCAACATGAGACCATCTAAATTTTGGTCGATCGAAATTTAACGTCGATTAAATTTAATTTTCAATTTCAAAAAACGAACTCAATTCGACAATTTGATCGACAGAAATACTTTTACAAAGACAACAAAAATTCCAGCAAACGTCCGTCGGCACACAGTATGGACCTATCAAAAATTTCCAAAAATAAGAATATAGCTCTCAAAAGCGTTCGTTTGAGTAATTACAAGCTTGCCTCGACGATAAGTTTTCTAATTAGAAAGTTTCGCATCTTACATTTAGCTGCGTCTCGGTGCTCTCTCAATCCGCGACTCCTGCAGACATCTCATCGTCTTTGTTTCCATTTATCAAAACTGTCTTCCTCGGTACATGCGTGCCCCGTTTGCGCCCCTCATTTCCCCCCCCCCCCCCTCCCCGCTTCAACACTCCTCCTTTTCCTAACGCACACGCACGCACTAGCAGAAACGGCAAGAGCAGCCAGCGGGCAGGCATCTTCCCCAGAATTAATTTCATTCGACAGCCCCCTTTATGCGCGTCGAGGAGGCCCCATTCGACTGGTACCTCGGTGAGCCGGCACCACGGGGGAGTTCTTACCTGGCGCTCAACTTCAAGGTTA
The DNA here is from genome assembly GCA_933228735.2 of Amblyteles armatorius. Classification (NCBI taxonomy): domain Eukaryota; kingdom Metazoa; phylum Arthropoda; class Insecta; order Hymenoptera; family Ichneumonidae; genus Amblyteles; species Amblyteles armatorius. Next base: position 1,956,342 of record OW121696.1, on the reverse strand, counting down.
ATTGGTATGAAAGGTAGAAGAAAGAGGCAAGAAAAAAGAAGAAAAAGAAAAAAATCCCGAGAGAAGCGAGCCGAGGAGAAAGCACAGGAGGTAAGTCGAATGGAAAGAAGTGGCAGAGGGGTGAAAGAGAAAAAGAAAGATAAGAGGTCGACGCACACGCGAGATCTTCGACGAGTTATGTTCTCGCGTCCGCGTTTTGTGCAAGGACAGAAATACATGTACGGAACTGCAAGGTACTCGCCGACGAGTGTGTGTCTCGCAACACCTTGCGCGCGGGCTTAATGACACGCGAGTCTTGCTTCTTTTTTTTTTTTTAAGATACTCTGCTTACCCGGCGCGTGAAAATCATTTTCCTCGAGCGGCGCGAGGTTGAAGCACCGCGCGCCGTCCCATAATGATTCCTAATGGTCGCGAACACTCGAGAGATACTCTCGTGCGTCCCGTGTAATGGCATTCTCCGGTGCTCGTGAAAAAAAAATCCGGACGCACGCCAGGATGAACAGAAATGATATTTTTCTCTCGGCGGCAACCGGATGAATGGAGACCCAGGGAAATTAGCGGTGTCGACCTACAGGTGCATCAATACCGGTCTCAATCGGAGACGTTGAGGTATTGTTCGCGGAGGCTCGACCTTCGCGGTTACGAGCGTCGTTTTCTTTCTTTTCGTCCCGAGGTGCATCGTTTTAGGGGCTTTGAGGATGTGCGGACCATTTACCGATTTCCGCTGAAACGATCGCGCATGCTATATACGCTGCATACGATTCGAGGCTCCCCGAGGAATTCCGCGTGAGCGAGCGTGAGAAGGTAATATATTAGTTATTGCTACTAAAGTTAGACGGAATTAGATTCTTCAGTCATTTTATGAAAATGTGCGGATTTTAATTTTTTGTTTTCTAATTTTTTTTTAGGGTGGAAGGATCTTCTCTATGAGAAAATTCGTTAACCAATGTTTACTTTCTCATGGAGGAAGCTGTGTTGATGACATCAACAAAAATGTGCAAGGTATGTATAAATGAAATTTTTATCTTACATGTTTTGTTTCATAGGAAAACCGTAGTTTGTGGTGGTTTTCACAATATTATAGAGTTGTAGAGGTTTTGGAAGTTGCAAATCCATGGAAAGTTGTAATTCATATGTATTGTAGACAGGAGACAAAAAATGCCCTTCTGATTTTAGTCACGTGGAATATTCAGGCGCGAGCAAATAATCGGGTATCTCGGAGTTTTAGAATATTTTTACCCGTTGAAGCATAGATTTTTCCTTTAAAAAAAATTAATTTTGACAAATCGTGAGAAAAAAAACCAAATTCGCGGTCACCTACGTTCAAAGCTCTTATTTGGTTGGTACAACTAAATCATTCTTTTGTTGAACGATTATTCGCTTGAGTCAATTCGAAATATCCCATTTAAACGAACAATTTTATTGTAAAAACTAAATAACGACTTTGAACGCAGGTGAACGCCCCTTGGTTAATCCAACAATTTTTTTTCTCAGTGTACTAATATCGATATCGACTGATCACCTCTCGCCGACACCACGTAGCAAATTACATCGCGATAAGTGCTTAACGAGTCGCTGTGAGCATGGTATATCGATTTCGTGGGGTGAAACGCACCGTCCATGCGTACAAGGGTCGACGAAAGGTTTAACTAAAAGTCCAAACGAATCAATTCGTCCGCCCACGCTGGGCCGTCGCGGGTTTTGCGACTTGAGGGTGGCGGCCGAAAGCCGCAAGGCTTTCCATTAGCCATTAGTCGGGAATACACTGGCGTCGGGCAACCCCTCGTTTTTCGAGCCAAACGAAATAGCGTTCGCGTCCTGCCGGCGACGTGTCGTAATAGAATTTACCCGGGCACGAGTGGTCGGTGGAATTGGCCGATTCGACGTACTGGCCAATTTGAGACGTTCCACCACAAGCATCCTTCGTAGTATTTCAAAGCAACGATGGCGCAAGGAGATATAAGAAATCAGATGGTAAATCGTCCCATCAACGTTGGGTGGTCGTAAAAAAAATGATATAAAAATATGGACGAGGTCGACTCAAGATCTGGCATCAACATTGATCACGTATGACTAGTCCGACTTTTCCGTCGGACCACCGAAATACAGCTAAGCATCAAAATTACTAAAACGAGACTGATTACCTGAATTTATGACGAAGCGGTACTTAGAAGGTAGAGTAGGATTTAATTTTAAGCTGAGTTGATAGAAAAAAAAAGGATTGACAAAATGGCTCGATTTTTCGTTGTTGACTCTCCCGGATAGAATACTGAATTCCCTCTAACTAGAATTTATGAAGCTCCAAATCAATCGATATCGAAACCACGTGTTTACAATATATTTAATGATGGGAGATAAAGTTTATATATCGTTTGTGTATAGTACGAAATATTTCGACATAAATGTACTTCGACATTTTCAATATTTTATTATATTATTTTTCCATACCAATAAAACATTTCGCTGATTTCCCTGACTATTTTTTTTATCCCTGACATTTCCAGGATTTCTACGTTTTCCGTAAAACGCGTCCACCACAATTAATCAATGAAACCCAATTACTTTTTTGCATCAAGTTTTTAAAATTTAGCCCCTAATTGGCACATAAAAAGATCCTACTTGTGCCATGTTTAAAAGTCTGTTTCCAAATTTTTTTGCGGACCTGACAATAAAAACGCCATAGCAATCAATACAAACAACAAAAAAAAGCATAAAAAAAATGTAAACAAACCAAAGATCTCGAAAAAATACAAGGTAACCCAAAGAGAATTAAAATGAAGCCGTACCTTCGAAATGTCAAGCATTTTGAGTTCTCACCGATCATGCCTATTCCAGGTTCAGCGCCATTATCCACCATTACTTAACGTATTTCGAAGCTTTGACCCGACCATGTTTACCTCCCAATGATCCTATAATTTAGTGGTACCCGCCCCGTACGGTGGACCGAAACACCGTAACGAGATTGCCCGTGACACGTCACGCCCAGTCCAAGTACATTTCCACATTTTCCTGTCAGGTATGTTCCAAAAGCGGGTCAATGATCCCCATTCATCGGTGTTTTCTTTGACAAAAAAAGCCACGCCGATTCATGCATCTACTACCGACGCGTTTTCCCCGCTATATAATCCTTCCGACTCATTAAGCGCTAACGAAAAAAGAAAAGTTTGCAATACTAACGCTATATTTAGGCGCCATACATTCCGGCCTGGTTTACGGCAAAGTATTGATAGAGGTTTCATTTTCTCCCAAATCCTCCGCCATTCTCGTTCAATGACCACGATCGTCAATGATCTCTATTCATCCTTTTTCTCTTTGACAAACGAGACACACCGATTCACGGATCTATTACCAACGCGTTTTCCGCGCTGTATCATCGTTTCGAGTCATTAAGCGCTAACGAAATCGAGTCTGCAATATTGATGGTATCTTGGATGATGTGCGTTCCGACCCGGTTTACGACAAAGTATTGCGCCCAGAAAAATTATTTATTTGACAGGCACCCGCAAACAAATATTTAAATTGATTTAAATAAATATTTAAACTGATTTAAATAAATATTTAAACTGATTTAAATGAATATTTAAATTGATTTAAATGAATTTTTTAATTGATTTAAATAAATATTTAGATTTATTGAAATAAATATTTATTTTAACCAAACAAATGTTTATTTGCACGACGCCCGTAAAATAAATTATTTTTCTGGGTGTGACAGAGATTTAATTTTATCTCAAATCCTCCGCCATTCTCGTTCAATGACCACGATGGTCAACGATCTCTATTCATCCTTTTTCTCTTCGACAAACAAGACACATCGATTCACGGATCTATTACCGACGCGTATTCCGCGCTGTATAATCGTTCCGAGTCATTAAGCGCTAACGAAAAAGAGTCTGCAATATTGACGCTATACTCAGCCGCTATGCGTTCCGACATGGTTTACGGCAAAGTATTGATAGAGGTTTCATTTTGTCTCTCGAATCCTCCGCCATTCTCGAGTTTACGGTTCCCCGGATCCTTGAGTTACGCACTCGAGGCAGGGGACACAACTCCCGTGTTCGCCCGTCGCGAATGGACGAGCTACCGTTTTCTTGCTTTCACTGGAAGCATCGGCAGGACGAGAAGAAGCGGAACCGGCTCTCTTGTACACACGCACGTTCTCGAGTGGGCTTAGCCGCTGCGAGCGCTACCGCGAACGGGCGAGAGCAAACCTATGGCAAAGAGCTGCCGGAGCAAAAGCCGAAGCAAAAGGAGTCCGTTCGTCGCCCAGGTAGAGGTAGATAAATTGCGTTCCCTAAACGGTCTATTCACGCTCGCGTCCATTCATCGAGTCTTCGCCGCCCTCGCTCTCGCCGATCTATGTACGAGATATACATTCGAGTATGTACGCTGGTCCTGTATTTTGGTATTTCGGTTGGATATGCGTGCGTGTGTGTGCGTGTGTGCGGTAATTTTACGTACCTACTCAATGAGCCTCTGCTCGGGCATTCATGGAAGCCATTTGAGCGTGAGATATGTTAGTCGGTGTTCGGAGAACATAAATGAATTTTGGACCTTGGTACGCACCGCTGTTATATCACACGGACACTACACTCGTGCGCCAACGTACATAAGTACATCGAAAAAGAGACCCTCGACAGGCGTCGAAGAGTACACTCGTCGCTAAATTCCAAACGGATTGGGTTGTGAGGATGCTGATGGAAAAATGTGGAATTAAAAAACGAATTCGCTGACGCGCGGGATAAAATTGATGATGAGATTTTAGTAACCCTTTAGCTTGTGAATATTAAGATGGTAGATTGTTCTTATTCAAAATTGAAAAAGTATTTAGAATACAGACATCGCTAAACTCATGCTAGGGTAAAAGGGGTGCATGTCGTCCAGAATCTGTAATTCATTTTTATAACAATGGTGACTATTTATGCCCAGAAACTGTAATTCATTTTTATAACAATGGTGACTATTTATGCCCAGAAACTGTAATTCATTTTTATAACAATGGTAAGTTGAACAGCTGAATAAATGAACCACTTCCGTTTCTCAACAATGCGACAGGGAATCACGGTGCTGCGGATCAAGCTTTTTTTGAGACATCAAAAGTCGATATATTGAGATACAGTCATAAAACAAATTGAATTAATCGGCGGAAAGGGCAAGGGTAATTCCCTAGTAGAATGATGTACCAGGTTGGAATCTGGACCAAACTAGGACTGCCGGAAAGTAACCTCCGGTCCGGATTTGGCGGATCGATGTGGCCCTAAGCAGGGGTGTAACGCTCACGGAAATTCGAGCCTGATCCGGCCCAAAATCAGGTCCTGACATGGGCCCGTCTTAGGTAGATAGATAGATAGATAGGTTCGTTTAGCCTGAATATTCGATAGATAGGTTTGCTCTTAGCCTGAATATTTAATATTGTGAAAGTATAAATCATGTGACCATATTGAAATACTCTATAGAGAAATTGTAAACATTTAATCGCGACTAATTTAGTTGAATATCCGCGCCGAGTATCGTTAATGCTGATCATCCATAAACCCAGAAATACTATAGTGTAAAAAAGGCGAGATTTGCGTCCCTTGTATAAAGGGCTGTCCTGCCTTGACCCAAAAAGAAAAGCCGACAGTGTTGCGCTGGAGGTAACACAAATCCATAAAACTGGGACGGTCCATCCGTTAATGTGGTCTATTGACAATAGCGGTCGGTTTGTCGAACGGACCACACTCGAAATTTATTCACTAAGTTAAGTTATTAACTAAGTGAAGTTATTAACTAAGTTAAGTTGTTAATTAACTAAGTTAACTTATTAACTAAGTTAAGATGTTAATTAACTAAGTTAATTAACTAAGTTAATTAACTAAGTTAATTAACTAAGTTAATTAACTAAGTTAATTAACTAAGTTAATTAACTAAGTTAACTTATTAACTAGGTTAAGTTGTTAACGCAGTCAAGTTATTAACTGTCCACTTATCAACCGAATTCAGTTAGTAACTAAGAATTTCGAACAGTGTTTCTCAAGTACCCAAATGAGGACGGTTCGCCCCTAATTGCAGTTTCTGTTTCCAATCGGCACGGGGTCGGGTGGAGAGGAAGTACCACATCGCCTTAATACGCACTCTCAATCGCAAATTGCATCATCGATGGATATAGAAATGTGCTCGTGATTCCGATATCCGTAGTGTGTGCCACCGTCGATTGGACGACGGGTAATCGGGGAATACGCTTGGTACCTCGTCAGGTCGCTCATATACTTGTGACGTCGGTGCGGGGAAGGGGGCGGAGGGGAGGGAGGGGGAGGAGGATGATATTTCCCGTGTCACCCCTCCCCGATATCATGAGGGGGTTGACACGGGCGTCACCGACAGCGTCGCCGCTAATTTCCCCGGCATTGAGCCGCATTGTGCTTTAAATCGGTCCCAGTCCCCGGTACCTACACTCCCGCCCTCATCGAAAACTCAAGCGTCCACGCGACCCCCGGACACGGCGCTGCCACCCTTCATTGTCATTCGAATCGTCCGACTCCTTTCTCTCCCTCCTCTCACTTTCTCTCCTCCACGAACGATGGAACCTAAACTGCTATGTCTATACCGTGCGCGGTACTCGTGCCCTAGCTCGTAGCTGAAAGCTGCGGAACGAACGTACAAAGCACCGTCACGTACGCGCGACAAAGAACAGCAGGTTCTGCATCAACTTTGTACGGTACCGTGCTGCATACTCGGGGTTTCCTGCAAGGGGTCGGCGCTGGGTCGCCGATGTACTCTCCTGGTCTCCTCGGGAATCGTACCGGACTCTTCTGTCTCCAAGTGCCGTACCGGAATCACTCTTTCATTTCGCCCACTCTTAATTCTCGTGGCGGGCTGCCAACGCAACGCCGCGACCGGGAAACTTGAAACGAGTCCGTAGAGTCAAAATTTCCGGATGACGAGCGCACGGAGATGCTCGATCGAGTACGCTCTATTGTACGGGGATTCGACGAGGCGGCCGACCAAAAGACAAACTACTACTACTACTACTACTGCTGGCGATGGGAAGGGATGGAATAACGAATTTGTGCGAGATGCTCTTTTTTCGGGTTGAGAACTATTGGGACATCGCATGTTGCAACACATCTGGTGGATTCTTTTTTACTACTCTATTCCAGTCGAGATAATCTACTGTTTTGTAGTAGATGTGTTCTAATCCGTCGTTAATGTTCATGTTCCACCCGGCAACCTAACTTTTCTTGTATGAGAACGATTTGTTAATTTTTCTGAATACGTATGAATTTTTTCTGAATTTCCGTTAATTTTTTAACATTGCGTTTTTAGTTAATAAAAAAAAAACGCAATTTTCGAAAGTTACTCGAAATTATGAAAAAATTCATGCGTGTTCAAAAAGTTTAATAAATTGTTTTTATTTATCTAGGTATTTATATTCATCTCCCATTTCGGGACTTGCGAATAAGATACGCCTTTTGCAATAACAGGTGACATTACTCGATAAATGAAACAAATCTCAGCGGATTGTCATGCTTGTCAAAAAAACAGCTTGTGTAAACTGTAGTGCAAAAAGGTCCGAAGTTTCGAAAAACTATAAACCTTCCTTTTTTCTCTGTAGGGCAAACAATGCAATCTTCTTTTAGCCAATCATTTGTCATTCGACACAAAACTTAATTTAATCATTTAAAATTTGTATAAAATCGTACGAATCAGAGAAAAAAAAGCTTCCTCTGTAAGAAAGCAAAAATGGAAATTTCAAAATTTTGCCGTTGACGCAATCACAATTTGCTTGTTATTTTTCAGCGCATATAAAAAATTCAAAAACAAAAAATTATTTGAATTTCCGAAACACACAGTTATATAAAAAAAAGACAACACTGATGCTCTGGAAGCCACGATGCACGTTTCCTAGGGAGTGCCACGTCACTTTATTACTATACCTTGTTCGCGAATTTTTCGAGCCAAAGGCGCCACTAGTATACAAGTATACTTATTCCGAGTACTTTACATAGATCTCTGTGTAGCGCACTGAGAGTACGTACACGACTGTCGGTACATAGGGGGGTGCACCTATGTGCAGTTTCAACTGGGCGGAGTGAGGCGCAAGAGAAGCCGCCCTCTCTTGTGAGAGCTCAGCCAGAGGCAGACGGTCTCACTAATTACGCCGTGCCTCATTAGCGAGGACGCCCCCAGCCGGTTAAGGGGTACGCGGACACGTACGGCCCCTCTTTGGCCTCGTCAAGGCATCGATTTTCCTTCCTCTTGAAAAAAAAAATCCTACCTGTATAGTATATACTACACACTTGTACAACATAGTGTACCGTGAAACGTGTGCTGCTCGGGCACGGAGATTGCAAGACTCCTCTCGTGTCACGCAAAGGAGCAAGAGTACGTGTTTCATCCGACAAAAAATTGCTGGGAAAGCAGAGAGTGACTTGATCGCGCGAGCGCGCGCCCACACACACACATACACTTACACCGATGTTCGTCAATTAAAAAAGAGCCTTGGCATATGAAACGACACGCCTGTTGTTTCATACCGAAAAAAAGGTTTGGTAATGTCAAACTAAGCTGCAGTTGCGGATGGCGAAAGTAATATTTGGTCGATACCCTTTATCACTGTTATACACCATCGCTCTCTCGAAAAAACGTGTGCAAGGCTCTACACCGCTTAGGCCACCTCAATATCGATTACACTTCAACAGCTTGCCTAAATCATTTTTTTCTTTTTTTTCAATTTTACTATCCAATTTAATGAATTCGACTGATCCGTAACGCAGCGATCACTTTGAACTCGCGATATTCGAGTAGTCATTAAAATTAATTACAGCCGTACTGTATAAAGTGACCGAAGTACTAAACTGCAAGAGCTCTTATTATTATCATCATCATCATCATTATTATTATTAACATTTATTATTATTATTAATATTAATATTATCGTCAAATACCATGCGGTGTCGACATCGTACGAATTCCATTTGCCAGCAACTACAGCCACATAACAGTAAATATAGTGCTGTTGTACAAGTAATCATTTTTTTCTTTTTTTTTCAATTTTACTATCCAATTTAATGAATTCGACTGATCCGTAACGCTGCAATCACTTTGAACCCGCGATATTCGAGTAGTCATTAAAATTAATTACAGCCGTACTGTATAAAGTGACCGAAGTACTAAACTACCAGAGCTCTTATTATCATCATCATCATCATCATCATCATTATTGTCAACATATTATTATTATTATTAATATTAATATCATCGTCAAATGCCATGTGGTGTCGACATCGTACGAATTCCATTTGCCAGCAACTACAGCCACATAACAGTAAATATAGTGCTGTTGTACCAGTAAATAGTATACTAAAGTCTCTCTCGCATCGGCGGAGAAGTCCGAGAGGAACATGTCCCGAGGCTCGGCCAGGCTGCCCGAAGGGAGCTACCGCACGCATCGGTAGCTCGGTAGCACACTATGGGTCCGAAGTCTCGTCTTGCGCTCGGTTCCGTGCGAGCCTCGAGTGTTTGCAGTCCACTCGAAGCTCGTCCCGAACGAGCTCGGGAGCCCGCCGCCGCCGCCGCCGTGGCTGTAGCCTTCCTCCCTGAACTATCCGTACGTCGGGGCTGCGCCGTACCATCGACGTGGGGAGCCAAGAGAACGGAGAATAATTTGTCTAACGAGGGTCTCCACCTGTCATCTCAATGGATACAGAGAGATAAATTGACGGGGAATATAGAATCCATCGGCTTTTACTAATATCTTTTACCACATACCGTATCTTCTTACAGCCTCGTCAGACGCAAGTTTGTTCGCTAATATGTACTTCCTCGTCACGGTAGTCAACGAACAATAAACAACGAAGTACACGGGTGGATAAGAATTCGATAGGAATTTAACATTTTTTTTTATGGACATTTATAAGAATTTAAAGATGAAAGGGATATTTTTAGACGTTAGTTAGCTGGAGGTTAAAAAGGACACTTTGACGAAACGAAAGCCACAAGTAAAGTCCCGAAGTTTCCCAGTTTTTGCGTAGCTTGAATGAATTAAATTAATTTGGATGTAAATATAAATATAAATATAAAAATAAATGTAAATAACGTACTTTCTACTCCATAATCGATTAAGAAAATAAATCTCTAAAGAAATTTGGAGAGACTGAGTTCTGACTCGTTAAAGTGTAACAAATTTTGATGATTACGTTGCAGCACGTAGACCGCACGTTATGAGTAATATTGAAAGACCTATGCGGGATTATTTGCGATACACTGGCGCGAAAGATAATAAAAACAAAGCACCCACTCCGAGCCGGGAGTTTCGTCGTTTCGGTACTCTCGTTTTGGATAGCATTGGGCGTCGAAGCCGCGAAGGGTCCACCGTGTGTTCAGTTGTGCCTGCACTTGACGTTTAACTCCCCGCGATATATCAATCACACACGCCTGCGACCTCCCCGTCCCACGTAACGTTACGTTTTTATGTACGCTCTCGGTAGTTCCCGGTGTCCGAAACGACCAGCACGAAAGATCGAAACAACTTTGGCTCACGCCCTCGAGAATAACCAATGTGCTTTGGATTCTAACGCTTTCGTGCGTATTGTTTTTCGTTTTGAGTCGGACAAAAAATTATCTTGTCTCTCTTAGCTTCCAAAACTTTTATATCGTTGCGGACAATTTTTAATTCGCATGATTTCGTTGAGATGAAAAAGTAATCATCGTCACATATTTCACCATAATTGTAGATACAAAGATGCGCCCATTTTGAATTTTGTTCACACTAATATTTTATAAACCGACTTAAAAAAATTATTAACCCCTTGAAAATGCACCTTTTTTTTTAGCTATCTAAACCAGAACACTGCCTTAAGGGGCATAACTTTTTTGGGTGAAATGAAAAAAAAGAATGTGACTAGAAAGTGATATACTGAGGAATGTTTGAAGTTTTAAAAATCTACATTTCGGCACTTAGATTAAATAGCTAAGAAATTATTATCGACTTTATAGTACCTACATAAACAGGGGAGAGCGGGGCAAAATGAAACAGTGGAGCAAAACGCAATTATCCCATAATTTTTGGATACCCCATTTTGTCCCATCGATACATCCGGATTTTCGGCCCCGCATTGCGTCACAGTCGCATCCGAAAACATTGCATTGGAAAACTGCGTTTGCCTCACTGTTCCATCTTACCCCGCGTTTTCCCCACGCTGACAGAAGTAGATACTAAAAATTACCATAGCTCACGGTAGTATACAACGGAGCCGCTACCTATATTAAAAAGCGCCAAATTTTCAACCTAAAAACTGCCATAACAATTTTATAAACCCTAAACTTCCTGCCATAGGTGGCGATATAATTTCTTAGTAACATGTGGTATGTTAACTTTTCTCATGCGATACAATAATTTTCCTTCTCTCAATGCAGAAACGATTGTTCTCAAATTTGAATGATGTTTGTAGCCCGCTCACAACACTCATTGAACATTCACGCAGGCACTCACATATACATAGTCACAGGCACATTCGCAGAAACACTCATAAAGAAGGGTTGACCGGACGTAAGATAAGTTGCCAACCTCCTTGCCACTACATTCATCAATATTAAGGACAATATAATTGATAGGGGCATTCCTCAATGAATATTGGCCCATTAAAAACATTGTTAATTAAATACGAAATATTTAATAGCCATTAAATTGCTAAATATAATTATTTAATATATATGATATTAGATGCCCAATAATTGAATATATAAATATATTAAATTACATATTTAAATGAAATATTTAATGCCCAATAATTGAATATACACATATATTAAATTACATATTTAAATGTAATTTTGCATTTCCATCACTTGGCTACGAGTTATAGATTGATTCGTTATCGTACACTTTTCAGGCTCACAACCTTTGCTCAACCTCTTATCGCCCGGAAGATAAGTTGCATATTTTCTAATTCCCTAGTTGCCTAGTTGCCTATTTTCTTGCCACTACATTAATTAATATTAAGGGCAGGGAGTATCATTGATAGAGGCCTCCTCATTCCTCATTGAATGTTCTACCCTCAAAAGCGTTGTTCATAAAAAAATAAAATATTTAATGCCCAATAATTGAATATATAAATATATGAAATTACATATTTAAATGTAATTTTGCATTTCCATCACTCGGCTACGAGTTATAGATTAATTCGTTATCCTATACGTTTCAGGCTCACAACCTCCACCCCACCCTTGGCTGGAGCGCGAGACGCCCGAGCAACGACGACCACGACGCCGGTTAATTAATAAATGCATCGGTAACGATTACAGAAAAGACAGGAGCGATAAATTTGATAAAAAAAAATATGCCGTCGACGAGGATGAAAATTCCGGTTTGTTCTCGCATGGCGTTGCGACGTTTCGAGGGTGCGCGATACGCGAAGCGAAATCGAGGGGCGTGGGAGGCTCGCTCGTGGCATGGCCCGAACGGGGCACATCCACTAATTGGATAATTACGGCGTGCACCGAGTTTGTTTTATAATTGGGCAAAACGTACGCTCGCCGGGAGACCGTCTCGGTCGACGTGTCAAACAACGAAACGGCCGGAGTCACGCGCTACGTGACGAACTACCCTCGCAGCTAATCCCAAGGCAAATTCCCGGTAACCACCCCAATGCGCGCAGCTACCTCCCTCGTACCGCGTTCGCCGGTCGGCCTGCACCCCGCCCCGGCAGCCACCCCTTCCGCACCGTCCGTGCACGGCAATTGGAATCAATTCTCTGTTATTGACGGGCTTTAACGATATCCGAGAGAAACGCGGAAAGACAAAGTTCCGTATCGGCGAATCGTCGGAACGACGTTTTATGTGGGAAAGCAGCTTCGAGACGATTCCGCTATCGTATTGAATTACTAAAGTAATCGTTAACGGTTCGCGACGCTTTTAGGTACCGACTCTCACGGCGTAGACTTTCTCGGGACATCTCATCATTATTGCGACGGCTCTCGAAGCCGCTGCGATCCGGAGATCGTATCCGATAACGAAGTTAGGTAAGGCTACTATTTACGAAATAGTACATAAGTGTATCGTGTTTGTACACAAGTTTTTTTCTCTTTTCGTAGAGAAAGATTTTTTTTTTCCATGATAAACTTTTTTTCGAGTCACCTGTTCTTATCTGATAAACTTATATGATAAATTTTTTTTCAAGTTTCAATTTGAGAGTTCTCAGAATACTTTGCGTTGTGGAGAAATGATACTCACGAGAAATCTAAAGGTATAAATACGAGTGTCTGTGTGAACGAATCAATAACCACTATGTTGAAATATAGAGTAAACAAAAAAACAGTCTATATTTTACGTTTCATATGATTTTTATTCTATCTAATTTTTTTCTGTAGAAATTAAGTACCTGGCACAGGTGTAATATGTCATTTCGAACTATTTAAATATTCATCGAGTCTTTCTGTCCCAGCATGAAATGTACGTCCCATTTTTTGAAACTATTTATCAACGTATCTCGGCGAAATTTCGTTACCAAAAGATCTTTTGTACCCAATCATTTTCGCTAGCCGACTTAAAATGTTTAGATTTTCAATCAAAAAAATATTTTACTTAAATAAATCAATTCTTTCTTTCGTAATAAAAATACGTTAGCAATTCGTAATCGAGTTTCTCTACGAAGAAGCGAGAAAATACGTTCTACTTTCGAAACTATTTGTCCACGTATCGCGACCAAATTTTGTTCTCGAAAGATCTTCTGTGTCTAAGCATTTTCTCTAAAGGGTTAAAAATATTTTACTTTTCAATAAAAATAAAAATTATCTAAATAAATTCTTTCTTTACTCATAATAAAAATACGATAGCAATTCGTAATCGAGCATCTCCGTCGAGAAGCGAGAAAATTGTCATGGCAAGCGTATTCGGTCTGCATCTTCGATTAATGAATAAATAATAAAGTGGCCGGGGAAGAGAGTTGAAGAGGGTTGTCACTGCAAGGCTCTTGGGAACCCTTCCGATTCTTGCGGGGTCACGGACGTACCGGCGTCCAATAGAGAGGAGAAAAAACAATTCAAGGGTGATTACGGGAATCCCTGAGGGCGGCGAAAACAATGAGACTCTCGTGAAGGATATCAGCCGTGACTCGGAGCCTGACTGGCTGGCTGCTGGCTGCTGTATCCCAGCCGGCTGTACCAAGTCGCGTGCGTTTTAATTCTTCTTTCGTGATCCCCGTTGTTGGGGCGTCGAAGGCGGCAAGGGCCGCTCCGAACCGAAGAACGATTGACTGACTGACTGACTGACGAACGGATTTATGGGGTTGCACGAATTTCCGCCGTCGCCCTTTCCAACGACCCCGTGCCACCCTTGCAAATATGTATATGCAAACACCGAACCGACCGGCTCGGTCCCACTCGTATCCCGAGACTCTTCGTTAATCGATAAACCATCCATTAATTCGTGATAACGTTATTTATCTGTATTTTGTTACGGCGGGACGACGTAAGACGCAACAATTTGTGGATCTTGTTTAAGGGAATACGCCACACAATGACTTTTCTACTTTGGGAACTAAAAATCGTAAAGTGTTATAAAGCAATCAATAAGGTATTTTAAAAGAATTTTTAATAATTTTTTCTCCTCATGGATTCCGAGAAACATGCGGTTTAATTTTTGTCAATTAGCATGAGGTGCATATGGATCCGCGTGAAAAGCAAAATTCTTTTTTTTTTATATATATTTGCAGACTACTGTATTGTAATTTGAAAAAAAATAACATTACAACATTATTAGGGAGGCATTAAAAAAATTAAATCCTGCTGTGCTCATAGATTTCGAAGATATTACGAGTTACAGGAGCTCCGAACCGGTAGATGAATAGATATCTAGGCCTCAACCATTACATCCTTCGTGAGAAACACTTTTTCTAACTCGCGTGATTACAGCACTCGCCTTCGGCTCGTGCTGAAAACTCACACTCGTTAGAAAAACGTTTTTCGCCCTCGTGGAGTAATGTACTATTTCTGACAAGTGTGAGTTTGCAGCACGAGCCGAAGACGAGTGATGCAATCACACGAGTTAAGAAAACATTTTTCGCACGAGTGTCGTACAAAATTTGGCACCGAGTGTAATAAAGTACTATTATGTAACGAATGCAGGAGAAGTGCTACTCCGTGCCTGCTGATTGTGGCGCTGTACAGTCAGCGTGCAATAAAGTATGAGCAGCGTGCAATGATTTCCGGAAATCGCACGCAAAAGTAAATCGCACGCAAAAGTAAATCGCACGCAAAAGTAAATCGCACGCAAGAGTAAATCGCACGCAAGAGTAAATCCCACGCAATTGTAAATCGCACGCAAAAGTAAATCGCACGCGAAGAAGCCGATCTGCGCTTGCTCCGGGAATTTACTAAACTCATGGCTGCAAAGCGCCACTTACGCCACTCTCGGCAGGCAGGGAAAGTAGCGGTTTTCACGCATGAGTTACATAAATGTGATGTATTGTAACAAAGAACTATGGAAGGAGAGTGAACATCGTACAGCTTCGGGACTCTGAGATGAACTAACTAAGGGGCCTGAAGGAAGCAGGGCCCTCGCCTATTGCTGCGCGCGACAATGTATTGCTACGCGCGATGAGGCCGCTGCTCGCGCGTGGCGAGTGCAGCGGCTGGACCACCACCGTGAGAGCGTGAACGTTCGCACGGAAGGTGCCGACGGCTCAAAGATTAGTTAGAGTCTGGATAAAATATTCGGACTTGAATTTCCTGCGGCTCCAAAATATTAGGTCGAAATGTGGGACCGTCACACTGATCGAGAGCTATAGGGAAGGCCAATAGCGTAGCTCGCTGTCAATAGTATTTTGTCAAATCCATTATAGGTGGTCATATTATTTATTACAATCGTCGATTCTACAGTCGACAAGCGTTTCGAATCAACCCCAGTTTCGACGATTGACGAAAGGGCACGGAAAAAAAAGAATTGTTTGTACAACAAGAATTTTGTTACCATAACTCATTTAAGAGGTTAACATAGGGATAACAAAATATTTTGCTGTGGCAGCAAATATTTTGCTGTAGCAGCCAAATATTTTGCTGCAGCAGCTAAATATTTTGCTGCATCAGCCAAATATTTTTGCTGCCACAACAATAAATTATTAACGATCTACATTTTGTTAGAGAAACAGAACTATTTTTCTCCGTGAGAGAGAAAAGTATTGTATCGACCGCGTACTCACGCCGCATGCATCGTAATGTCGAACATCCCCTACGACGGCAAGGTAGGGGAACCGCGTGAACAGCGAAGCCGTAGATCAACGGTCGAAAATCACTTCGCCGTAATAGACAATAGAATAGCCCTAGTGGAATCTCGTTTACGTATTGTTGTTGATTATTATATCGTTCTAGTTGAGTAACTTGTCAAATAGGTGTTCATCGGAAAATAGTGTCGGCGTTAAATCAATTGTGAACCGAGAAGCTCGACGTAAATTGTTAAGAATTAATAACTCGCGTAAGTCAAAATGAATTACTTATATTTCTTTCCTGCGAACATTTTCTCTATCTGCTTATTTTGCAATTCTAATCCTTGGGTCCACCAATCGACGCTCACTGTGACTGTCTTAGAATAATAGTCGAGTGAATTAAACACACGAGGTGATCAGTGGCTTATTAGTTTCTGCAAAACTAATTGGCGTTCAAATTGTTAAAGTCAAAATCACTGTCAAAACTTTCGTTGAATTTTGTCTAATAAAAAAAGCCTGTCACACTATACTACTCAGAAAAAACAACGCTAAAGCGTGAATCGTCAGAGTGTATTAATTGCTCAAAAATATCACTCACCATTTGCTAAGTGAATCTATTCAAATGGCAAATTAATTTTGGCATCCGGAATGTTTAAAATATTTAATTATGAAATATATTGCAATGGGGCAAAAATTTTTTTCAAATATTGGACGGCACATAGTTCAATGACTATATAGGATGCTTCACATAAAAATACGAGGGTCAGGATTTTTACCATACTAGTTAGATTTTGTTCAATTGTACGGACCCTAGCGAGAAGTAGAATACGAGGGCCTGTTTCGAACTGTACTGTACTATATTTATCGTACTGTGTGCCGAATTACAGTACAATCTGGACCTATATTTTGGATATGATTTCGATACGCATTTCCTACTTATGTCATCTCGGTACACGAATAATTAGAATTGAATGATTTAATTGACAAGTTAGGTGTAAAAACTTACCGCGCTGTTGCGGATACGTCGACTGGGGTGGCGGTACGTGCGAGTACTGCTGCGGACCTCTGTTCGCGTTGGTGTGATGCCTGTAATTTATAAAATGTTCAACATTTTTTGACGTTTAAAGTCTTTTTTTTTCTTACTTCGCCCAGTTCAGTTGAGCTCACAAACAGGAAGCGATAAAATTGACATTTAAAGATATCCCTACGAAAATCCGTTTCTATTCGATCGTGGTGAAAATCCCTCACTTCGTCAAGAAAGACACGCTGAGTGTTTGCAGTAAAAAAAAAAAGTCGACCGTGTAGTTTTTCGGGAATATGTGCTCAAGGTTTCGTAGTCTTACATGAAAAGGTGGAAAAACCAGTCGGTGACATGAATATCGTTATTCTCTCCGCCATTTTCTGTTCGATTCGAATAAAAAAACTAACACAGCAAAGATCTCTGTAAGAATTTTTTACGCACGCTCGCAGTATCTATGTGAGTATCAACGGGTATCCATGTGACTATCTGTAACTATCGGTGTGCGTGTCCAATCGACATGAACTTTAGTATTATGTAGATAAATCATAATTTACGACAGTTTGATCCAAAAATTGAAGAAGACGGGCAATCTATTTTTTAAGCTTCGTCCAAATCCGTGCAACGTTGAACTTTTTATGGTGTACTTTATATATTGACTACTGCGTTCAGCAAAGTCTCTCTGCCATCCACCTTCATTATCATGGTGAGGACATCCTTTATGTGATTATCAAATATATGGAGACTCTCACCCAAGCATACGATGTCCTGCGTCTCCGAGCGAAGCCATTTTGTTCGAAGGAGTAAAGCCAACTTGCGGTCTCCACTGATTGCCATTGTTTCGATTCATTTGCTCAAAGTCCTGAGGCTTGAGTACCCTCGGCGGCTCTATTACACCTTTCAACCGCCTAGCCGGGAAGATGTAAGTCCCTGCGTACTTGGGATCCCGGTACCGTATACTGTTGTACAAACATAATCGACACAATTAGTCATACGCTATTTTTAGCGCGTACAAATATCGAACGGAACAATAAATGCTGTAACAGAGCTTGAAATTGTGTGTGCCATTCCCACGTCTCTAATTGCAATCTTCCGAGATGTTTTAAAACTTTTATTTCTTTAAATTTTAGACATATTTTGGGAAATCTCCGAAGTTTCGCCTAATCAATTAACAATTCGCTACCATTTTCCTAATTTCCAGCATTCATTTGTAATTTCCTGGCATGGCCAGAGAATGAGAAAAATTATGATGATAGGCGCTAGCACAGCGTTAGCGTTCTCGGCAGACATGCGTAAGGTCTCAGGTTCGAGCCCAACTTTAGGACGTTACGTTTTGCTTTCTCCAAAAATGCGTAATATAGGATTTGCATGTATCCTAAATTGATATAATTCAAACCAATTTTTTCCAGTATTGCCAAACCTTTTTGCACAAAACTACCATGGTAATTTCGAAGGTAGTTCGGTCGCTGACCGAGTCTGCTAAGGTTGTAATTATTGCGATATTTTTTTTTTGCATAAAAAAAACATAAAAAACATGTTACTCTTATACAGCATTGTGATATTATAATTTAAAAGTGACGATAACATACCAATAAACTTTGTTGTTTCGAACCGGCAAGCCATTGATCGGCGACGGTAACGTAGCTCCGTCCCCGACACAATCCTCTGCGAGCAAGACCTGACCACGCATTCCGTCGATCGATATCTCAGTCTCGCTGTCAAAGTCAACTTTGTTTGTGTAAAGACCTTTTAAAAAGGTATAGCCACTGTTGCCAAGACCGACGTATAACCGGTCGTCACCGCGTACATTCCGTTTCCCTGCAAAATTAAAGAACATTGAAGGATCCACTTGAATTTTGAAGAAGAAAAGTGCGCGACGGGTAGAATTGCTCACTTTCAGCATCGGTCAAGGAATCATAATAGGGTTCAAGGGCTTTGAACAGTCTTTTCTCGTCTACGAATGGCAACAAAGCGACCCCTTGCCACGCAAACTTCTTTCCGTTGAGGTCGATCCTGAAGTCTTCCGGATAGAAGTCGATAATCGGTGATTTCTGTAAATTAATCGATAACGAATTAGAATGATTAATGACTTGTCTCGATATTCATGCTTCGAGTGCATGTGATATACCACGGTCGGTAACAAATTGCCTTCCCTATTTTCCCCGAAGACTGTTCATATTTCATTTAAAAAGAGATGAGGTTTTCATGCGTGTATCTATTACCTACGAAAACCCTAGTTTCTTTTGGCCAAAATATTAAAAGTATCTAGGAAAATAGAGAAATGCAATTTTGTTACCAACTGTGGTATTGTACATAACCTTATGGTGATGTGAAATTCCACCGCCGGTAACAAAAACCGTACTGAATGCCGTTTTGAAACCGCACGCCGCCGGGGATAAAGAAAATTGTCTTTCCCTGGGGAATTGGCAGACGTAGAGAAGGACAATTTCCTTTTTTCTCAGCGGTCTACAGTCTTAAAATGGCATTCAGTACACTTTGTGTTGCCAACTTGATGTCGCCCCATCACCCATTTTTCAAAAAAGGGGAAATAGATCTCGCCTCATTACCCATTTTTTTTTTAAGGGTAATGGAAGTCGCCTCCATTATCAATTTTTTGAAAAATGAATAATGCATTATTTGCCCCTTATCATTTTCGTAACCCTGGTAAAGATTCATGGTACGACATTTGGAGAATTAGCTATCCCTTTCTTTATCAAGAACTCACCGGATCGCTCATGAGATGCGCCCATGGTTCCGGAACGTGACCACTGCTAGCAGCCGGAAACACACCCATCAATTGTTCCAATGGACGGAACTGAAAAATACAAGCAGTTTACCGAGCATTAGTTTACCATAAATTTAACGCGAGCACATTTTTCACGTCAATACTCACGGGTATCGTATCTCTCTCAAATTCCGTAGAAAGACCACCGATATTGATGAAATCACTAGCGAATGGTGCATAGTGATACGGGAAGTACCATTTCCAGGATGCACAGCCTTGGTAATAGTAGCGCAGTACCCAACACAGACCTCGCACGTATTGGAGTGCGACGGTATTTCTAAATAAAAATAACTCGAATTATGTTTGAACATTTTTTCGTCATCTTTGTGTTACCGTGGACATATTCTTCTCTCCGAGAAATAAAGATTTCTTAAGGGGAAGTTTAATATCCCGGTCGGTGATGAAAACTGTAATAAACTTTTCTCAAGGGTGCTCATTTTTTTTAGGAAAAAGCAAATTCGAACCGGATGCACACGGTAATTTCGCATCCGCCTCGAATTAATCTTTTATTCAAAAAAATTAGCACCATTGAATGAAGTTAATTTGAAAATTGCAACTATCTCTCTCACACTCATGACCCCCTCACGTGACTTTCACTTCACCTTAACGCAGTTGAAGTGTACGCAAAATTGCGGTTCTGTAACTTGAAATCTTCTTGAGTTTAAATGTTTTCATACGTTTTTCACATATTTTCAAAATCCGAACTTCATGATCAATTCTCATAACAATTATATGAATGAGAATATACTCTAGTTAAATGTGCGTAAAAATGTTCGTGGTTCGATCGAGATTTTTGCGAATTAGGGATATTTCCTTTAAATGCGATTTTATTTTTCTATTCAGATCACGTGCCGATTTTATCTGGATCGAAAACTTTTTTTACCATAGAGTTCTGTGGAAAAATAAAACGAACCGATATCTCGAATATTTGATTAGCGAGTGAATTAAAAGTCAGAATAAAACAAAGTACAAATTTGTGATTACCGAAAAGCAAAATTATCCACCGCCACATCGAATTTTGACTCATAATAGCGATCCTTGAAACCGTCCTCCCAGAGCCGTACTTCGTCGTGGGCTTGATCATCCTCCTCTTCCTTGTCAACAGGTTCTTCTGGCTTACGCTTCTCGCCACGGTTGTTCGAGCCCTGAAAAAACATCGAATGTTAGCTATTTTTTTAAATTCACGAAGATATGAAGATTATTATAACGGTAGATTATTGATACACGTACATCCGGAACTAACATACTCTCCAGAGCGGTACTGGCATTCGTTCCCTTCAAAGCCCGTTCCGTGGCATTAGTATTGTAATTTCTTCCCTGCATGCGCATTCGAAAAGCTTCCTGGCGTGCATTCTCAACTGGTTTCACGCCTTGGCCCAGTGGCTGAAAAACGCATAATCAGCGTATTTAAAAAATTCGAGACATTTAAAAAGATTTATCAACATGCAGAGTTTGTGTGGAAGACGGATTTTATACGATTGCAATTGTTGGAACGATTGCAGAAGGTTAAAGATTATGCTGAATTTTAATACGGGACGTTCATTATAATATGTCCATAATTACGTAATTGTAAATGACTTCAACTAAAAAAAGACTGATAAGAACCAGAAATGGGCTAACGTTACTTTTAATTAGAACGTTTTTTACAAATAAACTCGATCGTTAAATTAACTCTTTCGGTCCTAGAGGGACCCACATATATTGCAGTCCCTAAAAATACCATGTATCCACTTATATTTGTCAAACATTGTAACTCAACAATCGCTCGGTATTAAAAATTGTCCATAAAAATTATCGTTTTGTTTCTTTAAAAAAACTTTTAAACCAAACTGAACAGTATTTGGTTCAATAAACACGTAAAACAAAAATATTCCATTTTTGGTTTTCAATTTTCATATTAACG
This sequence comes from Amblyteles armatorius, assembly GCA_933228735.2. Lineage (NCBI taxonomy): Eukaryota > Metazoa > Arthropoda > Insecta > Hymenoptera > Ichneumonidae > Amblyteles > Amblyteles armatorius. The sequence goes on along the minus strand of OW121696.1, from coordinate 1,934,455 downwards.
CTGGTGAACTGAAAGAAATATTGTATGAAAAATATAGAAAAATAGTACCGGAGCCGGAGAGTTCAAAATTGTTCACTCATAGAATAAATTATCTTAGACGCGATACTTACAGTAGGTGCAAATTGTCCAACCGGCACCCAATTCGGTTTGTAATTGTCCAAACGTCGTTTCTTATTCTTCTCTCGCTGCTTGAACGCCAGTTCGTTCTGTTGTCTCTTCTTGAAGATCTCGTCTTCAACGTCACCAAGATCGGAAAGTATGAGTTGTACTCTGTCAAGATTAACGTCACCACTGTCCGTAAGAAATCCCTGTAATCAACAATGTTCCAATTAATCTCGTATTTTTTTTCATAAACAAAATTCACTCGAACATAAATTAGCTGCAATTGTGAACTGCAGCTAATTGGCGACTCACGAAGTTAGGCTCGTGAGTCGCCGGACCCAACATTGCACACCTACCCCTGTCTTATAAACTGTCTTTTTGTAAAGATTCACAAGTCTGTCGATCGCTCCTTCTCTAATCTCCAGGGACGGAAGATGGGGCAAAAAATCGTTTCCTACGAAAAAGCACATAAAGACCCAATCGTCGATCGCTCGCTCGAAATCGTACTTGAACGGTAAATTTGGCATCTGTAATTCTCGTTCCAAGTATTCTCGTAACACGTTCAATCGAACGAATATGAATTGACATTCCGAACCGAATGCCGCGTCCTCTTTAGCCTGATCGGGCTCCGAACCAGTGCAATCTTTCATTTCGTGACCCAACTGGCCACAAATGTCGCACGGTCTCGGCTTGTTCGGCTTGAACTCTTCGCGAATGATGGTAAAGTTAGGCTCGTGAGTCGCCAGACCCAACATTATCAAATCAGCGTCGGCACCGCAAAGTACGTGCTGGGTGTTCGGATCGTGATCCGGTTGTGCTGGAAACAAAACGAACAACCGTACCGACCATATATTATTTTAACATCGACTCTCGTTAATAAAAAAAAGTATTTGTTGTTCATGAATCCCAATCATTTGTCAAATATTCGTTGTATTGCTAAAAAAAATTATCTACAGTATTTAATGACAATATTTATTAACATCTCGTTGAATAATATATTCATTTCTTTTTCGATAAATATTATTGCCCATTCTTTTTCTTTTGTTGCAACTTTCTATTTTCTTTTATCTGAAATACACTGTACTAATGCAGCCACATTTTATTTATTTTATCTGTATTTTCTTTGTAAAAGGGCTTGTCACATAAATTTAATTAATTAGTAAAAATTAACAATCGTTAGTTTCACCGTTGCTCGTTATATTGGTTTTTTAATGAAATTTGTCAAAATTATGGGACAAAAAAACCACGGTTGTGCGGATCTCTGATGAGAATTTTCCGTCACAATGATACAAGATATTGTACCTCTCTGTTTACGAATAAAATCCATGATTTTGTGCTCCCCTTCTCCCGGCACGTTAGCGTCACTGAGTATAACTTTTATGTTCCTCCATCCCGGATCGTTGTTCAGTCGCTCGTGTATGTAATAGTGTAAACAAGCTGATAATCGCGCCATGAACGGTGTACCCTGCGATAAAATTAACTCATCAGCGACCGAGATAACGTCTGGAAGAGAATCGCTCGAAAAATCTGTACGTACCGGTGTTATGCAATTACTATCGAAATGTTCGCCTTTCGGTTTCTCCGGAGGTAAAAATGCGCCTTTCAAAGCCAGTTCGGATCGTATTCTGTCCATTTCGCTGAGCTTCTCGCTGGTCTCTTTGGACGCGCGAAATCTACGCGAACGTTGCTGATTCATTTTGGCTCTGGGTGCCTAAAAAAAAATAAGAGTGAAACATCGATCTTAAATTTTGTACCTCTAATAGATGTATACTTACAACACCATCGATAGCCATATATAACACTTTCCTGGGCCTGACAATGCAGAATAATCTGTCGATGCACTCGAAGATAGCTTCCATCATCTCATCCTCATTTTTCGGAGCGGGCCTGCAATTTTTTAAAAATTATTAAGTCAGTGCGATTCAGATGTGGTTTAATAATTCATTTGAACTCTATTTTTCAATCAGTCTCACTTGTCTTCTGGATGTGTACAAGGATGTATTATGCCGTTCATGTCCAGGTATAAATTATCAAACTCCACTCCATTTGGATTTGGATCCGCCGAGTTTATCGGCACCGGTACACCTTCCGTAGCCGTGCTCTGTAAATTTATTTATTAGTTTACGGGATGAACCCTTTTACTACATACAAAAATAAAAATACATCAGTGCATCGCTAAATTATGAAAGTATCTCTACAATTAGAATAATATCACCAGTTCACATCTTAATGTAAAACTAGACAAAATATATTTCACTATTCCATTTGAACATTGATAATCAACACACAATTGTTTTGAGATAAAAGTCATTCAAAGATGAATTTAAAAAAAATAATAATAAAATTAACATAAAAATGAATAAAGGTTAATTTAAAAAATTCCACAAATATTAGTCGTAACTATGAGAAATTTTATTTCACAGTGTTAGAATTAAAAATTCGTATGGAGCTTAAGGTCAAAATGATGGATCGAGTGTATATTATAAAATCTTTACAAGACCGTTAATTACAAATCAGAAAAAGTGTGGAAATGCAATCGAGTACGTAAAGTACGTGAAAAATTATAAACTCCGCAGGATTAAGATGGCATTCGCCCAAATTATTGGAGTTATCTTCGGCTGCTGGAGTATGCATTTTATCATTAAAAAAATAAGATTCATCTATTTTTATACAACCAAATGAAAATGGAACATTTGGATTCAAGATTTCACGGAAAGATAGCTGAAAGGTCGTCGAAGGAAGAATCTCTATGAAAAAAAAAAAAACAAAAAGTTAATGAAAAATCTCAAAAAAACATGAAAATACCGTTGAATACATAGTTGATGTGAAAAATTATAAAAAATTGTAGGACTAAGAGGGAAACAGCTTAATTATAAATCATAAGAGTAATCCTCGGCAGCTAGAGTATGCTGGATTTTGGAATTTGAAGAAAAATTAATCTATTTTTGTCTTCCGCAATGAAAGCTAAAAGTTCATATTCAAGATTTCTTGTAAAGGTTGCTCAAAGGTTAATCAGATATGGCTTTATCGTTTAATAACAGGAACAATGTTTGAATTTTCCACACATTGGCGGCAAGTTAATTAAGTGAGTTATTTAGGATGGGAGAACTCATCAGCAATAAAAAAAGTACCCAAGACACGATAAAATACAGGAAAAAGTAGGTCAAATATTTGACAACAACGTAACTCTCAAACAGCATGGAAAAGTGCAAATTCTGCTCGGCTAATTTAAATCAATCAATGCATAATCTACCGGACAGTATAAAAATTAACGAAAATATATCGATTAATCGATGGAAAAAAAAAAAAATGAAGCTACTTTTATCTACCGAATAAGAAAATAAAAAATTTGTATTCAAGATTTCTCTCAAAGATAGCTCGACAGTCATTCGGATCTGGCTGTGTTGTTCAATAACAGAAACGATGTTTGAATTTTTTGCGCATTCGCGTCAAGTTATTTAAGTTAGTTTTCGCGCGATAGGGGGAAATTCGTGTGGAGGGGATGGCTCGCGTGTGTGCACGGCAAGAGCTGCCCACTGCTGCGCATCGTACCAGCGTCAGAAACAATATAAAACAATCTTCACTATTTTTCATCTCCGTAACTAGATGGTGAATTTTGCCTTACAACTTTCAAGAAGGATCGTTAAACATCCACCTAATGTACAACAAAAAAAAATTATTGAAATTGTAAGAAGGAATTATTTACGGTGATTGAGAAAGTAATCAAATTTGAACGATAGATAGGAAACGCCGTGTACAAGGACTTTTTTGGAATTCGCAAAAACTTGCGTTCGAGATGGTCAATAATTTTTTTTTAATTTTCATGTTTTCATGAAGCATTGAATAACAAATTCGCAAAGTTTTAACGATTTCGTATGAAAATCGTTATCGCGCATTAACTACCTTGAGTAGGTCAGTAATTTAGGTCACAACCTGACCGCCAATGAAAAAAAGTACCTAAGACAGGATGAAATAGGCTGAATGAATGCGGGAAAAAAATAGGTCGAATGTTTGGCAACAACATAACCCTCAAAGGGCGCGAAAAAGTAAGACTTCTGAGAGGCCAACGTAAATCAATGAATGCGGAGTTCACCGGACTACGCATTGATCCGGACGAGATAACCGAAGATTTATCGATCAACCGATAAGAATTGAGTGGATCGAAAAAAAACTTCTCACCTTTTGCTCGATGCATTCGACGATGACCGAAGGATATTTTCGGCTTAGCCAGCGAAAGAAAGCTGGTACACCCATCGCTTTTCGTGTGTATCAAACGAGTTTGTTGCCGAGTCTCAATAAAAATTTGTTCGCGATGAACGTGAACGATTTATCAAAAAAATGGATGCACCTCACTGTTGATCGCAAAACACAAATAACAAGCAAGGTTTACGTGTACGGGATGCGATATCACTTCCGCACATAACCTGGCGCGAATTGTGCGCCGTGAAAAGAGAACGCGGGAATTGTACAGTTGCTCCATCTGGGGTGACAAAAATAAGCCGTTGACTGGCAGATGGCGACATATGTTTCTTTCGCGGACCGCGAGAAACTCTGAGAATGGAAAGAAGCAGACAACGAAATCAGAGCTGTATAAAGTTAGCCATGCAACTTTAATTTTATAAAATTTAACTTATACCAATCGTTTGGTGGTCGTTTGGTGGTGATTGGTAGCCTAATTAAAACTTCTGGTGGTCAATCGTTTAATCACAATAATTAAAAAACTAAATAACGCAGCTAACGAAATCAGTGATGTAAAGCCGTAACGTGACCGTCACGTGACCGTCACAGGACCGTCATATGACGATTGTTTGTGCTTGATTGAGAAAACACTGGATGGACTGTAAGTATGGAAATACTGTAAATTACGGAAATAATATTGAAAACTTCGCGTTATGATTCACGATTAAAAATTTTGTGACGGAAAACGTGACGGTCATTTTACGTAGAAACTGGTAGAGAAACGAAAATGACGTCACGTGACGGTCACGTGACCCGTCATTGACGCAAGTGTAGAAAGACCGTCATTTTACATCACCGAACGAAACAAATTCCTGGATGAAACAAATATTGGCTTTTATATTTGTATCCGGTAAATGTCAACGCAAGGTCGAACGATGCCCCATGAAAATCAAGATCATGAAAATAACAGCACAAGTTTTATGCCGACTGTAACAAAACCAGTGAAAAGGCACTCGCCCAACCGTGCGTTATTTGCATTGAAAATAGTCCGTTGGCCTAAGAACGGTCGTTCGCGTTACTGATTCGCCGATCTTGGTCGGTTTTGGTAACACAATGGAAACGAAACGAAAGTACACGAAAACGATTTTTTCTCAATTACAAATGAATAAATGCTAGTGGCGATGTCGATACTTCTAACAGAAACAAATAAATTCTGGCCTACGGTTCTTTCAATCACGGTTTCGGTCTCACAAAAACTACGTACGCAGAGTTGAACAACACCATGTGATTTTGAAAGGTGCCTTACCGTTGGTCATGTTACGAATGGAGCGAAGCGAATAGAATTACCTTGCAATTCAACACGATCGAAGCCAACCAAGATCCGCGCATTCGTAACACAAATTAAGCAAACCTTTCCCACCGTTGAGATCAAAGTAACATTTCTACGCGCAATAGGTTGTGCACAATCGCGTTGTGCACAGTAACGGTGTCCCCTTTCCAGAGGTCATTGAAGTATAATCGGCGGTTTGAGTTGGAGTAGATTGTTAGAAAACAACAAAAAGTCAGTCCAAAGTTTTACGGTTGGTTGGTCCGCGAGGGCCCCCATCGAAATTCGTTTAAAACAGAGAAGACACATCTTTGAGAGCACACACAGTCATTTGGGATAATTACCGAAGGAAACAGTAGCACTTAACAGCTAAATAAATAAAACGAGTAAACATTCGTTTTTAATTTTTTAAATAGTTTTTATCTTTTTACAACCGGTTTATATTAAAACACTAATTCAGCGATACAAGTTAAATCACCACACAGTGCAACCAACAGCTGAAAGATATTCGCAAATGGCACGTTGGGCTTTCCCTATAAACCAGGGCCGTGTTCAGAAGTCATACCTGGACAAGTGGCTTCTCTCTTTGACTTTCGCGCCGGCGCAGCACTCTCTCTCCTTCTGTGTCGTCCGAAGCAAGTTTCTGAACGTCCCCAGCAAAAGTAAGCGAAAAAAAAAAACACGCGAAACGCGGAGGGATCACGTTTCTCATTTCCGTTGCGAGAAGCACCTGCGGCGAATGTTGGGTGTATGGCACATGCTGCACCGGCTGATGACACATCTGGCCGAGATTAACACGGGAGTTGTTGTTAAAAAGTTAAACGATCAGTATTCGAGTATCAAATAATTAGTTTAGACAATGTCGTCGGAGCAGGATTCAAGTATTGACAATTCGACGGTTACCGGTGGTGACGATGACGTCGTCACCCCTTGGTCCGTCGAAAGCAAAAGTGATACCGGAGTCGACTATGACAAGTTGATAAGTGAGTAAAATTTAAAAAAAAACACATTTTGCAAACGAACAAGAAAATTTCAAAAAATTCAAAAGTTTTTACTGAGAATTTTTGAAAAAAAAAAAAAATGCAAAAAATTTTATTTGAACATTTTTCCAAAAATATATTTTTCATACAAAAAAAAAATTCAAAAATCTTATGTTTTTTTTTGTCAGAGAGGTTCGGCAGTTCCAAGATCGACGATGAGCTTCTGGAGCGTTTCGCCAGAATAACGGGCAAGGCGCCGCACCACTTTCTCAGTAGGGGCATATTTTTCTCGCACCGTGACATGCACACGGTTCTGAATCTCTACGAGCAGGGAAAGCCGTTTTATCTCTACACGGGAAGAGGTCCGAGCTCCGACGCGATGCATCTCGGTCACCTAATACCGTTTGTGTTCTGCAAGTGGCTGCAGGACGTCTTCGACGTGCCGCTCGTCGTACAGCTTACCGACGACGAGAAGTTCATATGGAAGAATTTGAAGCTCGAGGAGGCCATAAAACTCTCGCACGCCAACGCCAAAGACATAATAGCTTGCGGCTTCGACGTTAAGAAAACTTTCATTTTCTCCGATCTGGAGCACATAGGCAACAATCCGTCTTTCTACCAGAACATGATAAGGATACAGAGATCGGTGACCTTCAACCAGGTCAAGGGCATTTTCGGATTCGGTGACAGCGACCCGATCGGAAAAATCGGCTTTCCGCCCACTCAAGCCGCTCCCGCTTTCTCCAGCACTTTTCCCTTCATCTTCGGAGAGGCGAAGGTTCACTGCCTCATCCCCTGCGCGATAGATCAGGATCCTTACTTCAGAATGACGAGGGACGTAGCGCCAAAACTCGGCTTTCCGAAACCCGCGCTACTGCACTCGAGCTTCTTTCCCGCGCTTCAGGGATCGAAGACGAAAATGTCCGCGAGCGACATGAACACCGCGATATTTCTCACCGACACGGCCAAACAGATAAAAAACAAAGTGAACAGACACGCTTTCTCCGGCGGTCAAGCGACGGTCGAGGAGCACAGACAATTGGGGGGCAACTGTGATATCGACATCTCTTATCAGTGGCTCAGATTTTTCATGGAGGACGATGAAAAACTTGAACAGCTCAGAAAGGTACATTTTTTATTCGAACAAATTTTTTAAAAGTTTTTTAATTCGGGTGAAGAAAGCATTTCCAATCTAATTTCGTGTTACAATCGAGTCAAGTCGAAACAACCGAGTTAATATATTTGTTGCTGCAAGTTTCAAAAATTACATCTCGTTTTCTCGTTTGTTTCCTCTATTTTTAGCGTGAGTTTTTTTTTACAAGTTTTTTTAAACACCTTTAAATGTATTTAATTTAAATATTAATGTTTCATTGAGTCTTAGTCGGATTTACCGGGTTTTAGATGAATGAATAGTTCTCTCAAGTTGAAGTAACTTTATTCAAAGAATTAACATAAGCATAGTTTATACTTAAAGCCAAACACACTTGCTTGTGACGCTACTTGAGTACGAAGTTTCGTCATGAATGCACAAAAAATTTTCAATGTAGATTGTAACATTGAATCGTACTTTCAAAACGAAAAAAAGACGGAAAAAGTGTGTATACAAAAATCCCCTCCTGTGTACGTAAGTAAGTATTCGTTGAATGCTAGTAACGACAATCTACGGAGCAATCACGGATCGGCCGCAAGTTCTTAAACTCTGACTCACGAAGACATTTGATTTAAATGGTGAAAGTTTCGTAGAGACTTCGAGAAAAATCCGCGTTTACTCGGTAGTGCATTTCATGCTAACGATCTTACAAATTTAACAGAGTTAGAAAAAAATTAACAATGCTCAGAAATCGTCGTTCTGTAATTTTTTATTTTTTAAATTTTATGAAAATAGCGTCTCGACGCTACCGGTATTGCGAGTTTGATAGGAAGAGACGGCTAAATTTATTGCGTTTCACGCGCTGAGTTACATACATAATCGCACATCGCTTCGACGACTGAACAAACAATAAATCTATTTTCAGGGATACACGAGCGGCGAAGTTCTGACTGGAGAGCTAAAGAAGGAACTCATAGAGGTGATACAAAAAATTGTTGCTGAGCATCAAGAGAGAAGGAGCAAGATTACCGATGATATTGTCAAACAATACATGGAACCCCGCGATCTCGGCTTTGTACCTAGTAAATAAAAATAGGGAGGAACCTGCGCATCGAATATTTTTGCACGATCTACAGGCTAAAAACTTATGCACCGTCTAAGGCTTAACGATGTTGGAATATTGGAGATCTTTTATTTAAGTATTTGAAATAAATATTTATTATGCTTCGAAACATCCGAGGTTACAATGATTCATAATTCGCATGCGACAACGATTATTATCTATATCTCTATATAATTAGAGTTCCCTTTCCATTGTCGTGCGTGCGATTCGCCGAACGGCACATGCGATCGTCCCACCTCGATCGGCGACCCCGTCGCTACTGAAGGTGTTACTGGCTACCAATCCTGTTTGCATATTCAACGGAATTTATATAATCCTCAAAAACATTCATTACGCATGCGCCACCTGGCTCCTCCAGTGAACCGCATTATTGTTACGCATTCATTCAAGGATTGCATCGTGCGCGCGCGCGCGCATCTTGCAATTTACACCTGCTGAAAATTGACCCTTCGAATCATCGTTCCGGGAATACCGGAAGTGTCGAAATGATCGCTTCGCCGATTTCGCGTAACGGACGGAGTCGCAGATACGCGAACGAAACGAGCGAAGGACAAATATTCTGGGAACACTGAGGTCTCTGAGGAGCATTTGCGGTGCTTCAAGTCGATGTTTATTTCTTGCGAATTAAAATTAAAGAATCCAGTAAGACGAGATAAAACGAAATACTCGAATCGTCATTAAAAGTATCGAAGAGCTTTGATTATTTTTATCTAAGAGCGACGATATTTTCGTATCGAAGTGTTAAAAAAAATATATATATGTATAAAAAAATAAAAAGAAGGCTTTGTTGATAAACCTCGAAATTTCGGTGCGATAATCGTGCCAATCGGTAGGGCGCGCGCGTTCCTGGAGGTTCACGGGTGGACGGTGAGACCGTTGCGAACGGCAAAGTCGAGCGGAAAACAAGCTCGCCGATTGGCCATCGATGACGACACCTCGCGAGATCTATTTATAAAACCTGCGCATGCGCAGCGGCTAACGTCGAGTGTGTCCGCCATTCATGCGAGTCGATTTCGTTGTTTCTGTGTGTGTTGAGAGGCCTGGCAAAAAAAGACATGGTGACGGTGATATTCGTGTGCCTTGACAAAAACATGAAACGAGTCGATTAAGCCACTCTCATGCCCACCGATCACACGCACGTACGGAGTAATAATGATAAACGTCGACGCTTGTCACACGTAAGTATTTCAACATTTTTATCGTCGCAAATTTTTTTCTTCTTCTCGTCCTCGTTTCCACGCTCGCGTGGAAATCGCACGCAAAACTAATTTTAGTAGCAAAACTTTTGCCCTGCCAAATTCAGTTAGCACTCCCCCCCCCCCCCCCCCCCCCCCCTCGTTTATTCCATGCTGGCCCGAACGCGCGACCAGGTCTTTCCCTCGTTTTTTTTTTTTTTTCTTCCCTCTTTCTTATCGCGAATATTTATAAATTCGACGAATGTTTCGCGACTATCGCACGACGCGTTACGGATATTACCGGTAAATAACTGTGCGCCTCCCGATCTGCCCGTACGTTCTCGCCTACACCGCACAACCATTTTTCACCCCGATCTCCGCTGTGTTTGTACTCGTTCGGTATCGTCGCGTTTTTTTTTTTTGTTTCCTTCATTTTTCCGCACTAAATTTATCAACGCGCGACTTTCCCTCCTTAAATCGAATTATCAATTTAATCAGTCATTTTTTTTACATTTTAAATAATATTATCGCCCCGTTAGTCGAAGTGCATTTATAAGCAGATGGACGTGTTTACCGATATCTTTATTTCCAATTTTTTTTCTCCGTATCGCCAAAACTCACGTCGCACCGAACGAAGATCGCGCCGTGGGTGACGAGCGACGAGCGTCGCTTTGAAGTATCGAGAAGCAGAGAACATAAAAAACTCGAAAGAACTTTGCCATGTTCGTGGAGAAGAAAATTGTTCGTTCGCCGGTATCGGGCCTGTGCCGGGATTAAATGTAATCTCCTCGTTTTTTTTCTAATTTTTGTAGATAGAAGAGAGGAAAGAGAATCACTGAGGCCGACGTCGGAAGATGCTGATCAAATAAAAACAGTCGAACACGACGATACAGAGTCTCAGCGAATAGTGCCGCTCGGATAGTATTTCAGCGTATACTATGGGGGCATTTTTGGATACACCCAAGACGGACAAGTACAACGAGCATGGAGCCGGAAACGATCTTCGTTACGGAGTCGCGAGCATGCAGGGCTGGCGAGTCGAGATGGAGGACGCGCACAGAGCCACGACAGGCATCGGCGGACTCGCTGACTGGAGTTACTTCGCGGTATTCGACGGTCACGCCGGCGCGCTCGTCTCTGCCCACAGCTCGGAACACCTGCTGGAGTGTATAATGGAGTCGGAGGAATTCAAGGCGGACGTAATAAAGGGCATACACTCGGGTTTCCTTCGTCTCGACGACGAGATGCGCGAATTGCCGGAGATGACTGCGGGAACCGACAAATCCGGCTCGACCGCGGTGTGCGCATTTATATCGCCGAGAAACATATACATAGCCAACTGCGGCGACTCTCGGGCGGTTCTGTGCAACTCCGGAGCGCCGATATTCTCGACGAGGGATCACAAGCCGGTCGTGCCAGCGGAGAAGGAGAGAATCCAGAAGGCAGGTGGGAGCGTCATGGTGCAGCGGGTCAACGGCTCACTGGCCGTTTCGCGCGCCCTCGGCGATTACGAGTACAAAAATGTCGAGGGTCGCGGGCCCTGCGAGCAGCTCGTATCGCCCGAACCAGAAATATTCGTTCGCGACAGAGACGAGCACGACGAGTTTCTCGTTCTCGCGTGCGACGGTATTTGGGACGTTATGACCAACGAGGATCTCTGCGATTTTATATACTCGAGGCTGTTGCTCACCGACGACTTGGAAGCCGTTACCAATCAGGTCATCGACACTTGTCTCTACAAGGTGAGCATGGGATTTTATCGACGATCGTTTTCCTCGTCGTTCCCGATTTTCCGTTCGGCCCCGGAAAAATCTGGATCGTTGCCGAAAACAAATATGCTCGAGTATTCTTCGCGGTGTATTTCACATCGTGTGAACCAGCACTTTTCATGGATTTTTTTTTTGTACACACATATATAGAGACACTCGAAGAGAGAATCGACAGGGAACAACATTTTTTTTGTCGTGGTCAATTAGATCGTACAGATTGCAGAGCACTGAAAAAAATAAAAATGAACGGCTTTAAAAACTTTAATTTTATGAACTTCCGACTTTTTTTCGCTTCACGGTTTTCTGAATGATTAATGGTGCTTTCGTTTTTTATTTTCGAGCTGAGCATGCGATTCTTATAAATAAAATAATATGTTGGTATTTTTGACGATCGGAAGTACTTTTTGTAACGCGAGTCGATCAGACCACTCGGCTTGGAATGTTTCTTCGACGCCGTGAAGCCGTTGCAATGTTGCCGTTATTCAATGTTTATTGTATGAATTGAATCTAGGACGGAATGCCTAGCTCATAATAACAATAGTTTCGTCGAGGGAAACAGGCTCCGACGGTAATCAAAACATTTCTTACGAAAGGTATTATCAGTCGGAACGGTGGCCGAAATATTGAAAATTCGTTAACGGAGTGGAGGCTACGAAACACCCGAGTTGTCTTTAACTTTGAAGGCACACAAAAACAGTTGATAACATTTTTGCATTCACTTTTCAATCCTTACGCGTGCGAGCATTACAATTCGAACATGAATAGATTAATGTTCACATCGGATATTATTCTGGTATTGCTATAATAAAACAGAAGAAAAAATGGAAACGGTAGTAGAAAAAAGTGAAAAAATCAACTCGTTTGTAGAAGAAAAGAGAAAAATTGAAACGGCAGTAGAAAGAAAATATTTGCGATATATCGATTAAAATAACCATGATAAAAACTTTCGATGTCAAGGAACGGTCTCACAGAAAACTCATCCCCTTTTTGCCACCCGGGAACCAAGATATATATGACATCAAAGGTATATTTCAAGGTAGATCATACACGTACGGTCAATCTCACATTATTTCCACTCGATAAATCTCGAGAACTGGACGGTAAAATTTTTATGAAATTTTAAACGTTGGAGGATTCGACACCTGCATATTTAGTTCCGAAAGTTGACGAGTTATTCAGACGATTTTTAAAGTATTTAATGGATATTTCAACGTACATTTCCACTGGATAAATCTCGAGAACTGAACGGCAAATTTGGTATGCATTTTTAAACATCCGAGAACGGAACACCTGCATATTTGGTTTAAAAAGTTTACGAGTAATCAGAAGATTTTCTCATATTGAATGTATATTTCAACGTACATTGCAAAGTACTTTTCATTACAAATTAGATTTCAAAGTATCCGAGTTATTCGGAAGATTTTTTTTTGTTAATGAAATTTTAATGCTCCGGCGTTTCAGGCATTTACCACTGAACGATGAGTGTGTTTATAATATTTGTTTTTGTCCATTACGTTACAGGGTAGCCGAGACAATATGAGCATAGTTTTGGTCACGTTCCCGGGAGCTCCGAAGCCGAGCCTGGAGGCGCAGAAGAAGGAGGCTGAATTAGAAACGGCCATCGAGAGGAGAATTAAAGGTTCATTTACTTTTCCATACTCACACTCAATGCTCTCCCTATGCTGCTGTCTTAACACACGATCTCGTGCCCACAAACATTCTTGACGCTCGCGTCAGTCCCGACACTAGGGAGAGGATCACGAGCTCGACAACGAGCGTTAGGTTTTAAAATAATAATAATAATATTAATTTCTCATGCAACAACATCGTTTCGACACGGTATTGCGAACAACACGATTAACGGTTAAATTCGCCATACCGACTGAATTGCGTTAATCGCCTAAAGATACATCAGAGCGTCAAAACGCAAATCAAAATATTGTCAAGTGCCAAAAAGGCGAAATCAAAAAAAAATATCAAAATTTGTCCAACAAAGTTTACATAAGTACCCATTTCTTAGGAAATGAGAATCTGGGACCAGAAGCGAAGAGTTTCTAATTATATACGATTCTAAATAATAGTGTCGATTCGATAAGAATTTGACCAAAAAAAAAAACAAAACAAATCGGCAACCACGATGAGAAAATATCAGTCGACTTGTAAAAGAAATCGGAGTCAACGCGAAAGGCGTTTTTTCCCAATGGGTAAAAAAAAGTTTCATCCGATGTGCTAAAATCGTAACATCGGGGGTTTTTAGACCCACGGAAATTTTTACGATTGTAGATTCTCAGTGTTTCTCGATGCCCTTTTCAGACTGCAATAAGATCCCGTTTTATAATCTTTGGTAACGCGAGTAACTCTAAAATCGTGTCGATATACAGGCTGCAGCCACTGTACCATTTCTTTTTCCCCCTTAAAAGTGCTCGATAACAAAATTTCAAAGTATTCAGCATACAGCGCTGTACATAATTACAACTTGTTGACACCTCCACCAATACGCTCTGCGAGTTTGCGCCCAAAATTGTTAACAGTCGCTAAACACTTATGGCCAAATCTGGCGCAACAAGCAGACTTGGTTTCTGTTTTTCCTCATTTCGGTTTTTTCTCAGAAAAATGTATAATTCTTATTCACATATCAAATGATATATTTCCACGAATTTGATCCTATAAGACCAAAGCGGCTATGATAGTAAGTTCCATAATAAGGGAACTACTAAAAGGTGGCTACAATCAGTAAATCTACAATCTCCAGAACATAAATCCCTATTAGAAACGATTGTAACTGCCTTTATCAGAAACACAAAAAAAACGATAGGTTTTCCCCATCGTATATCAAATAGTCTGTAAGTTTAATTCAGTGAATGCAATAAAAGCAGCAAGGCCGAATGTGACGCGGTTGCACTTATCGAGGTGCTGAGAGACGCGAATTCGTACTTGCTGGAGATCATTGATATAACGAGTGGAGGATAGAATCAGTAATTCCGATAGCTTATTCGAAAAGTTATTCGATGTGTTTCACCTTATTGAATAATAATTTTTAATCATTCCTCAGCTATAGATATCCACGTTTCAATTCGTTAACGATCTTGACGTTTACTTAATATAAACTTTGTTTCTCGAACAACACGGTTTCCGACGAAACATTACACGGAAAAAAAATCTCAAGGCGTATAAACGTCCCTAGTCTTGTAACGCTTAGGATTAGGTAATCTCGAGGAAAAGAAAGATAGAAATGAAAAAAAAGTATTTTGTTGTAACGTTATGGGATTAGTGTGTGGCCACGACTTCCTGTGAAAATAGACGATTATATTTATTTTTCGATACTAATAGTTCTACCGTGAAGAAATGGCAAGCAAAACAATATGCCTTGATAGAATCTACGTAAAAAAAAGAAAAGAAAAGGAGAAAAAAAATGAGCACTAGTCTGTGTCAAGTTTTGTCTTACCTCTGTTTTAAGCTCTGTGACGATTTCAATTTAATCTAGTCTACGTGTCATGTAATGTTTCTTCTAATATTATTATCCTTTAAACGGAGCTGGTTCTCCAATTTATAAAGAGCATTGAACATGTGCCAAGCAATCAAAAGTGTCGGAGCTCTGGAAGTGCTGGTATTTGATTGTCGATCAATGATGTTATTGAGATTTACGCGGAGAGTCTGTAGTGACGTTGCGTTCGGCAGAGACTGTACGAGACAAATGTCTCAGATTCTCGCTTTGATAAACCAAGAACGACCAAGAGAATATCGTGAATTCATCGTCTCTTGTAATATATTAACATGGAAAAAAATTTGTTAAATCGTCGATATTTTCTGTTCAGAGCTTCGATCGCCATGCACTTTAGAACTAAGAAAAATAGTCGTAAGATAAGAACTTTTAGTACAAACTTAGAAAAAAAAAAATGAAGTCAATAGTGGATTGTTCAAACTATTTGGAATAAATTCTTTCATCTGACAATCGGGCACTGCTTGCCAATGGCTGTTTTTCCATCGAGTTATTTTCGTACGATAAATCATTGTACATCATCGTAGTTGAGAAACTCGAAAAAAAAAAAGAGAAAAAGAAATAGGTCCACCCTTGGAGTTGTCATATCACTTCACACAATTTAGACGAAGAAAAAAAAGTTTGACTTATAGAGTTATCAAACGTAAAATACTTATCGTTGTGTTGAAAATAGTTTAGAAGGCGCCACAGGTAGGTGCAAACTTATTTACAACACATTAGAACTTTTTTTTATTCTCGCAATTCCCTTTTACCTTTATTTTTTCTCTCAATAGTTTAACGGCAATGCATTTCTTATGGAGATTCATTGCCATTGCCGTTATTCACTCGGGGGAAGTTAATTTTTTTTTTTAAATATCATGTCATTTTATCGAGGTTTAATTCATCCTGACCGAGTGTAGACAATTCCAGAGGTGGATTAATTAGTCGCCCTTCGCGCGTTGACGATTAGAGAAAAATTTACTTACTTGCGACGAGGAGTGATTCTGGAAAAAAAATCTATTTCCATAAGAAATGTAGTGTGGAAACGAACGACTCCGTTCCAGTCCGATGTAGCTGCATGCTTTTATTTAAAACTAAGTAGTAAAATATTCATCGTTTGCGTAGATATGTTTTTCCAACATTTATTTGTAAAACTACGACAAATTTTTATTAGTCACTTTTTTTTAATGATACTTCTTTTTTAAGTATAATTGATTCGACAATCTTGTTGTAACGAGAGAGAGAAAAAAAAACCCCTAGGAAGGACGCATAAAATGCATCGAAAGCACTTATCAACTCATCACTGCATAATCATTTTTCTAGACTAATTTACCGCATATAAAAATACGTTAGAGAAGTATGTCGACCATCCCTATATGCAACAACGGCCTACGATCCTTGAGCAGTTTATTAACCCGAGATATTGCGCCGATAGACTGGAACAAAAAAAAACATTTGACAATTTTTGTATAGTACAAATTTTACTATATTATCGATAGTATGCCACGATACTTTATATATGTACTACACCAATCACGTCTGAAATGCAAATCTTTTAATTAGCACTCATTCGACGGCTATTAGGGTAAATAAAAAATATTAACGCTGTCTCTCTTTATTTCCAACAGAAATCGTCGCACAGCAGGAAGGTAAAGCGGGCTTCGACTATCTTCAACTGTTCCAGCTTCTTGCGGACCAAGAGCTACCTAATCTGCCCCCAGGTGGTGGTCTTCTTGCAAAGTGAGTTTCTTTTTTTCGCACGTATCGTTTCCCACATTCGTGTTCATGAAAAAAACAAAATCTCGTACAGGCATCGAACTATCAGTATCTGACAATGTTTTTTATTTTTTATTTTTTTTATTACCAGCCGAAAGAATATTTTTTATTGTCCTTTAACTTTGAGCGCAATGTTGTTTCGTCGTCTTTTTTGTAAAGTGAGTTTCTTTTTTTTCCACATTCGTGATCATGAAAAAAAGAAAATCTCGTACAGGCTTCGAACTATCAGTATCTGACAATGATTTTCATTTGTTATTTTTATTACTACACGACGAAAGAAATTTTTTTATTATCCTTTAACTTTGCGCGCAATGTTGTTTCGACGTCTTTTTTGTAAAGTGAGTTTCTTTTTTTTCCACATTCGTGATCATGAAAAAAAAAAAAATCTCGTACAGGCATCGAACTGTCAGTATCTGACAATGATTTTTATTTTTTATTTTTATTATTACACGACGAAAGAATATTTTTTATTACCCTTTAACTTTGCGCGCAATGTTGTTTCGTCGTCTTCTTGCAAAGTGAATTTCTTTTTTTCGCACGTTTCGTTTCCCACATTTGTGTTCATGAAAAAAACGAAACTAACTATCAGTATCAGACAATGATTTCTATTTTTATTATTACACGACTACATTTTTTCAAAAATTATCCATTACCTCAGCGCGTTTTTTTTTGTCTGGAAAATCGTGACGAAACTAGCGCGTATGATCGAACTCCTCCTCGCCGCGCTCCGGTGCAACTAAAACTTTGCGTTCACGCCGAAGCCAGACATTTCTCGGGCAACATTGAATTTCCCACCACCACCCAAAACCCGTTCGCGCGTTTACGTAATGAATTTTGAACGAAGGTTAAATGCAATGCCGTTAAACACAAAGACTCGGCGGGTCTGTACCAATTTGGCTTGATTCCAAAATACATAATTAGAATTCTTGCGCAATCCGGTAATTGGTCCATCCGACCGGGAAGGTATTAAAAATCGTGATCGTTTTGATATTTCACGAAGTATTAGAAAAAAATACATTCGCGATTTTATTTACGGACCAAAACGTCTATGAAAAATGTATTTATAATCGAATGACATGAATTTTTGATGTTTTGTTTTCGTGGTTTTTTTTACATTGACTGTAGCTGTGAATGATTTATCCACAGGCAACCACTCATTGAACAACTGTTTCGAGAAGTATGTCCCAGCAGAGCAGACAGTGTAAGTCTTAGATACGATTACCCTTCATGTAACTAACTCCGCCTTATTCTAAATCACATCAAATGTACAACTATAATCATTGCACAAGCCCTACTTCCATGCTTGTTCATGCAAATTTTACTACAGAGAGAGAGAGAGAGAGAGAAAGACAGAGAAAGAAAGAGAGAAAGAGAGAGAAAGCGAAAGAAGGAAATATGAAAAATTTGTTTAAAGCCTTGTCTCTTTCAAACAACAAAGACAAAGTTCTCATTGCATCACAACACGGCCGGTTAATCTAAAGTCATCTCTGCCAAAACGGAAAAAAACGTTGAGTAGTAATCGCGGGAAAAAGATCGTCGGATATATATATATATGTATATATATAAATATATATATGTATATCTATGTCGGATACATAAAATCAAGAATCGAAAAAAAAAATTAAGTTATTATAGGATTATATCGGTAATCGACAAATCGAAATTGCAATGCATTGAGAAAAAAGCGAATGATAGAGTGGAAAAAAAAATTGTACAAAAATCCAGAATACTTGAACATAGATTTTACTCGTAAATAATTCGTTAAACAAGGGATTCACGAGGGATATATGCATTTGCTCTTTGTTCCATGCTAATCAAAGATATTCAGTAAGGTGTGATTTTTTTAATTAACATTCTACCGCTTTTTCGATTGTCTTACTGTTTTCTTTTTGTTTTATTTTTATTCCTCTCATTTTCGTTACACTACTGCCCGCATAATTACTATTTTAACAGCTGTGGTAATTGGTATTGCGGATGATAGCGGAAATTTTCACGAAATAAACTTTCGATTTTGAACGTCCGGGTTGTCTCATTTTAATTTTATTTTTGACGAATTATTACGGCATGATCTTTGGTACGCGATAGCATCTGGAGAGAAGAAATCTTTCTGTTCTTTTTTTTTTTTTTTTTAAGAGTAAGCCGCGATTTGCTGGAGCTCTCGCGTCGCGTGTTGAATTAATTCGTACGACTGTCCCTCCAATAAAAGTAATATCGATATTGCTGAACTTCACAATAACTACAGCAGATTGTTATTATCTTGTAAATTTCCCCTACATCCACAAAGTGGCGAAAAATAAAATAAAATTATATCACGGTTATTATGCAGGGGGTTGAGAGATATTGTACTAGGTATTTATTGCTCGATATACGAGACGGTAATCGATCAATGCGAATCTAGACCACATGGAATCACAAAATATATAATCTGTCGTCCTGTTACATTGTCACACTGTTTTTCCGTAGAATCTAATGCATTTACGATTGTGAAAACGCAAACGTTTGAGAAGATATTTTTGCATTTTTTATTTAAAAACATATTTTTCACACACTGAATGACTGTTAATCTGTTTGGCTCATTGTGTAATATTTGTGGTAGAAAATAATCTAAATACTAAAAGTATATGTACTTACTAACAGTTCGTGAATATAAATTATTATTATTATTATTATTTTTCTTGAGATATAAAGTTCGTTCTAGCGAATAATTTCAATACATTGAAAAAAGAAAAAGAAATGCGACACTTTTTAGAGTATGAATGATATATTGTGTAGTCTAGATTTCCATTTAAAACGACGGGGAAAAATCAGCGTAGTAAAATATTTCTTCGGTACCCTCTGCTGTGTTGACAGTAATGCATAATATTACGATATAAGAATTATATATTTTTGTAGTTCTAGTGGACTTGCGCTCAGAATATCTATTTGTATGCGGTCGGTTTAATCGATTCTCGGAATAACAAGAAATTTCGAAATCCCTACCTTACTTTCGGCTGACACGATGCGGGAGTGATTTTTTTTTTTTTTATCAATTTTTTTTATTCATTCGGAGATTTGGTAAAACAGACCAATTACACTTAGCATTAGACCTAGCAGTCCTGTACATATAAATACTGTGTCCACAGATGTCAGTATTGATGTTTTTTTCTTCGGAAAAGAAAAGAAAAAAAAAAGAAAATCATTAGTAAGTTCGTAGCAATGGCGGAGGCCTTGATCTTAGTTTCCAAAGTGTTTTTTTTGTCCGTCTCGTTGCTCACACCGGTATTAACCCGAACAGTCAATAAAAGAGAGAGAGAAAAAAAAAGGGAATAAGGTTTCGCCTCGTGTCTCAAACAAATGTGTCATTCGAGCGTGTAACGAATAATAACAAATTCATGTGTCTCGATTCCGCAAACCAATTCCACAAATACCGTTCCGTTTAGCCCGGCGTTCGAATAGCACCTTTTGATAGCCCTAAAAAAAACTTTTAAAAAACCCACCCGCCCATTCTTTTTCCCTTCGATAGTTCGATAGTTTTCCTTTCTTTTTCCTTCGATTGGCCTTCGTCAAGGCCAATTTTTCAATCTTTCGAGACAGTAGCACGCATATACCAAAGTATATTATCGTTACCCTGCCATTGAGTAATCTACTTTTAGAGATTAAAGAAAACGTTTGCAGTTCATTGTGTTCCTTTGGAAGCAATTAATCGTTGAGCATAGCATGAGGCCTTGAAAAAAAACGTTATAGTCTCGCTAACTTTATGATAACAGAATGATAAACGCACGAACACTATATTCATTCCAGGCTCGTCATCAAAATTAATCAGACTATCCTCGAATCATCAAACTTCAAAGCTAGCTAAGTTAGACCCGACGAACAATGTACATTCAATGAAATTTTTATTAATCGAATGCTTAACGTAAAAAAAAAAGATATCCACACACATGCTAATATTCATTGGATCGTTTTTTATATCCACGTTTTCCTCGAACACTCGATGTAAACCTCGGCCCGTCATATTTGTCGCTCGTCCGTTTAATCCGCAGATCGCCGATTCCGCAAAAAAATCGCTTAAATCACTAATTTTTTTTTATAACCAATCTCACTCTGTCCAACTTTCTCGTTCCCCACTTTTTAGTCGTGCATGCCGTAAATTTATACGTTTAGGTAGTGCGCAGGTCACACGAATCATTTTATCACCGTCCACTGGCCGAACGTGTCGGAAAATTTTTTATAATTACGAAACGACAGCATGGGATTTTTTTTATGCTTCGTTCTGGCGTAGTTAAATTGCTCGTTAGATTGCATCAATTATTGCTTATGGTTGGGATAGCCGAATGAAGAGACGTTGCAGCGAGCTTCTTTAAAAAAAATTTCATTAAGAGGAGGGAAAACGTTTTTCTAGAAGAAAAAAATCTGACTCAGACTCGATCAAGCCGGCTGCGGAAAAGTTGCATTGACATTTTTACGGCCTTCCTCGATCGCCCTCGTAAGCCCGGGATAAAAAGGGGTACGCTCGATAGTAAGTTCATTCCCCCCTTAAGGCGATGTGAAAGCCCTTTGAGTGTTTCGCTCAATCTCCGACAAAAGCGCCAATAGCGGCACTGTAAAAAATGTTTGGAAATTTACAACACGTTTAATATACAAAGTTACATAAAGTGTACAACCTTAGTATATGAAATTAGAATTCATATACATTCTATTTGAATTTTTATAATTTAATCTTAAGTGCAATACTTGTATCTTAAAATTACCGGTAATGGCATTGAAAATTAAAACATCCGTAAATGAAAATTATACTATTGTTACAAATATTACACAAATAATATTGTTTCTAATATACCGGTCACGCAATATTCTTACATACGTGTCAGTGAAATTTCGTATACTGTATATGCATAAAACTTCATATACATTTATGAATTTTGAAACAAAAATTTTTTACAGTGGGTATTTCTCTTGCTCTTGATAAGGTTTCACATGCAACAAATGGTTTGCCTCCTTCCTTGTTTTGTTCAAGACTGCTAAAGTTTCAGACAAAAGCAAATTAGGTTTACATAGGCGTGTCTGTTGCCCCACAAAAATTAATTTGTTTCTGAACAAAATATTAACGGTGTTGGAGAAAGTGAGGAAAGCAATTTGGTACCGACTGAGCTCATGCGTCGTGTGACCGAAAGGGTGTTTTCCTTACGAGGAGGCTAAACAACTTCTGCCACATGGTTGCCACGGACCCGGAAAACCTGGAAAATCGGGAAAAGTCAGGGGATTTCTTGGAACTTGGAAAAGTCGTGAATTTTTTTTTTAACCAGCGGAAAATCTTTGAAACTGATGTTTTTCATTCAAATCCGTGTGTGTCGACTATCTACAGCATTCATATGGCTGTGTCGTGACACTAATTTTATTGGGAACTTTAAACATCGTGAACTGAGTTTAAAATATTAATAATCATTGTATATTACATTTTACGTTATTTTTCATTGTTCTTCCCTACCAGATTGACTGGGTCGATCGATTGACTGGAAAACTTAAATTTTTGCTCTGGAAAACCGGGGAAAGTCACGGTATATTTCAGTTGGAGAATTTCGTGGCAACCATGTCCCATGTTCTTGCGTTTTTTTCAGGCGTCTTTAAGGTGAAGTGCAACTTCTCGGTCGGTAACGAAAAATGCAATCCAACATTCTCTAAGACGGTTCATTTCTAGGGAAAATTACGAGACCGGTAAAGCGCGGCAATACTGCAGTTCACTATTCTCATCATTTTCCCAAGAAATAAACGACTTGGAGGATTTTTGGGTTGCGAAATTTAAATCATCTCTCTCGCACTCATAGTGGTTACACTTCACCTTAAGTGGTTGGCCTCAACGCATTTTATCAGTAGCAATTTCGTTTCCCAGTAATAATGAGGTTTAACACTCTCGAAAAAATATAAAAAAATTTCTTAGAGTTTTTCTACTGGCTGAGCTCGGGACGGGTTTGGATGAGCAGCTTTCACATCTCCTTAACGCAGAGTGGCACACGTTTCCGTCGGTCTTTCTCGCTTCACTTCGTGTCTTCACTTTAAGGTGATGCGAAAACACCCCACAAACTTCTGAGCTCGGTCGGTAATAAAAACGGGAACCCATTTTTTTTTTCACAATCAATTAAGGTCTCTGATATGACAAGTGAAAAATGAAGATTATAACAATTGTTGTTTGCCCAGGAGTGTTAAATCATCGTCAAAAAATTTGGATTACAGTTTTTATTATTGCGGGTAATTCACATCACCTTAAGACGCATATCCGCATTGATTGCGAACAATGTAACACAGCCACAGGCAACATTCGCTGCACGTGCATTGGCAATTTTTCAATAACCTTGCTTCATCGTTGAATATATCACGACAAATGCAGACGCACCACAATGCAATAATTTGACAGAGATTTGCTTGCTGCACACTGCAATTTTGTGCAAGTTTGGCTGTTAGGAAGTATGCTATACAGTACAAATCCCATTAGTGCACGTTTTGTATATCTACACTGAGTGAATCAACTAGTAATGGAATGCCCTATTTATGAGCCATGAATAGGGCAACGATAAATGGCCATAAATGACCCATAAATGTGTGGCACCTCGACCAGAGAAGAAACTAATGAGGGAATGCTTAAACATACACCGACTCAGTAAATTTCACGCGAAATCGTGCACCAACGAAGTTTTCACGATAATCTCTTTTTTTTAAAGACGCATGTCGATACGATGTAAAACATATTCTCGACGGTTAGTTCTATCTGTTTACCGTACAGATCGACCCACGTATGTTTCACATCGTTTTAAGGATACTCAATACTTTGTAACTTGTTCTTATTAATTTCTTACTTAATTCGATTTTTTACAATAACTGTCATCTGTGTTGCTACACAGTCGACATGCCGTCGATTATTTTTATCGGGAGTAATTCCGAATTTTAAGAACATCGATGGATTTCAATTCAGAAATAAATACCGAACATTTATTTAGGATTATTATTTATTATTTTTTAACATGGAATCTCGTTCCTATAAATTGGTAAATAATTTGTCAGAAAAAGATGTGAAAATTTCCGTTTCGTTGTCGGTTTTTAAAAATACAAACATTGAAACATTTTTTTTTGGATTTGAAAAAGTATGACGAATGCAATTTTCGGATTATTGTGAAATTACTGGTTATCGAGTATCCTCGACTACGCTGAGATTCAATCAGAGGCTGCAATGATGTGAGGTGCATAGAGTAGTAGATCTGAATTCATTACCCTCACAGAAACATTATTGGATCTTTTTTCTATCATCAGAAATTCCCAAAAATTCAAGAGCGTTAAGCAATGCACACGATTCCTTTGAACACTTTCCTTCTCTCCCTAGATCGCCTCCGACCCCTGCTACTGGACACAGCGACCCCTCAGCGAAATTTTTAGAGGAGCTCAATAACTAATGTTAATTGTCTACACAATCGTTATATCCACATCCAGCCTAATCGGTCATACCTTAATTGAGTCGATCTTAGGCAGGGAAAATTAAATAGAGCTCGGAGTCATTAAGGCGTTCTTGAAAATTAATGTACCTGAAATTGTTTTGCTAGACGACGAAAATTGTGTCCTCTTTCGAATAGTAGCCTTTTTACCCCCGTCTAATTGCAAATTTATATTTATATCAATTATTACAACCGAAATCCGAGAAAATAAAAAGCAAAAAAAAATCAGCGTACATGATCTAATTTCGAAATTCGTCATGAAAATTACCACAACGAAGGCTAACTATTAAAAGCACCGGCAAAGCATTTTCAGACGGAAACAGAAAGCATAATAACAAAAAAAAACTCTTAATGTGGCGAGTTTGTTACTTAATATTTCTATGGAGGAATCGCCAGGACTTAATCATACATTTTTTGTTTGTTTCTTTTTTATTAATGGCATATCACCTCGACCTAAAACATTAAATTTTTGGCCTTCAATAGCCGGCACGCAGCTGTTTTCTACTGTCCGACATGCCCGACATTTACGAACTTTCATCACACGAATATGTATATAGACGTGTTGCTAATGTTGTGTGTAAAAAAAAATTTGTCGTCACTTTAGGACCTGCGGATTTCTTCATGAGAAAAAAAAACGAAAAGTAGCTGTTGAAATTCTAGTACTGTAACTCGAAATTCAACATGATATCATGAATATTTTGTGTATGTTAATATTTACTTATGAAATTACTCACACTATACTATTTACCTATGTTGTTGTATATAATATACATAATTAAAATCTAATTTCATGGGAACACACATGCCTTCTGTATTATTAAGATCGTTTACGTTAATTAATTTTTATTAAACATTTTTTTTCTCTAAAGTTTCTCAAATTTTTACTATCTTTCGCTTATCAGTAGAATTTACCGCGCTTGGTTTAGCTGCAATACTATTTGGCGTTACATCCGCGCCACCATCGGTCAATCCATCTTTAAAATTAACGAGAAATTGTTGCACGGCAAAAAAAAAAAGAAAAAACCATATATATATCTATACAAATATATGTGCCAAAATATACTTACTCGATGATTTTTCGAAAAGCCCGACGAGCTTCCAAACCGAACGCACAATTAGATTGTTTCCCTTGAGACCTTTTTCTATCGATACGTAAATATCGAAAAAGTACTCCAATCCGGCAACACCGTTTACGACAACGAGAGCGCCAGTTATAATTTTATTTCTGGGACCATTTCGTTCGATTATCAACTGCGCAATTATCGCATATAGGGGATAAATTTTTAATCTTTTCCGATCAATTTTAGTCACATTATTTTCGTTTTCTTACCGTGGAATGCAGACCGCAGATCGGGGAAACAATATGAACGATTTAATCGAAATTCCGTATATTTTCGAAATTTCAAACTTAGAGAAAATAATGAATGATTGTGACGTCAAAAAAAAAAAAAAAACTTTCGGAGTGAATGAAAATGAAAAATTTCAGCGATTCCTTCATTATTCGTTGCATTTCTTGTTTGTACGTCTCATCGGGTAAAGGATGCATGCCAAAGACCCAATTGAAGTTTTTTTGGAATTTAATTGACTAGCAATTTGTTTCAAAGCTATAACGCACTCCTGGAACGACATTGCAACTACTCGTACGGTAACGTCGGTGACGAACGTCGCACTGTTGATCCGAGGGTGCGAAATCATCTAACGAGCCCAAACTAACAAACCGTACTGGAATATCGTAGCTTGTTACACTTACTCTTCACGACGCCCTTCCTTTTGCTACTAAAACAGATTATAGTTCGGTTAACGAATACAATTTTTTTTATTATTATAATAAATAAATATTGCATTAATTAATTTGGCAATCAACAAGATTTCAATGGAAACGACTATCTTTAGGAGAATGATATTAAGAACCAACAATGATTCCTCAGCAATGGAGATTACATCCACAAATAAAAAACATGAGGGTGAGATCAACGTGAAAACTATTTTTTACATGCATCCCAGGAAGTAACACTGTCCGATGTGTAAACTAAACGAAAAACGAATTATCTCGTTATAGCTCTGTGTAGTGCGAATGGAAAAATGTTAATTAAAAAAAACAATAATCTAAAAAAAAAGCACAACAAAAAAAGTACATTGTTTGTGCCAACTTTACAGGGGTTGAAGTTGTGTCGTGCGAGTGATTATTAACGAACAGAGTCATTTTATGGATGATATCAATTTATATTGACCACGAATGATTAATAAAGTTTATCCAGCCGCTCAATGTGTTTCATTGGAATTTTATTGTTCTATCCACAACTAGTTTAGCGCTCCAAACTCGGTAGTCCAGGGAAGGTGGTCGTAGCCGATAAGATTTATAACACGAGCGGTCTCGATGGGAATGTTATTTCACTAATAAGACTTTGCATGAATTTCTGTTCGTTTGTCTGTTACGTAACATTTATTAAAAGTCCGAGAGAGCGCGCGAACACGATTAATGTAAGTTTAGCTTTCCGTAATGTACAGCTTCGCCAATTGAAATTAATTAACAATTTGTCGCCCACTTTTACATGGAATGACTCGTATGCGAAAAAAAATTATAATAAAAATAATGATTTTTCCATGGTTACTCAAACCTCTGTAATTAACTCCTTCGCTCCGCGGTTTTTATTTATTTATATCGCACCACCAAAATGTATGCAAAAAAAAATGAACTCATAAATATATATATTTTTTCTTTTTCGCTATAATAAAAACTGAATATATTTTTGTTATGGCTTATAAAAATTGTTAAGAATTCAAAATGCATTTGTCTTAAATGAGAAAATGGAAGCGATATTTCGTGTATTAGCAGCTACGCATGTCCGAGACGTATTTCTTACCTCTGGAGCGAAGGTGTTGGTTTTTCATACCACTTGTGTTTAAAAAAATATATATATATTATTTTATAAATTTACTACGTCACGTTTCAAGTAGCACAATGTAATATGATTGCAGAAGTCAGACAGCAGTTAGTGTACACAATATGTATACCATTTGATAAATGCTGTGTGCGCTAGACTGACCGATTCTGAAAGTGACAAAAGCAAGACTACACCGACAACAGCAACAATGGGAGTACTCTACGAGCGATGAGTGTACAAAATAGCACTATAAGTAACAATGCAGGCACTGTTGGTTACTCACTACTCACTACCAAAAAAAAAAAAAATATAATGTGCGATACACTTGTATACCTAATTATAACGATTAATATCGATTATAAGGTTTATTGTACAAAGCATTTCATCTTCTGCCAAGGGTAAAAGAAACAAACGAGCAAAAAAGTATAGAATTTTGTCAGCCTCTTCGTAGAATGTCGAGAACATTTATCTTTTCTTATTATAATTTTTTTTTTCCTCTTCTTTTCGTTTTTCTCTTTTTTTTTTGTAAGTTTTCTTTTTTATCTGAGTGTACGAACAGT
The DNA here is from genome assembly GCA_933228735.2 of Amblyteles armatorius. Classification (NCBI taxonomy): domain Eukaryota; kingdom Metazoa; phylum Arthropoda; class Insecta; order Hymenoptera; family Ichneumonidae; genus Amblyteles; species Amblyteles armatorius. Next base: position 1,906,551 of record OW121696.1, on the reverse strand, counting down.
GGTATATAAAAAATACGGTTATATATTTTTGTAGACATCTTTTTGTAGCCCCTCTCCTAACAACTCGAACGTACCTGGAACAATGACTGACAGTGATGGCATTTTTACCTTACCAGAAGATCATTGCTTGACTATCTGTACCTGATGCGCTAAATTCGAACGTAAATCGTCGCAAAAAAAAAAAAAAAAAACATGCCGCAATTGGCTACTCGCGAACGAGGAGCATTAAACTTAGCTCCGGTAATCTATTATTCTACGGTGTTTCAATACTTTTCGATTCGATAACTTTGCATTTTTTAAATTTCTTCTTCTTTGCCACGCAAAAGCCCCATCGTCGGAGCGATCGATCGAGTGCGGATTTAGATTTAATAATTTTTTTTTTCTTTGCATTATACTGTCGTTTAAATAAAAGTGTTCCACTCGAGTAGACCCTCCGAGCTAGGCTCGTTAATCTTCTTCGCACGTCATCCGTGTAATTCGATTGCTTTTCTTTGAATATTCGCAGCGTTATCCCTTGGCTAAAGAAATTTCCTTTAAACCCTGATGAAAATAAAATAAATAAATAAATAAATAAAAAAGTACCCTATAATCATGAACTTTTGAACTTCATATTATCATGTATGTAAAATAGGTATATTATTGTATTTCAGTGTGTAGCTGCCGAAATTTGCGAATCAAATCTGTACTATGTTAGAAAAAAAAAATCGGTATAACAATAGAATTGAATATTTGGTATCAACGGTTGTTGTAAGATCTATTGAACTATCATTTTGTTTGCCTCTCGTATCACCTCCGCCCATCCCTCTCGTTTCAGCTCGATGAAAAAAGAAACAAGTCGCGTCAATAATTTATAATTTGCTACTTTTAAGTGAGAATAAAATTTACCCGAAAAATTAAAAAAAAAAAAATTGATCGCTGTGATTCTACGTTAGCGATTCGAATAAAGCCTACCTAAGGATAGCCCGGCTGAGGTTCGATGATATCAGATTTATACAATATTCGACGATTCGATAATTCGAAAAGAGATCTGTACAGAGCTGTCTTATGTTAGAAAAAAACTTATAAAGTTATGTTAGAAAAAAAAACAAATCGGTATAACAATAGAATTGAATATTTGGTAACAACGGTTGTTGTGATATCTATTGAACTATCATTTTGTTTGCCTCTCGTGTCACCTCCGCCCATCCCCCTCGTTTCAGCTCGGTAAAAAAAGAAATACGTCGCGTCAACGATTTATAATTTGGTACTTTTAGGTGTGAGAGAAATTTACCCGTGAGATTGAGAAAGAAATCGATCGGAGTGATTCTACGTCGGCGATTCGAATAACGCATATCTAAGAATAGCCTGCCGAGATTCGATGATTATTAGATTTATACAATATTCAACCATTCGTAAAGAGAGCCGACAAGATCTAGGGTCGAAGAATTCCATGTCAGGGCAAGCAATCTGGATGTTTTTCTATGCAGGATATCGTCGCGCTCCCGCCCGGTCGGTAACAGAGATTTTGTCGCAGACTTTGCCTACAGTAATTACCGTATGAATAAATTGGAACCGTCCTTATTTTATTACAACACGTATATAATAACTCACAATAATAAAAAAAACCACAATCTAGTTTGTCTCTGTTATCACATTAAATATTTCTTGTCACAATAAAGCGACGATGTTTTCGACTTTTTTTTACACACAAAACATCGCGTGTTTACATATCCTTGACTGTTCGTCGCTTATTTCGAAAGCGTAATCGTCGTCGGCTGACTAATACCTAACCGTTTCAAGTACACGATAAAAACTGTACATTCAAGAACCGTCGAACTTCATACGCAAAACGAGACCTGTGTTATCGACACTCCGAACGAAGATCGTCAGATTGTACTTATTTATTATTTTTTAAATTTATTTAATATACGACTTTGTGCTGGATTATAGAGTGGGCTCGCTTCTCACTCGAGATGTCCTATCGGTACTGTTATACGAAGTAATCAATTCGTGGCTTTACACAAACTTTTTTTTTTCGATGTACAGTACAAAAGACAGACGGCAACATTTATGAATGGGACTTTTGATTGGAATCCGAACTTTTCTGTTCTACTCGACAGCCGTCGAAAAATCGTGTCCAAGACGATCACGACATCATTTGCACTGTCATGAAGTACCTATAGGCATTATAGTATATATATGTATATACTCCAATTCGTACACAAACGTTGTATCACATATGCCTTTATGTAAACGATAGATACAGTGCCACAAAACTCTTATCTGCCATACTCTACTGGCTACATATATCTACATCGATGTTCTACATAAGTGTTAACAAATTTCATATATATATATATTTTTTAAACATTTCTCCGTAATCGATTCAATTTTAATTTTAATAATAAACTTCTTTTTGTTAATTGATATTATTGTGCTTTGCAATGTATTTATCGAGGAGGAAGCAAGACAAATGCACAAATGCGTTATCGACACGATGATATTTAATCCGACTTCTCATTCCGTGTCCGTAGAAACATTAACTAGACACGGATTGTATGAATTTTGTTATGAAAAAATAATAGTAATCGATAGTAATTGATAATTTCGCGGTATAAAATGTATATAATCTGCTCGAAAATGTTTCCATTGTCTTTTTCTTTTAATCATCAGTTTAACCAACTGGATGTTTACGTTGAAATTGATAACAAATTCTTTACGAAAACAATTTCAATTTGACACTGTCGTGTGTCGATCGGCATCGTCTGTTACGTAGTAAAATGTTAAAGATATTTAACATTCGTCGATATCGATCGAGGATACGTACGTTTCACGGCTTTCTAAATTACAACGCAAATAAAAATATGTGTGAGGGATCACACTGTCGCTGCCTATTTATTGGTCGTCCAGCCCCGCCAGATAGAAGCGATACTCGCCGCCGCACTCGTCACCAAACCGCCTGCGACGCTCTGGTTAACTTGGATGCTGGAAGCTTGCGAGCTTATCGTTCCACCGGGATTGGGAACAGTCATCTCTGGGCAAGCTACGTTAGGCACCTAAAAAAAAATCACTAAGTAAGATCGATGTTTACAAAATATATAAATGAGTTTTCACGACACAACTCACAGCCTCCCATTCCCAATTGAAGGCGTCTTCTTCCTCGTCCGATGCTGAATCGTCGCTGTTCTCGAGATCCGATACCAACTGGGTGTGCATTTCAGCTAGTACGCTCGGATCCACCTCCATAGGCCCGATTCTATTAAATTTAAAAAATTTAGTTTTTTCAGTGTACGAAAGTGTAATAGAATGCACAAAGATTTTATTATTAAATGCATTTGGGAATTGGTCTATACAAAAAAATCACAGAAAACTTGGCGATTGGGACATTTTTAAAAATTTTGTTCAAATTGCAATATCAAGTTTAAAACATAGTTGTCCGCGGCTAAGGTTTGTTGGCGCTGGAGCGCGCACAGAGTCGCTTAATTCACACTTTTGTATCCTCCGCTGCATTCGAGATACATTCCGGATGAAAATAAAAAATATTCTCTGTAACGTCACTTCCGGTTTTAAAATCTCACTTTTAAACCGAAAGTTACGTAATACGGGAAAACGTTAGTTCCGGTTGAAAGTCTCGATTTTGAAACCGGAAGTGACGTTGCATGGAATATTTTTTATTGTTCTCTGGGATGGATCTCAAATGCAGCCAGTGACAGAAACGTGTGAATTAAGCAACAAAGGAAAGTGGGTAAAATAACACGTGTGACGCGTCTCGAATGTATTTGGAATTTATCTTGAATTAAGGAACACTAGGTTCGTCTTCAACACACTTTACCTTGCGCGAACTTTGTCATACGATCCCGATCGATTTTGGTACGATAAAAGGGCAAGAATGGAAATATAGAATTTCTGGCTATTTTTTCATATCGTGACACCGACTTTTTAAGAGAGCGACAACACCCGAATGACCATTGTATATTGGGGTGAGAAAATGTAATTCTTCATGACTCGGGAAGGACTCGACTGAACCAGTATAACTTTCACGCAGACTCAAAAGAAATTTCAAGTGTGCTTGATAATCTATAATTTATATGAGAGAGTATCACAGGTTTAAAAATTTACAGGATTCAGCACGATGGATAGTCTATTCTTACATGATAACTCAGGTAAAAGTTTGATTCAACAAAAAAATCGGTCATTCAATCGTTAAGCCTATCTTTGAATGTTCTCAGTTATCGGTCGAGGCATTATTCGTGTTATGTGAGATTTTATATTTTATAATATTTGTTTGTTTTCCCTTGACGTTTAAAGACAACGAAACTTCCTTTACGGTGCAACAAGATTTGTACAAAAATTCCTTCTTCCGTAGTGTAAAGCTTGGATGCAAATTTATCATCCACTGACCTTCCAAGATCGCTGATTTCGGTATTGAGCAAATGCATTAGATTTTGCAGAGTGTGCATAGGATGCAATACAGTGGTATTGGTGTTTTGTGTGAAACACAAATGTAGAACGTTGCTGTTGAGCCTCGCCACTTTCCTCGTAAACTTTTGGCCAGACATTTCGTTGCCGCAGAATTCGCTAGAATCAGGAAGAGGGATCGTGAAATTGGTGCGATAAACTTGGTCGAGCCAAAGTAGATATACGCTCACCTATACGCAAGTTTATAGGGTAATCTGACGTTGACGTAATAGGCAATTATATTGACTAATTGCGTTGCGTACGTCAGGGCCGCACTGATGTTATACCCGGGATTGTGCATAGCGTGTTCCTTGTTCGCACCGGACACCCCGTCTTTGTTGGCGGCGACTGAAAATATAATTCAATTGACCCAGTTTTATAAATTTTCGAATTTTCATGCAGCACAAATTAATTTTAATCCCTCTTATTGTATTCCACTAAATGCAACACATTTAACTACCCCAAAGAGAGTAAGCACTGTAGTCCCCCGAGCCTGGCAGAGTGGGAGCCACGATACGATGTTGCATTTCTAAACTATTCTCAGTGTCATTAATCCATCGTCCTCTTACGTATGAAGTCCCCGAAGCATCGGCAAGTGCACAGGTCACGATATCCGCACTTAAATTTTCTTCCTCGCTGCTGCACAAACTGAGAAAATATTATTTAATTAAAATGCTTCGTTACATTTTTTTTTAAATAAATAAATTCGATCTCAGTTAGGGATACCTTCTGTTCGGATCGACCTGCGTTAGTGGGAAAATATACTGAATCAACTGTTTAGCTGCTGTTCTAATAACTTTTTTCAATTGTTGACGCTTTCTGTCGACGGCTTCCCTCTGTTTCTCTTGCAGAACTTTCAATCCGGCTACAAATTTATTCAACTTCTCGACTCGTTCCTCGTGTCTGGGAAGTCTGAGTATCAGCTGGGAGTTAACATCCCTCAAAACGTTCAGTCGTTGATTACCTATTAAATTTTTAGTGTTGATAGAATTCTTGATAATGTTAAATTTTAAGGTTTATGTAAAAACGTAAACAGTTCGAAATAATTCTAGTTTATATGGGAGAATTGCTTAGGTGTCCTCCTCCTATAATTCAGATTTACCACTTAATGCGAATAATAGGGCAAAGAAAAAATACGACTATTCCAAGGCAAATGAAGTGTGGAAAGAAAAAAAAAATTTGTACACTTTGAAAATTTGATGGATATAATGGTAATGCTGTGTTTCAAGCGAGTAAGCAACTCGCGCTGTGTAAAAAAAATTGGATATAATAAATTTATCAATATTCAGTTAACATAAGATACAATTTTCAAACGGTATGTTTCAGATTTTTTCGTCCAATATTTATGTACAGAACCTTGTATTTTAACATTGGAAAATTGAAACCGCTTTATTATAAAACGTGAAAAGATTGCAAGAGAGTAGTTAGTTTTAATAAATTTGTGGACTGTTGTGTTTATGAAGAAAACACCTCACTTACTTAAAAATTAGGCGAGCATAATGTTTACCTTTTTTATTCAGGACACTGAACAACGTTCATTATAGCTAAAGTTTGATCAGATTTTGGTGAAAAAAATACAAATTTGAACTGACATAGATTTCTGCCTGGTCTCAAAATTGGTGGGTCGAATGCTTAAAGAAAACGACAAAATTATTGATAAAATAGTTACCTCTGTTGATACTCTGTTTCGTTTCGTTCACTAGCGTTTCTAAGAGCCTCACACGCTCTTTACACATATTAATATCACATATCTGAAAGAATCGTTCAATACAAATAGCTTTGTATTTATTTTCAATAAGATAACCGACGACTGTGTACAATGTATAATTGTATATAATTACCAGCTTGTCCTTCTGCTTGTGCTTCTCAAAAGCATCGACGCATTTGTCTTCCAACTGGGCCCTGGCAGCTTTCAACCGTAACAGCCGTAACTGTTTATCCGCAAACCTGCAAAAGCAAAGAAGAAAAATTTACAACCGCTGCTTCGCAAATCACAACTATTTACAGAAAATGTTAACAATTATTGCCCAATATTTTTGTCTATCGCCAAACGTTTGTGGCAAAAATATATTTAAAAAAAATAAATAAACAAATCCATAATTTAATTACCTAAAAAAATTGGTTGAACAAATTTACCAAAAACTGCTATAATCGTCGACAAACATGAAAATTGAAAGATTGTTTTCAAAATTTTGTAAGAGCAAACGAGTTCCTAATTCAGCGAATAAAAATTATTTTTATTGAACAATTCAATCACCTAAAATCAACGGCCGATACCGTCGATCTATGATTAAAGGTACGAAAAAAAAAAAAAAAAAAAAAAAAAATACCAAAACAAACAAGATCGTAACGAAAATTCGGAGTATCGAAAAAAAAAAAAAAAAAAAAAAAAAATTGGACGTTGCATCCCGTCGACAGGGACGTCGCAAGCGATCGCTCACCGTTCAGAGTAAACAGAAGTAGAATGAATGAAATCCCCATTTTGGATGCACTGCCTGCAGTAAAAGACTCGTCTGCTGTTGTGACAGAGCGGGCACTTCAACAGATTAATGCTCAGACGGCTCGAGACTTCTTCTAACTCCGTCGAAAGTTGAAAGTCTGCTGGAGCCGTACAAGAACCGTCGGAGCTGCTTGTCGCCATAACCAATAACCCAGAACAACAGAGACCTCCGGCCCGTTGTCGCTCATCAGCTGATCCGATGTTTACTTTCGATAATGCAACTTCACCACGCAAAAATGAATATCACTTTAACCGCGCTCTCGACCAATCGAAACGTTCCGTTCACCCTCTTATCATTGGAGGAACAAAAAGAAATTAATTTTATTCACGCAACTTTATTATGCTACATGCTATCGGACTATCATTAAGAACTATCGTCAAGGCGAAGGCTAAAATAAACTTGAATTTTGCCTCGCGCAGCGCATAGCTACGCCGTGGCACGAGTCATCGTTACACACAGATGTACCGCGAGCCGCGGTAAGTACCGGAGAGTGTATCCGTGAGCGAGGGCACCGATGGCGGATCAGCGAACGGAGAAGGTGGCCAAGAATCCGTTTATTCATAGACAGCTTGATGAACGGACCATACGCGCGTTCTCTGAATTACCGACCGTCGATTGAATCACCGCTAGGGTGCGCGCGCGCTCCCCACGAATTTCATCGTCGACCGCGGCTTGTCACTACTGTTCTCTTGTCAATTTACCGGTAAGTTATGTTAGTTACCATTTTTGGCGGTAAAGTAACTACGCGCTATCGGACCATCGGTAAATTTGAATTTTGCCGCGCGCAATGTATGCCAAGGTGGCACGAAAAAATTTATTATCAGAAAGTGATCTAAATGGGTTACGTCCGTCCGGATGGTAACTATAAGCTACCCTACGTCCAAAAGTTACCTATGTGGATGAGAGGTAACTTTCGGATACCGTTCAGACGGACACATGTAACGCATTCAGATCACTTTTTGATAACAAATTTTTTGTGCTACCTGGGCTGGGTATCGTTTGAAATCCCTTTGGATTCGAGTCGGATCCCTGGCGGGAGATTCAAAGATCGATATACCATTCACCCAGGACGGGTTACTAGGTGATGAGTGTAAAACGTTTATCCGTCAGGTTTCATGTGTTATTGTCAATAAAAATCATACTATTTTACTTTTTTACTCTAATATGCATTGGACTCCGAGGAGGTCGGACGGAAATTGCGTTTAGATTTTCCCCTCGGCCACCTATATGTTACCCAACCGGAGCGCACAAGGTAAGTGGGAGAGCGGTAGGACCAGAAAGTGGGCAGGACTTAGAAATGCAGTTGCAGTACATACGTTGACTCGTATGCCGGAAGTTGCACGTTTCACCAGGGCTTTTTTCCCACCTTACCTTCCGTTACCCAACTTGACCTAACTCTACACCACAACTGTTACCAACACCAAAAAATGTTATTCCATTTTTGTAAAGTAGTGGGATCTTCATAAAACATAAGTGCCAAATGCCGCCGTCAGATGGCGACATCCAGAATGGAGAAGAGGGAAGAATAAGTCAGCTGATTTCTCCAAGAAATCATCACGATATGTTGATGCCACTTTTCGTATAATGATGTTTAGAACGAAAAATTATTTTTTTTTATGTGAAAGTTTGTAAGAAATTTCCGAACAAAGTTATCGGACAAATCGTTTGATACAGTTTGAGCTGCAATTGGATTTATTAATTTTTCGTTACGACTTCGCATTGAGGATGGACGATTCTCATTAACATTTGCCTAGGTTAGGATGTATACAATCGCTGTATCCTTGGTTTTTTTTTGTGTTGTTCACTTTTTACAAACGTTCAGTCATCGGTTACTTTTTCATTACAACTGCCTGCTTGAACACAGTTGCTACTGCGGCGTAAATATTTGAACTTTCATTGCGACAATTGTCAGCACTGTTTGTCGGTTGTAAAACAGCCGTGTTTTTTCTTTCCCGGCGAATTTTTTCGCCGACAACACGGAGAATCAATCCATTTATTTATTATTATATCATCCATTATACACAAGTTGTTATTATTGATTCGCAAACGGAAACATATGAAATTTCATTGTTCTCAATAGTTAGCGTCGTTTGTCCGTTGTTTAACACCCAACTTTTCTTTTTCCTACTAAATTTCATTGCTGACAAAAGGATGAATTAAACAAAACATTAATCGCACATTATTATTACTGATTCGCACATGTAAATATATGATATTTCATTGTTATCAATAGTTAGGTCCATTTATTGCTTTTAAAATGCCCAAAAGTTCTTTGGCGACAAAACACAGAATCCAAAAATATATTTATCATACATTATTATTATTATTGATTCTATGCATCTAATAAAAGATTATATTATATCATATTATATTATATTATTTGCATGCGTAAACATGTGACTTTTCATTGTTTTCAATAGTTAGCGATGTTTGTCAGTTTTAAGTTGCCAAATGTTTTCTGTTTTTCCCACCAAATTTCTTTGCCGACAAAAAAGATAATCTAACAATATAATCATCACACATTATTATTATTGATTCGCACACGTAAACATGTAAAATTTATTTGTTATCAATACCAGATGTTAAACCAATGTAGAACCAAAATCAGTAAATATATTTTTATTACTATATTATATAGAAGCAGAGCAATAAGTGGAAACTTAAATTCTATAAACAATAATAATAATAACAGTAGTTAGCGCCGTTTGTCGGTTTTTCAAACACTCAAGTATTTCTTATTTTCTTCCACCAAATTTCTTTGCCGATAGAAGGGAGAATAAAAAAAAAATATTAAACACATATTATTGATTTACGCAGGGTATTATTACTAAGCCAATAGTACAGCAAAGCAATCATGACGTCTATAATAAAACTGCACGCCATTTCTGGCGCGATGGACGAATCTCCACCGTGTTATGTACTGCAAGTCGACGAATTGCGTATACTGCTGGACTGCGGATGGGATGAAAATTTTGATCAGGACTTTATCAAAGAATTGAAAAGGCACGTACACCAGATTGATGCGGTACTACTTTCCTATCCGGATCCGCTGCATCTGGGAGCTTTGCCATATCTGGTAGGAAAATGCGGCCTCACTTGTCCGATCTATGCGACGATACCCGTTTACAAAATGGGCCAAATGTTTATGTACGACATGTACCAGGTAATTGTTTTCTATTTCATTATTATTGTTAAACATTTACAGAAAAATGAATGCAACAGTCGTAAAATTTGCATCTTAGTTACAGAGTTAAATTTTATGCAAACAGCCTGTTCTTGAATTGGTTGACTGACTCAGAGTCTATGACTAAGGTTGGCAGTGCATTCCATGCTCTGACCACCCTGTTATACAGGGGGTGTTTCCATGGATTTTTGTTGTAAGGCTTCTTCTCCAGTTTGGCCCTGGAGAGGACCTGATTCACATCAACGAAAACATAAAAATTGACGATTTGTTTCCGCAGTTTAAATTTAAATGCATCGTCAATTGAGCGAAATAGATTATTCCTGCGATCATACTCATGATACTTATATCAATTATTATACATTCAATTATAAATTTGCTTTATATACGGTATTTATGCATTTGGGAATTTTCCTTTTTTAATTCAAAGTAGAGAAGTAGAAATTCAAGTATTAAAAAAACAGAAAGGCGAAGAGTAAATAAATCGAATAAAATCGAATCTGTTGAGAGATTATTTAATTTTCTTGAATTTCTTTCTTGTGCATTTTTTTTTTAGTCAAGGCACAACATGGAAGATTTTGACCTGTTCACTCTGGACGATGTGGATGCAGCTTTTGACAAAATCGTCCAATTGAAGTATAATCAGAGCGTATCTATGAAGGGAAAAGGCTATGGTGTAACGCTGACACCATTGCCAGCTGGTCACATGATAGGTGGAACTATATGGAAAATCGTTAAAGTTGGCGAGGAGGATGTAATTTACGCGGTAGATTTCAATCATAAAAAGGAACGACATTTAAATGGTTGCGAGTTGGAGAGACTGCAGAGGCCGTCGCTTCTGATAACCGATGCATTCAACGCCACTTATCAACAAGCAAGACGAAGAACCAGAGACGAAAAACTCATGAGTGAGTGCACTTTTTCATTATTTTTTACTACAATGAAGCTCCTCTATGGAGGAACTTCTACTAGAATTGCAAAATGCAATAAGAATAGTTTAAAGAAAAAAAACAAAGTTGCAAAGTTGGACAAAAAATAACATCAAAATTGGAAAAAATGTTTCGTAATATGTAGGCTAGAACATTTTTTGAGACACTCTGATTTGACGTATAAAATTAAATTTATCGTGCTTTTTTCACATTTTTATTCGCCTCGTAATGATCCAAGAAAACTGTGCAAGTACCCTAACTTGCGTATTTTTTCGTCGGTCCATAATGAGCACTTGGGTTTTTCTGCAATCCCATCGGCAAGCAAAGATTTGAGAATACAAAAAATCAAACATTTCTGCAATATATCAGGTGTTAAAATTGCCTCATTTTTTTTCTAATTCCTTGTTTCGGGACTATGCCTAATATATCTTTACCAACTGATCACGTATCTACCCAATTATTTTACACCGTATCGAATATTCGATACGGAAATTTGCGTCTGAGGTGAAACATTGATTGTTCATAAAACTTTAAGGATACATCACACAAAATTCCGAACCAAAAGTTCAATTCAATAAAAATTTGCAGGACTTCACGATATGCTAAAAATCTGCAAAAGATTTAAAATATAGGAAAATTCTGAAAAAAAATCAAGGAATTCATTTCAAATAAGGAAAGAAAAGGTTTTCCGATTTTTTTTTATAATTGATTTTTTTGACAATTTGATAATAACTTTTTGGCATTATTATTATACAAAATTAATGTTCTTGACACCTTTGATACAGTTGATTTTTTCAGATTTTTATACCATTAGGAAGTGTTCAAATTTTTAGTTAATCTTACTTTTGGCTGTAAATGTACGTGTGGTGCATCCTTAAAAACTGACATAAAATGCCGTAATCTTTTTTTTCACCAAAACTCAAACTTCTTTTTGTGAAGAAACACAAAGGGATGTGTATTAAATTTGCCCATTTCTTTCGTATTTCTTTTACTATCTTGCACAATGTATGTTAGATCATTTTGAATGTATGCTAGATAATTGCATTGTATCACAGAGGACATTTTATGAACGTTCATTTTGAAAAAGTGAATTACGCACATTTTTAATTAACGTGCATGTGTTTGCTATTAATATTTCAGCAATGTATCATAGTTCTTTCATTCAAATTTCAGTACAACGCTATCTTGGTTGTCTACGAAATTTAATATCGAACAGAATTTCACTTTATTAATGTGAAGCTCGATAAAGTTTTGAGAGTTCACGAACATAAAAAATTATCCCGAATATAATTTGAATAATTATAATATTACCGAACATAAAAAATGTTTACTCCGTAAAACCGATATTTCTTTACCTCCACCTCAGTGCCAAATGAGATGTTTTTATTTCCGGAAACAAATGAAAAACACATTTGTGTCTAATCATAAATTGCAATGACTTAATAATATTAATAATTTGTCTAATGACGAATAAAAAAAATTTCAGCCAACATTTTGCAGACGTTGCGCGGCGGCGGTAACGTTCTTGTCGGTGTCGATACCGCGGGCAGAGTTTTGGAACTCGCTCACATGTTGGATCAACTTTGGCGTAACAAGGAATCCGGTTTGCTCGCATACTCGCTTGCGCTGCTGAACAACGTTAGTTACAACGTTGTCGAATTCGCAAAGTCGCAGATCGAATGGATGAGCGATAAATTGATGAGAAGTTTTGAAGGCGCCAGAAACAATCCGTTCCAATTCAAGCACTTGCAGCTTTGTCACAGCATGGCAGAATTGAATCAAGTGCCCAGCCCGAAGGTACTGCGATGGAGGCTTATCGGAGCCTCGATTATTCGAAACGCGACTGCTTTTAGTCGAACGATTGAACACAATTTAGAAAAAATCGAAGCAATCACGTAACTGTTCCATAATTTCCGAGCCGCAATATTGTCCCAATAAAGAATTCTAAGTCATAGGACAAACTGAGATCGAAAAGTATTTCAATAAAAACTTCGAATAAACGTTTAGCCGTTTAACAGTCACGTGGGAAAATCGGAAATGCTTTGCTTGCATTTACAATATCTACGCATGAATATATCAATATAATCAATTATTTCAAGAGAAGCATTTGTCGATACCACACTGAAATTTTTCCTGCAAATGCATACAAATTATATTTAGGTGAGAAACTATCTTACGATTGACCGACACAGAGTCGATTTTTTTTTTAATTAAAATTAAAATTTCTTTACAATTTGTATATTTCTTCTCACTTTGTCCATTGTCAACAAATTCATTTTTTGTGACAAAAACATTTGTCACAATGTTTTCCATCACAAAACGTTTCGATCTGATTATTCGAATTTTTGTTGAATCTATTCTAATCGCACCGTCCCAATTACTCCGATTAAATGACGCTGTATACGCTACAATTGTTTCTCATAAACGGATAATCGTTAGTTGCAATTTTTTTAAACCATTGCTCTTCAATGCAGGTCGTACTGGCGAGCACTCCCGATATGGAGTGCGGATTTTCTCGGGATCTCTTTCTGCAATGGTGTTCGAATCCACAAAATAGTATTATAATAACGAGTAGAACGTCGCCGGGAACGTTGGCTCGAGATTTAGTCGAGAACGGTGGAAATCGTAGTATTACTCTGGACATCAAGAGACGCGTCAAGCTCGAAGGCTCCGAGCTCGAGGAACATCAGAAAAAAGAGAAAGCCAAGCAAGATCTAATAAAACAGGAACAAATGTAAATTGACTAGAGAAAAAAAAGGTCCACAAGTTATGAGAAATTAATTTACGAGCTAATTTTTGTTTTGTTTTGTTTTTTTCCTTCAGGGAAACCGCCGATGTCAGCTCCGAGTCCGAAGACGAAATAGAAGTTGGCACCGGGCGAGGAAAGCACGACTTGCTCGTCAAACTAGAAACGAAACCTGGTTTCTTTAAACAGAACAAAAAACAACATCCGATGTTTCCCTTCGTGGAGGAAAAAATCAAGACGGATGAGTACGGTGAAATAATAAGGTGAAGAAATCTCAGGGTTCTTATAAAACCAAAAAATAAAAATAACATCAAACAATTTTCATCGATGGATGAAAAAAACTGCGAAAAATTGTTAGGTTGAAATTTCAATCGATCTATGTCGCCTCTTAGGCCAGAAGAGTACAAAATTGCCGACGCGGTACCCGAGATAGAGGACAATAAGGAAAATCTCGAGATAAAACACGACGAGGCGATGCATCATCCGGAAATAGCCTCGGATATACCGACCAAGTGCGTTCAAATGACTCGCACTATAGCGGTCAACGCGTCGATAACTTACATCGACTTTGAGGGTAGATCGGACGGCGAATCGTTACAAAAGATACTGGCACAGTTGAGACCTCGTAGAGTCGTGTTTGTCAGAGGATCTACGAAGGATACGGAAGTTCTGGCCCAGCAAGCGCAAGCAGCAGGGGCGAGAGTTTTCATTCCCGCCAGAGGAGAAACTCTCGATGCTACTACGGAAACTCACATCTACCAGGTATGTGTGACTGCATCGAGGAGAAGTTGAAGCAAACGTCGGAAGGTCAAGGCCGGGGAATTCTACTAGTTTGCTATACAAGGCGCGAATGTAATTTGTCCAATAACCAGATAGCTAACCCTGCCGGACATGCAACAAACAACTTTAAAATTATCGTACGAACTCGCATTTCCAGGCAAATTTTCGACAACAAAATTCTAGGGTTCAGACATTTCTTTCAGTTCTTTCTATTTCATTTTTTTTTCTTCCGGATCTATTAGTGGTCTCGTGGTGGCGAGTTTTTTCAACAATCGATATTAGATTTATTACCATGATGATATATTTTTTTAAACTGAAATCACCAAATTCGTAGTCGAAATATGACTTCGCAGATAAACTAACAAATACGAACGCAGATTCATACGTTAATTTCAATATCGAAAGCAGATGGGATAACATATTGTTGCTGTGTCAGTGACAAAATGTTGTCTAGGATCGCCGCCTTATTCTTTTGCACTCCTTTATAATGCTTCCGGTATGGAAAAGCTCGTTGGCCAATTTTAGCATCAAGTTGGAGTCCTTTGAAAAACAGCAATATAATGCCGGGACAATTTTACAAGCACCATTTTTTCAACACGCATGAAAAATTCTCTATAAAATAGTGTTGCTTGTCTAACTGTGTTATTTAGATTCTCAGAGTGATAAATAAGTAGGACAATACCAAGCTGCGTGAACGGCAAATTTACATCTCTGCCAGTCACAACTTTACCAAATAAGAAGTTTACCAGAAAGATAGCGCAAATAACTACACCACATAATAACTACCGGAATAAAAATAAAATCTTGACCGGAATTATAATAAAACTCTACTAGAATCGAAGTGAAATGTTATGTCCCGTACTCTCGGATTTCGGTAGAATTTTATTTCAACCCCGTCAGAGTTTTATTTTGATACTGGGAAATATTTTCTTGAACGCCGACATTCGGGTAAATTTGTTACGCGCGGGTTCGCTCTCGTTGAGCTGCAATCTGATGAAGTTTTGATGCGATAGCCTTGTTCGGACAAAGATCTACTCTGGTAGAGTCGTCACTGGCTGAGGTGTTGATGTGCCGGACTAACGAAACAGGCCGTGCATGGTGGCCGCGGTCAGGGAAAACCGGAAAAAGTCAGGGAAAAATAATATTGGTCAGGGAATCAGCGAAAAGTCAGGGAACTTCAAAATTTGTCAGGGAAAAAGTAAATTGTCGCTGGACCTTCTATAAATATATACGAAGTACATAAAAGGGAGCCTTAAAAAAATTGGGAACATTTTGAAAAAATAAAATAACATAGAATTAAATATTAATATCAATAATTAAGCATATTCATTTTCATAATTAATTTTTCTTAAATAAAGATCGTCATAAATTTGGTCAGGGAACATTTTTTATTGGTCAGTGAAAAGTCAGGGAATTTTTTTCCGGGGAAAAAACGGCTACCATGCAGGGACGCCCGCCACAATTGGCTCTCAATTTTAAAGCAACTTTGCACTATGTGTAAGTAACTTAAGGTAGAAATACGCGGTCCCGGACACCTAAGGGAGCAGTCTCTCTTGCGCGGACGCTTTGACCGGCCACTAGGGCGTACGTGTTCAGTCAGTAGGATGATTAAGATAATTGGAATTCTCGTAGGTCCGTTTAACTGACGCACTCGTCAGTGGTCTGAACTTCTCAAAGGGCAGAGGAGACTCCGAGGTTGCCTGGGTCGATGCATTGATGACGTCACGTGACCACATTTGCCCTGATGCTGTTTCCGACGCCGAGCATGAGGATTCGGATCCGAGTGACAAGATACTCACACTCGAACCATTACCGATCAATGAGGTGAGCCATCATTTTCTCGAATAATCTGTCTAGGCGACTTGAAAGTCCGCATGGAATACAACCGGAAACGGTAGAATATTATAATGAATTTATAGTATTTTATCGTTTTGCTTCCTCATAGAGGAAGTCATTATAGCCAGAAGAAAATTCTAATTTATAGTGTCAGTATACTGAAAAGGGTCTAAAACGTCGAGAAATGAGATTTTTAGCTGGCGTCCGGATGTGTGTGTGACACATTTGCATCGCTTAAAACGACTATAACTCCGAAACGCCTTGAGATAGCGAGTTGAAATATGGCACACTAAAAGAATGGTCACGTCTCTTCAGTGGCATTTTCATGAAGCAACTTATGGCAATTCATGAAGATTGAGGGCCGATTGGAGATTTTATGCGATAAAAAATTTGTTGAGAAAAGTCTGTGGTAGCTTTAACTCGCGTGAATTTTGAGCTATTATCGTAAAATTGCATACAAATATAACATTTTCATCAAAGACTTTCGGTATTGAATTTGGAAAAATCGTACCCAATTGGTCAGATTTTACGGGATTTTTTTAAATGATTAAAAACGGTGTAATTCCAGTAAACGTGGAGTTATCGAGCTTAAATTTGACACGAAAATGGACTAACACTGTACAATATTTAGTATTACATTCGGAAGATTTGTATTTTATGTCAAACACGAGTTTGTCCATCGAATGTCGCTCTACGAATAAAATGAGTTACAGTTTTGTAATCAGCGATGAAGAACAGATTAAACATGGCCTGAAAACGACGAATCACTCACATTTCAGTTCGCGATTTTCTGCAATAAATTTTGCGGTCAGTTTTGACCGATTCCATTTGATGATATGTAGACATTTTTTTATGTTACGATAAAAAGTGCAAACTAATTCGCACATGACTTCCTCATTTATTACAATTTTGCGGATAGCTTCCTCTATGAGGAAACCAAAATCGATCAACAAAGTTTCTCACGAACAAAATATGCGCAAAAATGTAATAAATAAGAAAATCATGTGCAAATTACTTTGCACCTTTTTATACATATATTTTTTAATACGATTTGCATTAAAGACGGAATTGTACTTTTAACTCAATATGGTCCTTCCTCAGTGCTCCAAGTTTTGCCAAGGACTGCCTCAAAAGTGGCGTTTTAATTCATGTACTCATCAAAGATGAAAAAAAATTACGCACGTATGAGACATTCTTTATCAACCGGGCCACTTTTTTCGGTCGACCTCTCGGATGTTTTTTAAAATTAGTCAGTTTGTAGTGCCACTTGAGAGTGGGTTCTGTGATTTTTTCAAAATTTTTAAAGTACACCTTTCAGGATTTAGGTTTTTTTTTATATCCGTATATCTCAGAAAATATTGGTCGATCAAAAAATTCTTAGGTACATTAACTTTTTAATTTTTCATCAACTTTCGAATGATGTTAGAGTCATTTTTTAGATTTTTCCGATACAGGAAAGTTCATTTTTCGTACAAAAAAAATGGAAATATTTTTTTTCTACTAATAACACACCTTCGATTCTAGTCCCACTTATACAGAATATTTGGCATTGTATGAAGATTCTGAAAAAAAATCCCAAAGTCGGACCTGCGATACTGACGTAATAAAAAAAGAAACAAATAATAATTTTTATTCATATAGATAGGGTTTGCCCGTAATCGGCAAATTTGGCTCACATTGTTGGGAAATTTGTTTTGAAACAGAGGTTCTTTTAATAAAGTATGTTGGATGTGTTTCCCTCCTTTGTACTACTTTTAAAAAAAAATTATAAAAATATTGGTTTTGCGCAATTTTACGGCGAACCAGCTGGTTCTTCGTCTGATAATTTCCGGAAGAAATATCTCGTATGTAACGTGTGTTTTGTATCCCTTTAGGTACCGGGACACCAAACGACGTTCATCAATGAATTGAAACTATCTGATTTCAAGCAGATACTGAACAAGAGCAACATTCCGTCGGAATTCAGTGGAGGAGTTTTGTGGTGCTGCAACAACAGTATCGCTGTGCGACGTGTAAGTTTGCACAGGCTTACGTATATTAACTTAAGAATTATGGCCAAATATCTCAAGATTGATATTGTGTTTTAGCACGAAGCTGGAAAGGTGGTGTTGGAAGGTTGCCTGTCCGAAGAGTACTACAAAGTTCGAGAATTATTGTACGAACAATATGCGATTGTATAAATTGCCAAAGCCTATGGAAAGTCCCTGTGTATTATCTTGAAAGAGGAAATAAATTTTGCGATAAAAATAACACGAAATATTATTTCTTCCGCGTTGATGAATTAAATAAAAGCGTGGCAAGAATCTGCAATGAACAGGAAGCATTCCGGAGCCCATGCAAAAAAAAAAAAAATGTAAACTGAGATAAAAAAAAAAAAATTCTATCGAATCTCATCACTCCGCTTCTCAATCGAGGATAAAAAAAACCGATACCGATAAAAATATCGCTCACACAATTATTATGCTCATCGATGAAAGAAATGGTGTACAATATTCTTCGTACGATTATAGGTGTCATGATAAGACTTCATAGCAACAATAAACAAATTGATACAATGTATTACGACAAAAATTCGGCCCATTACGCCGAAACTTTTTTCAGAATAATTATTGTATGATAGGTACAAAAAATTACTTAATGAGATAAAGCCTACATCAACTATTAATTAATTAATACTTATAAAATGAATTAACGTTTCTAATTTTTTTTTTTTATTATAAAAACTTAGTTTTTCTTATTTTTAAATCCATATGCGTTATTACGTGAAAAAACTAAATACAAAATAAAATTAATATAGTACGTGAAATCGCGAAATATGATTTTTTCCATGCTGGTAGGTGAAATGAACGTCCGGTAACAATCTGCAATTAATAGGAAGCATTCGAGTCTCATGGAAAACAAATATGTAAACTTTAAAATAAAAACAAAAAATTCTAAAAAATCCCAAGACTACTTTACTCAATCGAGGATAAAAAAAACCGATGCTGTTAAAAATATCCCTCACATAATACAAGTACTCACATATATGAAAGAAATATATGTAAAACAAAATTCATCACACGATTATAGGTGTCATGATATGATTTTATAACAACAATAAACAAAGTGGTGAACAATAACCTTATAGATAATAATTATTATACAAACAATACAGAATTATACTTAATAAAGTGAAGCCTTTGTAAATTAATAATTAACAACACTTATAAAATGAATGCAAATTTTTTAGTTAAAAAAAAGAAAGAAATTATCGAAACTGTATTAGAAGTTCGTTAAAAATTTGTTCGCTCATTCGAAAAACCATATGCTTTAGAAGGCGAAAAAAACTAAATAAAAAAAAACTTAATAAAGTGCATGAAATCTATATTTTCGGATAGCATGCGTGTCAATGTCGAACGATCGAGCAGCGAATTGCATAAATTCAAATAGTTTGAGGATTCGAACGAGTTGCGTGCAGAAGATTGGACGTGTAATATCGTCATGCCGGACAGCCGGCTTGTTCTGACAGTACGGCTAGCCGGTAGCGCACGTGTTCATTGAGCACGTCAAAATTTAAATGGTTGCGCCGTGACGATCGTCACGCCGATCACGCAAAAATCAGGTGGTCAGGTTCTCAGCTGTTGACTGCCATTTTCCGTCCATGCGTGGGAGGGGTGGGGGGCGCTGCAATTATTTGTTCATCTTTTCTGTCGTGTGCCGTTTTTTTAATTGCACGGAAGATTATGACAGATAATTTAAAGGGCGAGTGGGAAACCGATGTTGATGATCCATAGCCCATTAATGTTCGCAAAATCTTTAATGTTTTTCCGTTACAACGAACGAAAAGGCGGTTCTGGACGGACTACTTTCGGGCGTAGGAATACCGACCGGGACGCAGGCTCGTCTCGGTCGGTGCAAATTTATTTTCGCAAAATCTATTTTCGATCCATCGACGATGTCCCGCCGAGCCCGTCGGACCCTTGAATTCGTACGACGAGACAACGACAAACTTTTCGATCGGATTTTGGCGAAGTTTCTCATAAAATTTGCGAGGGCTCGATTCGCGGCGGAGGAATGGTCGTTCCGAACGCGGGTGTGGCGTCGCAGGAAGCGATCGCCCATTGGCCGAATCTGGTGAACAACGTGTACAGACGCGCGGAAGACTTTTCTGTTCGTACATGCACGACCCACACAACTTTGCCGTTTTCGTTCGTTACTCAGGGGCGTAACGTGCAACGGCGCCCCTCGAGGACGCTCTCGACGTTCGGCCATGCGACTCCGCTTCCGACCCATCGATCCGATCGAAACCCACGGAAAATCCGTCGGACTTCGTCGCTCCCGAAACACGCGCGAGGTTCTCTCGGAGCGTGAATATCATGGAACCAGTTCCATTTCCCAAAAACTCCGGCGACAATGACTCGCGGTAATGGAAATGAATCTACCGACATGAATTACCGATTGGGCCCGAATTCGCGCATGTTCAGGATCTTCGTGAATCGACGGGCTCGTAATATAATGTTCGCAACGATCCGTCGATCGCCGATCGATCCATGCACGCATCAAAGGTTCAACGATCCAGCTCGAACGAGGTCGTTGCGGAGGAAACATTCGAGGCGAAAATTTTTCGAGTAGATACGTCACTGCGCACCGGTCGCAGTCGCTGCAGAGAGGGGTCAGATTTTCGCACGCACACCGGCGCGCGCTGCCCGACGGAACTCACAACTCACTTCGCCGGCTCAAGGAAGAACGCGTCGACCTGTACACCGAGCGGCTGCCTTACCGAGGCGATTGTAATCTGTTATTCGTAAAACTGTGAAAGCCGAGGAAGTCGCGGAAATGTCGGGAGAAAAGCGTAGCCAGGATCAGGAGGATACTCTGCTCGCGGAGACGGCGATAATCGTCGATATCGAAGGCACCACCACCAGCGTTAGCTTCGTCAAGGTAACAAAGAGCATGGCCGTGGGCCGCGCGAACCGCCCGGCGCTCGCGTTTTCGTCGATTCTCGTCTCGGATATCTGAAAGAACTTGGACCAAAATATTTTTAACGCGTCGATCAATCGACCGCTCGATACATCCGGCATTGAGTATTCGTCGAAGGGCCGACCGATCGTGCGATCGAACGACGAAATTTATTTCGCCGCTCGTTTCTCAAGCGGCAGGACCGACTATGCCGGCTCCGACCGTTTCGTCCTCGAGCCACCCCGTACGGCGAGACGGCCGATGTCGCGAAAACTCCGTTCGTCCTTTCTCTCGCCGACACGCGCCACGCCGAACACACATCGCGAAACGCCTCGTTATCGAGCCATTTTTTATTTCGGACACGTTTTTATCAACGTTACTCGGACTGATTTCACATTCGGCTTGTACGCGACCGACCATAATTTCGACGTTTCGTCGACCTTTCGCATCGATGTTTCGTCCGGCGACCGAGTGACGATAACGCTACCAACGAAATTCGACTATTTCGCCGTTGGCACACGAACGAGCTTCCGTTTCGGTCGTTCTCATCGAGAAAAAGTGTGGGCTTTTTTTTTTCTTCTCTTTTTGGTGATGCACTCGTTTTCGATGTTGAGCGAATTTTCGGTCAAAACCGTAGAGTTCGGACATATTTTGACCCTTTCGAGATTTCCCCGTTGCTTTTTCGACGGCGTTCGTCGAATTCGAAGATTTCACGGAGGTAATCGAAATTTTACGTTTCGTGAAATTTAATTAAAAAAAAATTGCTGAAAAAAGTACTTAAAAAAAACGTGTTTATTTATTTACGTTTTTTTTTGTTCGTTTTTTTTTTTTTTTTTATTTTTCAAAATTGATATTCGAGAACGATTTTCTAAAGAAAGATTTTTTTCTTATTCTAGGAAACACTGTTCCCTTATGTGAGAGAAAACTTGAAGCGATACATTGAAAAAAATTGGGAAGTCGAGGAGTTCAAGGGTGACTTGGAAAAATTGAAAGAACAGGTGAGTCACGAAAATTCGCACGTTCTAGACCGGGAAATTCGCGAAAATTTGCCCGTGCATTTATCGGTAGGTTAAGAACAAACCTGTACCTAGAAAAACGTGAATACAGTTTGAGGCCCCAACAAAGGTTGAGCCATGAACCCTGGGCAGTGTTGGAGCAGCTGGTTGTCTGTCAGAAAATACTTACCTGAGAATATCCTTTGTCCCGATTCTCGGGCAGCCTCCGGCCTTCGTGGACTCCTGTTCCATGAATAATATAGGGCCCAAAAACTTTTGTCTCCTATGAATCCACAGCTGAGCTTCTGCACTGCATCACCTCTTGCACACCGAAATCTAGTACAGCAGCTTGAAACATTATTGGGACCCAGTGAAATTGTGACCAAGAAGTTGCCATTTTTTTTTTTTTTTTTTTTTTGCAAATTATCTCCAATCTTCGAGGGTCAAAGTTCGAAGTAGTTTATCACGAGCAAGCTCATGCTAATTCGCACAACTAAACTCGGAGTTGTAAAATCGATTGGGACATGCTGAACTATGCACAATCCATGTGGCGATTTTTGGTGATGGAACAGCGAAGAGAAAACAACTGAAACTAAGTATCAATGCTGGGTCTCGATTGTGTGCGGATTTTCAGAATGTAATTGCCCGCACCGGCATTCCTCGATTAGGCGACAATCAATTGATCGGCACTGATCGAGAGATAAAGAATGGACCGGCACGTGCGATACGACGCCGATTTCCGCGATAACGATCGAGCTTCGTTTGTGAAAAAGTAGCCCGGAGATTTGTTACTTAGTGTGCTCAAATTTAGCGTAACTTTTTTTTTTACCCCTTTGAGCCGTAACTTGTATGGGTGAAAACTTGACTACAACGTATAGCGTTATTTTCCTTGTTTATAACGGTAATACGAAAGTGTCGGATGTTATTTTTTAACTGTATACGTTGAGGTCATATTAAAAAAAATTACCGAACCCTTCACCGATATTTCATTAATTGTTTATGTATCGCTTTGTTTACGTTCGCGAGGCATATATAAACAATACCGACACACATAAACAAACCCCGACGCATGTACATAGCCGTGCATGCGGGGTTAACGCTGCACACGAGTTCGGCGGACCCGACGTCTCTGTCGTTGCGCCATTTTGTCCGAAATCAATATTTTTCGACTTGTTTACAGAGAAATCGTGTTTAATTACGTAACATGCACACAAGGTGAAAGTATGTGCGAATTGCAAAGTTTACAAACGTGTCTAAGCAGAAATATCCCTAAAAACGATTGAAAATTGCTAAATTAATTGCGAATTGCTAAAAGCCGTTGATAATTGCTGAAAACAATTGCACATTGCTGGAAACAATTGCGAATTGCTGTGATCAATTGCAAATTGCCGAAAACAATTGCAAACTGCTAAAAACAATTGCAAATTGCTAAAAACAGATGCAAACTGCTAAAAACAATTGCAAACTGCTACAAACAATTGCAAACTGCTAAAAACAATTGCAAATTGCTAAAAGCCTTTGCCAATTGCCGAAAACAATTGAACATTGCCGAGAACAATTGCAAATTGCCGAAAATAGTTGCAAATTGAAAATGATTGAAATGCCTTGGTCCAAAGTACTCGTGTTTGACATTCCGGAGCTAACAAAGTGCTGTAACAGTAACAATTACTCGTATTCTTCCATCGACTGTACGCATGTCTGTTGCCTATTGCAGGCAAAGAAAGATGAAACTGACAAAGTAGAGGGTGTAGTTTCGATAACCGGTGGAACACCCGAAGAAGAGAGACTTTCGGTGGTAAAGAATGTCCTGTGGCAAATGGATAACGATCGCAAAACCGGGGCACTCAAGCAACTGCAAGGGCACATGTGGCGCGAGGCTTACAAGTCTGGCGCTGTCAAGGGCCAGTAAGTTTTATTTTTTTCACAAAATGTTCCTTATTTCATCAGAGTTGTGTATTATTTGAGTCATTATACCACCAAGAATTCTTTCGTGCTAATCACAATACCTCTTTGCATGAAAATTGTCCGCGTTATAACTAATTGCACGAAGAAAAAAAAAAATTTCGCATAGCAAGAATTTTGTTAACTTAACTAATTTGTTTACTTAAGATGAGGACAACAAATTATTTTGCTGAGGCAGCAAATTCTTTACGCTACAGCAGCCAATTGTTTTGCTGTAGCGGCAAATTGTTTTGCTGTAGCGGCAAATTGTTTTGCTGTAGCGGCAAATTGTTTTTCTGTAGCAACAAATCGTTTTACTGTAGCGGCAAATTATTTTGCTGTAGCGGCGAATCGTTGTCCTGCAGCGGCAAATTGTTCATGCTAACAGCAAGTTTTTCATGCTAACAATACATTTTTTAAGCTGGCAGCGAATTGTTTTGCTCCTGCAGCAAATTGATTTGCTGTTGCAACAAATTGATTTGCCGTTGCAACAAATTGATTTGCTGTTGCAGCAAACTTATTTGCTGTTGCAGCAAACTTATTTGCTGTTGCAGCAAATTTATTTGCCGTTGCAGCAAACTTATTTGCTGTTGTAGCAAATTGATTTGCTGTTGCAGCATATAGTTTTGTTGTAGCAGCAAATCGTTTTGCTGCTGCAGCAAATTGTTTTTCTGCTGCAGCAAATTGTTTTGCTGCTGCAGCAAATTGTTTCGCTGCCGCAGCAAATTGTTTTGCTGCCGGAACAAATTGTTTTCCTTTAGCAACATATTGTTGTGCTGTAGCAACAAATTGTTTTGCTTTGGGAGCAAATTCTTTTATTGCGACATCAATAAATGATTAACGATTCACATTTTGTTAGAGTAACAAAACCGTTGTTCATCGCATGATTCAGCTCCATGGAGAAAAATAATATGTTGCGACAGGAAGAATTTTGCCGCCGTAACTAATTTATCTACTTAATATACGACCAAAAACATTTTCACGCTGCCACGGCAAATGTTTTTCTGCAGCCGGAGTAACAAATTATCAGCAATCCCCTTTTTTTAGAGCAAAACAAGAACCTTTCTATTCGTGTGTATAATCTAACATTGTAATGATCCAGTCAACATAAACATGCAAATCGGCAATACTGTCTTCTAACGAAAAGTTTCGCAATTTGCGATTTTTATCGCAAAGATTCTCCAACTCCGTGTTTCATCGTCGCCATAACGGTCCGTTAATCGATTTGTCTATTCAGCGTTTACGAGGATGTGCCCAAGGCATTCGATGCATGGACCAAATCGGGACGAAAGGTCTATGTGTACTCAAGCGGAAGTGTGGAGGCTCAAAAGTTACTTTTCGGACATACCGAGCACGGCGACATGTCGAAGGTACGTTCACCCTTCTTGTCATTTCAAATGTCACATCGAATAAGAGATCGTTAAACGTCGAGTTATCCCCTTGCAGTACCTCAGCGATTACTTCGATACCGAAGTTGGCCCCAAACAAGAAGCTGCCAGTTACAAGACCATCCTTGCTAAAATCGAAGCCGAACCGTCGAGTGTACTCTTCCTTACCGACATCGTAAAAGGTTCGTACCGAGATACAAAACAAAACAACTCCCCATACTTTAAAGCGTTTGCTTGACCATAGAGGAAGCTTTGTAATAGTGTTAGTAAAATTTCAATGCATCATCGCTCAATCATTCGAAAAATCGGAATGGACCAAATTTACGGAGCAGTTTGGGCGAAAGCCGAAATGACGGTAATGTCTTATAGCGGTTTCGGTTTATCACACATGTTTGTTCTAATCAATGAAAAACATTTTTTTTTTTTAAGTTTCTTAAGTTCGGTTTTAATCGGTTCACCGAAAAATTTATAAGTTACAGCTTCTCCGTGGAAATGTCGTATACGTACTTTGTGCGCTTACGCTCATTGTGGCACGTTTGCGATCAGGTTGATTAATTAAGGGTTCAAATGTTTTCTGCATCATAACACTATTCGCTGCCAGATTTCGGTAATTTTCGTTTTTCGAACTTGTAAAGACAGAGACGGGTGGGCCTTTTTCAAGCTTCGCAAAAGCCTCGGGGCGTACAGCGCGGGGATTTTTTTAGTTTTGAATCCATGAATTGATTATATTAGCTTTGCATATTTAAGCATAAAATTTGGTCTTTTTGGACAAAGTACATCTTATAAAGCGTTTCTTTCTTTGCGGTCATTGAAAATTGCGCGTCGCTTCTCACTTTTAAATAGGATGTTTGAAACTTACGAAATTTATATTTAGAAACATGCTGGTCGTAAGTATGTTTGGTACACGAGGCAATCCATATCAATGCAGCCAAAAAAGAGAAAAAATCCCCAAAGAATTTCTAAAAGTCTAATTATGGAATTCCGATAAATACACCAAGTTAAAAAAAAAGTATGATGTACTATTCCAATTTTTCACACATGCAGTGATATCTCAGTTAACCGTATCGACTCTCTTAAAAAAAAACGAAAATCCGCGGTTTTATGGAACCCACGAGAATGAAATTTATTAAACATCTAATGAATAATTTTAACCCGCGTTTCACAGCAAAAAGAAAATCGAAAGTATTTTTTTCGCCGGTAGAGCCACTCGATATGCTCCCGAAATAATTACTCATAAGAGCTTTTTTTCATTAAACTGGTCAAAGTTTCAGCACGAATCATGCATGTTTGCAACTAAATATGACAAAGCTTCCTCTAAAAAAAACTTCAAATTTCGATTTAAGGATTATTTAGCGCAGCAGACTCTTCAAATCGGCAACTCAAATTAAGAAAATATGTTTCATAAACTCGTAAAATATATCCAACATTAATATAACTAACTTTTGAACAACGAATGTGTTCTAAACTCGGAAAACTTATTAAGTATAGATATATGAAAACTTGACTTATTTACACGTTCCGCTGTTTAAATAAATTACAACTTTTTAAGATCAGAGGTTCCATTTAGATTTTCGATGAAAGTTTTCGAACAAAAAATTGAATAATTTGTTTTAAATATACTAAACCGTCCGCAAATTGAGAAAAGTGTTTTTTTTTCTAATCGATGGGCTTAATAGAACATTTTATACTCTAATTACGCGGACTGCCGCGCCAGTAATAGTTCGATTAAAAACCAACCGTCTTGATTATATTTTTATTTCGCGTATTTTCGAAATTTGAGTTGCATATTCGACTGGTCGAAATCTTAAAATTCTCACGAATCGTTACCGTTATTATTTCTTCGTTCTCATAATCGTTGTTGAATTCGACAGAGGCTCAGGCAGCGAAGGAAGCCGGTCTGTCAGCGAACATCGTCATACGCCAGGGTAACGCTCCGCTGACCGACGAGGAAAAGGTAAAATTTACAACTATCGAATCCTTCATGGACTTGTCTTTTCAAACATCGGCGAAGCGTCAAAAAGTAGAGAAGTCCGACGAGAAACCGAGCACGGAGCCAGCGGCGTCGGTTAGCGAGCCGATGGACACGTCGGAGAGCGTCGAGCCGAGCGTCGAGAAGGTCGCCGAAAAGGTGGACGAGTCAAAGAAGCCATCGGAATCCGAAAAAGTCGAGGAATCAAAAAACCCGGAAAAGTCTGAAAGTTCCAGTATGGAAACCGACGACAAAGTTGAGACTGAGAAGAAGGTGTCCGCCGCGACCGACAAATCTCCGGCAGACGAGGAGTCGAAAAAAAGTGAGATTGAATCAAAAACAGACGAAAAAATGGAGGTATCGAAGGAACCTGTGGCGAGCGACGTAACGAACAAAGAAAGCGAAGTTGCGAAAAAAGACAACGACGTCGCGAAGAAGGAGAGCGAAGTAGCGAAAAAAGAGAGCGAAGTCGCGACGAAGGAGGTCGAGGTCCCGAAAAAAGAGAGCGAAGTCGCGAAAAAGGACGGCGAGGTGGTCGCGAAAAAGGACGGCGAGGTAGTCGCGAAAAAGGACGGCGAAGTATCCGCGAAAAAAGACGGCGAAGTGGTCGCGAAAAAAGACGGCGAAGTGGTCGCAAAGTCCGACAGCGAAGCCGCAAAGTCGGACAGCGAAACGACGAAAAAAGAGAACGAGACAACGAAGACTGAAGCTGGTAAGGTCGAGAGCGAACCGATGGACGAAGGCAAGAACGAACCGCCGTCCAAGTCCGAGCCAATCGGCACAACTACAGAGGAAAAGACTGCAGTATCGAAGAAGGTATCGGAGTCCGTGTCGGTGGAATCAAAAACAGAGACTGAATCGAAGATTGTCGAATCCGTGCCAGAGGATAAGCCTAAGGATAAGGAAGTAGCGGAGGCGTCGAGCGCGCCCGAGGAGAGCCCAAAAGTAGCCGTAGAAACTAAGCCCGACGAGACCGCCGCGGAGGAAAAGAAGGTGGCGACGACCGTCGAGAAGGTAGAGCCGGAAGTTGTGCAGGACGCGACGGAAAAATCATCCGCGAAGGTCGAGGAGAAGCCGGCGACGGAGGAGGTCAAACAAAACGGCGACAGCGCGCCGGCGAAGTCCGAGGAGGTCGCGGCGGAGAAATCCGAGTCGAACGGCGGGGCGAAGGAGGAGGCCGCGAAGGTCGAAGAGGTCGCCGCGGAAGCGAAGGCCGCGGCGGCCGAGGAAAAAAAGCCCGAGACGGCGTCGGAGACCGCCAAGAAGGACGAACCCGAGGCCGAAAAGTCGAAGGCCGAAGAGTCGACGAGCGTCGAAACCACCGACTCGAAACTGAACGGCACGGCGCAAAACGGCGACAAATCTTCGACGGCGACGGACGAGAAACCTCACAGAAACGGTCTCAACGACGAGTCCTCGACCGAGAAGACCAACGGTAAGACGAAGGAGGAAGCGGCGAGCGCACAGAACGGCGAGGCCGAGAGCACCTCCGACTCTACCTCGGAGTCCATAAAGGTAAAAAAAGTGGTCGACTCGACGATCGCCGACGGTGCCGGGGAACCCGACGTCGTTCCACCCGTAGCCGTAGCCGCGACGTCCTAATCTCGTTCTCTAACATTTTAAGAAAAAAAAAAAGAAAAAAAACAACAACAACAACAAAAAACCACCCCTTCATACATAAACCCGAATCCTCGATCCAGTACTTATCTTATAGTATAAAGTATAAAAAAAAAAAATTCGGTATCCAACATCCCCAACGCACCCTACATGAATCGTACGACATTTAAGCATAATGCGATAATTTAAGATATGGCTCACGGGATTATCGTTCCTTTAAATAACACTACGGATCGAAGATGAAAAACAAAAGAAAATGAACAAAAAAAAGAAATAAAATATCGGACAAATCGTACGTAGCGCCGCTCACAGAATCGATTGTTTCTCGGACTCGACCGAGTGCAAAGGTAATTTCATCCATGTCGAGTCGTTCTTTTCAACGTTCCTAATATTAATATCATAAACTATCAACGACTTTTCATAACCATAGTGCGCAGTTGACTCACCGCGTAACTAGGAAATAGGTTTAAAATATATATATACATATATATTTTTTTTTGTTGACGTTCCATCGACGATTTAGACCGCCCATGGTAATCGGCGATTTTTTATTGGCGCCGACGATATCGGGTCGATTCGGTCGTGAGTTTAGATTTTTTTTTTTTTACAATCCAGACGCGCGCTCCTCACGCTTGTTTTACTTTCGTGATAATTTTTAACGGCAACTAACGAACGATCGAATCTGTCGAATTGGCTGCAAACGATTTACCGGTATTGTTTCTTCGTTTTCTTTCTTTCTTTTTTCATCTTTCTTTTCCTTTCACGCGGCGAACTGAGCATACTCATTTTTACTATTAATTGATACACCGTTACGATACGAATACCCATAGGATAGTTAATATCGCGACAGACGGAAGTATGCTGTGCTGAATGTATTGTGCCAAAAGAATTAAAACATTTTGTTCTACAGACTTTCATTCGCTCGCAACATCTCAATTTATCAACGTTGTGTGATTTTTAATATTATTATTATTATTATTATTATTTTTTTTTACCATCACACTTGCGATTGAGTGCGAATTGATTGCGGTTTTTTTTTTCGAGACTGAATCTTTGAAGTAATTCTCGAGTTGCTGGCTTTACAAGTGTAGGGGGTCATTCGGGCGAAACGTACTTAAAGACACATCGGGTCCGGAGTTGTACACTTTTATCGTGGACGAACCGTGGGATTATTCGTTTTATTTCGCACACACGAACGGTCGATACAACGCAGTTACATCGAGTGGCGGATTATTGCAGCTTTTTTTTTAAATCTAATAGACTTCGAACTTGAGAAGGAGGGCGAATTATTTATTATTTCCGTCGGCAAAATTAACTGTGATCTAACGTTAGCAAACAAAAGTAGACGTCGGAGACCAAAAAATTCATCATTGCTATCTCTGTCTCTCTCTCTCTCTCTATTCGGTTACTGTGGGGCGAAACTTCGACGATTCGTAAAAGGCGTTGATCTTTTTAAATTATTTTTCAAACTCTCCATCGCGATGAGAACGGTCTGCGTAATTGAATTTTGCGGCTCAAGCCCTTCCGCAAGCGTTTGCCAGCGACTGTTCGTTAAATCATGGAGTCGAAAGGATTTTGGTTTTGTATGAAAGAGAAAAAAAAAAGAAGAGAACACAACTAGTTGCTTAAACATTTCGAACACGCCCGATTGCGTTAATGCAGGGTGCGAAACTTTTTTTTAATCGAGCGATTAGTCAATAATACTTATAATTTATGACAATTGTTTTTTTTTTTTTTTTTTTTTATGGTTCTCGAATGCTCTGAACAGTCCTTAGAATAGTCGTCCAGTTTGTATGACGTAGCGTTTCGGATTTTCGCGCACCGTAAACGGTGCACAAACCTGTATTTCGATCACGACTCGTAATGTACTGTCTATATAATGTATATTTTATTAATGTCAATTTCTTTGTTTTTTCATTTTTCCATTCTTTTTTTTCCACTTGTATCAACCGACATTCGATTATCTTATGTACTCTTCGATTGTTCGTCGCAGTCGTATGAAAAACAAGAAAAAGTTGAATGACAAAAGAACGAAAACAAAGATAACGATTTGACAATCGGTTTACAAGTTCATTCCATGATTTATTCTCGTGCCAATAAAACGCACTGTTCGGTCTGTGAGTACAACAAAATTCAGTATAACGGCCGTACGATTGATTCAATCCTCGAAATAGTCAGGCGCAGCGGGTGATCATTGTTGTCGATTAATGGTCGAGCCAAGAAGACTCTTAAAAACGTTTCAGACACGCGTAGTTCGGTAGAAGGCAGAATTGTAGATTTCGTATGATTAATCGCAATCTCGCAGGGAGGCAACGAAACCAGCTCTGTTGCGTCATCGAATTTTCTTGACGAAAAAAAAAACAAAAACAAAAACTGGATCAATCGACGCTCCCGCGAGATTCGACTAATGGCTTAATATTCTTACGCAGGATAATGTGATTGTATTTTGTATTTTATGTAACATTCCTTCGCTCGCCACTTGCCTCCTTCGTGAAAGTGTTAAAAAAAAAAAAGGTATAAAAAAACAACAACAATAACATTTTCCGATAGACTGCCAGAACACGGGGAAAGTTCGGTGAAATTATAAATTCGGCGTTCGAATGTGTCGATGCGAGCGGTCACCTCTTCGATCGACTTTTCGTCCTCATCCACTTGATCACTTCATATCATTCATACAAGGTTTGCGTCAATGAACGAACGAGGCACCTTCGCAACGCTGCTCGAACGCCGAACTCTACATAACAAACAAACAAAATGCTAAAGTGAAAATCGGATTGTTCTTTATTTAAGCGTACGCTAATATTTACTTATTTACGCCACTCGATATATCAACTAAGTTTCGAAAAAAAAAAAAAAAAAAAAAAAAAAATTGAATAAAACGTTTATAATTTATCATTCGACGTTCTGACTTGTGTTTGTATACTGCACGCGAACCCACTGGCAATGAGCTCGATTCGTCGTGGGTGATCCGAACTAGCCAATCGGTTGCGAACACAGCGCATCGTGGAATACACCCGATACGGTATACGAAACAAAAACATCCCGAAACACTGCCTTCTCTGCCATGCCTCGCTAATTTCGTACGATACATTTTTGTCCCCGAGACGTGTGGCACAAGGCACAATATTCCAACAAACTTCTACGAGTACATATATATATACATACATATATATATATATATATATTTACGAATTTTTAAAATAGCTCTTGCGTTAATCAATAATTATCGAAGATGTGAAGCCAAGTATTGTCAAGAGAATAAACTTTCTTTCGTACGTACAACGTTCAGTATGGATTTGATGAAAGATCATAAAAAAAACTAAAAAAAAAAAAATTAAAAAAAAAAACGAAAAACAAAAATAATGGCATTAGACTAAGATCCTCGAAGGTAATATAATTATTCACTATGATTCACGTGGTAGAGACTCACATATATCGGTGGTTAATTCGGACGATATATCAGAAAGAAAAAAAATAAAAATAAAAATTATTGTAAGAATTTCAATGGAACCCCAACGAGCATTGCGTCTCCACTGTACTATTAATTCCCGAGGATGTTGTAATAATTGTCATCGAATGATATTTCGATGAGGAAGTGAATGCAATGTAATTGAACCGATTGGACTATAACAGTTACGGTTCCAGCTCGAGAATTTTCAACGATTTTTCTCGTAGGACTGAAGGAATACTCACGTACTCGCGTCGTCGGAATTATGCGTATGCTGGAGACGTAATGAATGATATATTCAATAAATATTTGTTCATAGTAAAGTTGTTGCATTCCTCTACTTTCCTATCAATCTACATACACACGATTTTATCTACAGCTTTCTGCTCCGGCATTTATATTACGCCGTATATTATAAACATTTCTTACATTCCAGCATTTTGTATATTCGATTCCAAAACCAAAAAAAAAATGAGTCATTAAATTGCTTTACACATTTATTTGTTTTAAATTCGTGCGTGATTCGATTGCTGACCTTAATATAAAAAAATCTCGCGCAACGTACAGCATTGTTTGTTAATAATTCGGAGCCTTAAATGACCTTTCAGAAAACAGACAATTTTAGTGATGCGATGCAAACGGACAAATAGTTTCATTATTAGTACCATGATGTCATTTGTAGTCAATTGACATCATGGTGAAACTCAGTTGAAAGAATGTGTAATTCGTTAGTGCGGTAATAATTCAAATTGAGGATGCATCACACATTCATTCCCAACCAAAAGTTTAATGCGATCAAAATTCAGTACTTCGCGACATGCCAAAAATCCGAAAAAAATCCGCCGCATTATATATGTTAAGACTTTGGTTTAGCATAATAATAATGCCAAAAAGTTATTAACAAATGAATCGAAAAATTAATTGTTTAAAAAAAACATACAACTTTTTATTTT
Source organism: Amblyteles armatorius (assembly GCA_933228735.2). NCBI lineage: Eukaryota > Metazoa > Arthropoda > Insecta > Hymenoptera > Ichneumonidae > Amblyteles > Amblyteles armatorius. Next base: position 1,872,892 of record OW121696.1, on the reverse strand, counting down.
CTCATTTTAAATGAATTCCTTGATTTTTTTCAAATTCATATGAATTTTTTCAGAATTTTCAGAAGTTTCAGATTTGCATACCATCAGGAAGTGCTCAAATTCTCACCGAATCTCACTTTTGACTGGAAATGTACGTATGAAGATACCTTAAATGAATTGCTCTTTTTCCTATACGCTATATTGTTCAAGTCACTGGCTGCCTTCGACGTTGATAAATGACGGCGCTTTTATTATTAGTTAAACCTTAGATTTTTCGTGTAATTGCGGTTAACAATCTACAGTTCGTATTCGCAAAGTTTCGAGGTATTTAAACAACGATTTGACGAAGAAATTTAATAAGTAAGTAGAGCCATGTTGAACGACTCTTATGGCAAAGATCACGATCGGGCCATTCAACTTAATATAATTAATTTTCCCTCGTATTAGATCACTTCTGCTAGACGTTTACGGGTAAAGATTAGATACACAGCCTACCGCTCGCGTGCCTGAGGGGATCTAGAGATGGAGCACTCGGAGTTGGAGCGTGCTAAATGTCACGTAAGCAGGAAACTTCCCCCCAAAATACCATGACCCCTAGGCAAGCCACACAAGGAATACATCTCTCCGTGAGTATTATAAAAACAGTTTTTAGAATAAGAGCACAGAAAATAAGGTTTGGTAAGATTTAAAAAAATTTGTTTGAATCGACCAAATCCGGCGGTTGCGGGTGGCGAAGGAAATATTCAATTAAGTTGACTAAAAAATTACATCAGCATTTAAATAATCATTTCATTGTCCTAACTAAAAATATGTTTGACCGAACAGAATAGGCAATTATATCAATGGAGACAAAGTTTCCCCCAACTCAATCTGAAGTTGGGTCATGGTACTGTTATTTAAGTTATTTGTTACTAATTAATTTTATACACGGTTGCATCGTTGTTACATGTTCAATTTTTATCAGTACAATCGCTAACAGCAACAAACAAAGATTTATTGCCAGTGCTTAACATTTTTATACAAGTGTCTCCTTATATTAATTTTATTCCTATGTTTATTATGCACTTTGGCAAAGGGCCATCGACCTGAGTCCTTCAGCCCTCTACTATTGCTACATATCAGTGTAACACAATTTTTACAAATAAAAATTCTATACATCCTAGCGGGGCTCGAACCCCGAAACTAACGCATTCTCACCTAGTACCTTACCACTACGCTAGAATCGCTTATTGATAAATGCAATCTTGAATCGGATATATAAGTTATTATCCGTCATTAACTTGGACTCAGTTTACATGATTTGACATTGAAATATGGAAACAACATGAAAGTTGTTTATTGTGGGCATGATAATTGTGAACGACTAAATTGACGTCTTGGCGGATTGAATAACATCATTTTTAAGATGAAATATGCTCGTATATGTACGAACACATCGAATCACATTTTTTTTCAAATCGATGAAATATACGTTCAAGTTAACATAACATACCTTCTGTATGTTGAAAGTACATGCGAGTCAATCGAAAAAAAAGTTGTTTATTTAATGCAGTTTTGTAATCGCAGTAACTGCAATGCGCAATTGCCATAACCACACCAGTTTTATTGTTTCGATAACGGTACAGTCTATTTAAGTGCGCCTGGATTGATTCAAACCGATTTTCCGTGACCGCAGCTGTGAGGTTGATATTGCCAAACCTTTTTTTCGGTGTGACATTCAAAATCACTTTGGTAATTTTCTTTCGTATTTTTTTTCCGCCAACTTATGATTTTTAATATACATCGAAACACGACGGTAGCGCCATTCGCGACGGATCGATTGAAGCGCAGGAACAGTCCCACATCATTGTCTACAACAGGGGATCTAGAGAAAGAACACGCTGAGCTGGAGCGTGCTGAATGTCACGTACGCAGGACATTTTTCCGAAAGTACCACACCACTTAGTCTGGCCATCTGCATAATAATAACGTTTATGTTAATTCAACACTCACACAGATACTTACACAATAAGTATCTGTGTAAGAAATATTTCTGAAATATTACAAAATTTTATTTCTGAAATATTTTTAAAACATTTGAAAATATTTTTTTGTGCGTTCATAAATCTTACATTGAAATGTTTCAGAAATATTGCTTTAAAATGTTTTTTAAACATTTTGCAGATATTTATCAGATATCTTTTTGAAGTATTAAAGAAATTATCAATATTTTTAGTGCTGTAGATATTGTTCATTATTTTAAACATATCTACCGCCTCCAGTACTTCATCTACGGGATTTCTGTGAGCCCCTTCAAGAGTGCCAATAACATGTAGTGTTAGGACAGTCAGGACATGTCAGGAATATTTCAGATCTGTGAAAGATTAAGTATATTTCGCAAATATTTTAGAAATGTTGCGGTGGAATATTTTGATAGAACACTTTAAAATATGAGTTCCACACATTTCAGAAATATTTTGTAAGATTCGAAATATCGAAAATAATTCTGAAACGTTTCATTGCAACATTTCGGGAGAATATTTCGAAATAATATTTCCATATATTTCAGAAATATTTGGGAATATTTGAAAAATTGAAAATATTCCTTAATGCAGCGAACAGTCTTTCACACCTACACGTTTGTGCGCTGTCGCCCTTTCTCTCGTTTCCCTAGTAGGCTGTGGATGGATGTTTCCAGAAATATTGCTATCGAGCGTTGCCATAAACAGGCCGGAAGATATACATCTATAACGATAACCGTGATTGGTGAACCAAAAACAAAGGATGACAGATTCGGGAAAACATAGGAGGAAACGAGGGATCGGTAAGGCACTTCGGAACGAAGCGTTGAACGGGTCGGATTGCTCCGACGGATTTCTAATAAAAGCATCTTTTTTGCATTGAAAGTCTGTGAGGTTGTTTCTTTTTCTCCTACATTAAATTGTTTTCAAAATATTTCGTGCTATATGGCACATACTTACACAGTACTCACACAGATACTCACATACACACTCACACAGTACTCGCACAGCTACCCACACAAATACTCACACAGATAGTCGCACAGATACTCATACAGGTTCTCACACAGATACTCACACAGTACTCACACAGATACACAGATACTCACACAGATACTCACACAGATACTCACACAGTACTCGCAGCTACTAAAAGAAATAATGCTCCTTGCAAATTTTATAGAAAAATCGTTTTTGGAATAAGCCATAGCGAAACTTAAAATTTGGTAATTTTCGCCTCGTTCTTTTTTTCCCGCCAACTTACGGTTCAAGATATATCGAATCACGACCGTAGCGCAACGAGCGGGCATCGATCGAACCTCAGCAACAGTTCCACATCGTTACCGGCAACCGATACAACGACCTTGATGGCATGAATTTCCACAAGAGCAAATAACCGAGGCGTCATCTCGTTGTCTGCGGAAATAATTCGCCGATTCGAAAGAGCATGCTGCGGACACAAATGGGTACGACGTGTTGAGCTACACAGTCGCGAGTTTCTCTGCGGACGAGGTGCGCGCGTGCGACGAATCTAAGACTCTTCGCGAGGCAATTAATCAGCGTTCGAGCTTGTCCGGGAGCGAAGAGTATACAAACGGTTCGGGTAACGAGTCGGGAATAGAACGGTGTCAGATGTTTTCGCGGTGAGGCAGCGGGTCTCTCCGTGGGGTTCGTCGGACGCGATGTCGATCGCGCCGATGGCCGTTCGTAGCCTGGCGTATGTGACCGGGAAGCGTGGAGAAATGTCGTCGGCCGCGGCGGTCGGGAAATAAACGGGGAAACATGGCCGCCCCGACGGTCAGTCGTCCTCGGAGAGCGGACGGCAGCGTTTCGTTTCCGTGCGTCGGTTGCGTCGTATGCGGTGTTACGAACAAGCTGCTCAGGTGCTCGAGATGCAAGTCCGTCGTTTACTGCACCAAGGAGCATCAGAGACTCGACTGGAAGCGTCACAAGGAATTTTGTCTATCCGACGAGGCGAACGCGAGCGTGAGCGCCGACTCGACGATCGCTTCCGGAATCGCGAAGAGCTCCGGACGCGCGATACGCGTCAAAGAGGACGAGTCGGCTGACGGACCTGGCGTCGGAGTACTCTCCAACCTGAACGGCAACGTCGTCGGCGAATCGACGAGGATACAGTCGCCCGTCGACGTCGAAAAGACCGAGGAACGCGTTCGCGGTAAGATTCTTTTTTTTTTCTCTCGCATCTTCCGGAGATCGGGACTACGAAACATCCGTCGAATCGATTGTTCTCGGCTTACCGACCGAAACTGCTCGGTTCGTTCGGGAAGAACTTTGGTTGATCCGGGACAAAAAATAAATTATTGCTCGAGCAATTCTGACACGCGTCGCGCACCTGCCATTTTCTGTCACACGAGAAGGGAACGAAAGGATGATTAATGTTTGCTGGGTAAATTTTGTTATTTAGTGCATTTACGAGAAAGAGATTTTTTAATTGAATACATTTTTTTTTAACACAATAAATTTTTCTTGATGTTGCTTTATCATGGCATTGGTTAAGGGGATTTCCGCTTTCCCTTGGATTTTTTTGTACGCAAGGTAACTCAGCGGAGCGTGTTTGATTTATTGAGGCAAAGCGACACAACTGTTTTCAATTATACGAATTCTGGCTTTTTTTTTTAAATCCAGCTCGAATTTCTATTTTGTAAGCAAACATTAGCGACCTTGAAAAAAAGTTACTTATAGTTTTAGTTACGGACTCTGGTATTTCGCTTCGCCTTAATAGATTCAAGATTTATCAGGCAAATTTTGCAGTTCAAGAATACAGAGAAAAGATCTTTGATTTTCTGTTTGGCAGATTTACCGCCTTATGCTAGAACTTCAAAGAGTGTCTTGAAGATAGTCGAGTCATTGTGACGTTTACTCTACGCGACCTCGCAGAGAATTTTTCAAACTTGTATATGTAACGAACGACTCTGTAAAAATTGATTTCTGAGAAAAAATTACAACTTTTTTTTTCATAGTATTTCGCATGGTTCAGATAGTCGAACAGTGTTCCATTCATGTAACATCATTTGAAAGCAACGAAAAAAGAAATTGGACAAAAAGTCTGAAAATATTTTCAAGTCGTCGCATCAATGCCATGAAGATTTTATGTTATTTATTTATTTTATTTAAGGGAAAAGCCCTTTTACATAAGATTACATGAGAAATTCAGATAATATAACAACAATATGAGGTCAAGTTGAAATTGATCATGATTTTTGATTATGTACAGTTTTGTACGATTTATTCGAATAGTCTTTCCAAAATTAACAAAAAATGTTACTATTTTTTTCAAAATTCATCTGTCGCAAACATGAAGCAGCACTCCAATGAGACAGTATAAATACATAACTTCGCTCCACCAAATTCCCAGCATTTATTTACAAAAAAAATAAAATAATAATAATAATAATAATACAAATAATAAACGCCTCGAGCCTCGCAAAAAACAAGCCAACATGAGTCACTCTCAGCGTCTCTCCAAGCCGTTCGATTTCCGCGTCGCCTGAATTTCCCGTTACCGCGACGAAGTAAAATTCCCTCTAAAATGAATCCCCCAACGAACGTTTCGATCGTGCAAAAGACGCGTGTAGTTAGTTTAAGTCCCGAGGTACGAGTACGAATGATCGCTGATCGTGTTGTTTGTTTGTCTGTTCACATGCCCGCTCAGGACCGGAGGTTCGAAATCAGAGGTCGGCGAGCGAGTTCGGTTACGGCGAGAACATCGAGCATTCGAAGCAGAAGAGCATCGCCAAGCCTCGAGTGGCCTCGACGGGCCGTCCCGGCGGTTGGACGTCGCCCATAACGTACGAGGGGAGTTCGGAGGACACGATATTGGGCGCGAGAGCCGAGTCTCTCAACCCGTCCGTCGAGGGCACGAGAATCCTCGGTGACCCGGAAATCGTCGGGTCGGACATCAAGATAATCAGCAATCATCATCATCATCACTACGGAATGAAGAACTTTCCGGAAGTGTCCCTAAGGGGCGAGGACGATTATCTTCCGCCGTTCCTACATCGGAACAGAAACAATCTTGAGGAGTTCATTATAGAGGACATATGTAGAAACGTGATAAGGGACATGGACGAGTACGGTGTGTGCGTCGTTGACAATTTTCTCGGTGCCGAAAAGGGCATGACCGTTCTAAACGAAGTTCTCAACATGTACAGCGCAGGAATGTTCAAGGACGGTCAGTTGGTATCGAACAAGGCCGGCGCCAAGGACTTGAAGACGATCAGAGGCGATCAGATCACTTGGCTCGACGGCAAGGAGAAACAGTGTAAAAACATTGGTATGCTGATATCCCAAGTGGACGCCATAATTATGAGGGCGAACAAGATGCACAATAACGGTAAAATGGCAAACTACACGATCAATGGGAGAACGAAGGTAAATAATTATGTCGTTATTTTTATTTTATTTTTTTCTTGTCTTTATTGGACGATCGGTGATTTTGCGTAATTGATGTAATTTTTTTCCTCGTCGATTCTTCGAAATCGTTGGAAGTCCATGTGCTGGCGGTGTGTCATTTTTTAATGGGACAATTTATCGAGGATAGCGGTCGCAATGACACGGCAAAGTCGAAGCGTGTAATCGTCGCTTCGATCGAGCGCGGGGTTCACCGACAGAGCCTGCCCAGGGCCTATCGGGTTTTCCGAAACCCCGTTCAATCTCGTTACTTCCCGACGACGTTCCGCTTTCCAATTACGCAAATCTGTCGACGAGCTCCCCCCACCACCGTTGCTCGTGTTCGCTTCGAACAACGGCCTCGAAGAGAACTTTAGGAAAAATACTGTTCTAACAAGACAGTGTGAAATATAAATACTGGTTCTGTGAAGCCGCAGAGTGCAATTAAAGTAGTCCTAGCGGACGGCTTGAGCCCACGTGAGTTCAGAGAGAAATGAGAGGGAATTGCAAACACTTCTGGATGGTATAAAAATCTGAAAATATGAAGCACTTTAAAGGTACTAAAAAAAATCATTTTGCATAATAATAACTCCAAAATGTTATTAACAAATGGATGAAGAATTAAATTGTCACCAATTCTTCAGAAAACTTAACTTTTTATTTACGGAAATCATTCGTTTATGTTTCTGAATACGTATACATTTTTCCAGATTTTTAAATTTCCTTTGTATTTTTTGTTTCTTATCTGAGAAATATGGGTAGAAGGTCACAAAACTTAAAGTGAATTAAAAAATTTGAAAAGATGCATACGTATTCCGAAAAATGAACAAATAATTTTCATTGAAAAAAGGTCAGGTTTTCGGGAGATTTGTCGAAAAATTCATTTTTCATCAATTTGTTAATAACATTTTAGAATTATTATTATGCGAAATCAATCTTTTCAGCACCTTTAATATGCAGGATTAAAAAAAAAATGTATACCATCGAAAAGTGTTTGCAATTCCCTCTCATTTCTCCGAAACTTATGCGAAGTAAACTCTATTCGCAAGGACTACCGTAATGTTGCCACGTCCCAACCTATTTATGAAGGTGATTTTCGATTACGACCTTAGGACGACACGCTTGATTTTTCGCAGGCGATAATTAATAAACAGTTATTTTTTCCGTTCGTCAACGTTAAATCCCCAAATTCGTTTTTAATTGAAACACATTTCAACTGTAAAGGTCGCTTCGATCGAGTGCAGGGCGTACCGACCGAGCCTCGCTACCGAGAGTTTATCGACTTCTACGAAACGCTATTCAATCTCGTTACTTACCGACGACTTTTCACTTTTCAATTACGCAAATCTATCCACAGGCTTTCGCACTTCCCTTGCTCGTATTCGCATCGAACAATGACTTCGAGAACAAAAAAATACCAATGACAGACAACAATATCAAACGTAAATAGAGACTCTGTGACGATGCAACTTAAAGACTTAAAGTGCAAAAAACGTTGCCATGTCTGGACATATTTATAAAGGTGATTTTCGATGATAGGACCCAATATCGACACGCCTCTTTTTTCGCAGACAATGGTCTGTAAAGAGTTCGTTTACAACAAAAACGTTTGGATAAATACTATTGGTGATACTGTTGAAAGGCGACAATGTAATATGTAAATAGAGACTCTGTGACGATGCAACTTAAAAACTCAAAGTGCAGAGAACGTTGCCGTGTCTGGACATATTTATGAAGGTGATTTTCGATTAAAAGACCCAATATCGACACGCCTCTTTTTTCGCAGACAATAGTCTATAAAGAGTTCGTTTACAACAAAAACGTTTAGATAAATACTATTGGGCATACTGCTGAAAGGCGACAATGTAATATGTAAATAGAGACTCTGTGACGATGCAACTTAAAAACTCAAAGTGCAGAGAACGTTGCCATGTCTGGACATATTTATGAAGGTGATTTTCGATGATAAGACTCAATATCGACTCACCTCTTTTTCGCAGACAATAATCAATACACAGTTCTTTTACGTGGCATGGAAGTTACCAACGGTTGCTGCAACGATTTCCTTAGCACCTGTCGAAGTTTCAAAGTCGTTGTTATTAATGCGGATTTTCCGTACAATTAACCTATCTTTTCATGGCAATAAAAACATAATAATCTGGTTGGAACACGTGCCAACAAATTCTAATTTTCGAATTAGTTGCTAATTTTCCACGTCATTCTTTTACAACAAAAACGTCAAGATAAACACTATTTATAATGCGAGACGATAATGCAAAATGAAAATCGAGGATGTGTGACGATGCAATTTAAAAACTCAAATTGAAAATAACGTTATCATGTCTGGCCCTATTTATGAAGGTGATTTTCGATCACGCCTTAATAACAACACGCCTCTTTTTTTCGTAGACAACAATCGATAGACAGTTTTTTCTGTTCGTCAACATTGCAGCCCAAAATCTGTTTTAAATCAAAACAAATTTGAAATTGGAGTATCGCTCACCCCATTTCCCTAGCGGATCTTGAAAAATTAAAGTAATTAGCCCTTCAAGTACCGAGAACTTTTTGCCTCTTACAAACCATGCCTTCTTTTAGACACAAAAACGATACGGATGTTCTTAATAAACTTTCTTCTGCGTTATTTAAAAAAAACAGTTCGAGGTACGGATGTGAATTGTTACAAATGTTTTTTAACACATCAACTTGTTATTCGAATCGTTCGAAGCTCGCGTCTTGGCAAATTCTAGCTCCTCGTTGAACAAAGATTCGATGAATGGTTAAAACTTTCTAGGACGCAAAGATCATTTGCAGTAAAGCATAGCCAGTTGCTTCGTCCCCGGATAATTTCGTATCCTCCAGTAGTATTTACCAAGAAGTCTAGTTCAATTAACAGTAGTAGTAGTACAAGAATTTTATTGGTCAGAATATTTACATGAGCAAGCGGGTGTGTACAGATTTTCTCGTTTGTGTTTTCTTTTGCCCAATCGGCCATCGACCGGAGTCCTTTAGCCCGTGCAGCTCCTAATTGTTTGTGTGGCTGCGTTTATATGCGAGGAAGAGCGTGAGTGAATGTGACTATGTGTCGTGGAGTATGTTCATAATTTCTATTATTGTGTGCGTCGGAAATTTGTGTTTGGGTCTTACATTAGTAAGTCGGTTGTTGCATAAGCTTGTAATGATTTCAAGGTGTGTTTGCGCGAAGTCGGAGCTCAAGTTAACGACACGTTCCTTTATCGGTGTTATTCTGGAGATTTCGTATAGTAGGCGGTTTGAGGGATTGTGAAGGGGCTTGTTCGGGTGTCTTATTTTAGTGAGTTTTCCAATTAAAAAAAAAAAGTAAATACTATTTACGATCATTGACACGATTTTCCTATCGAATAATGCACCGGAAACGACAGTTTGCTTATCGACCTATACTCAATATTGGGATAATGCGAGACACACATTCCCGCGATAATTCGGCGTAGGCAAAAAATGTAGTTCAATAATCTGCCTTTACGCGAATAAAAATAAATAAAATAACACAATTTAAAATTTCCTGGGCCGCAAAAGTCATTCGGGATGTAGAATACCCCGTTGTATCGTCCCCCGGATAATTTCGTATCCTCCAGTAGTATTTACCAAGAAGTCTAGTCAAATTAAGAGAAAAAAAATTGAAATTTTAGTATGGCTTCCTCATAAAAATTGAGAATTGAAATTTTCATATCGCTTTCTCATAATATTTCATAATTCGCAAAGCTTCTTCTATGAGAAAGCATTTTCTATATTTTCTGTTGGCTTCCTCATAGAGGAAGCTTTGCGAATAATGGAATATTATGAGGAAGCCACATGAAAATGTAAACTTTCAACTGTATTGAAAATTATTATATTAAAACAACGTCGCTTTTCAGTTTGTCCGATTGGTGCTAGGTGCGAAAAAAAATACATGGAATTATGCGCTCCCTAATTTTTTTTTCAACCCGATTTCACACAAGAAATCCAAATGATACCTCTTTATATAGCTTTTTCAATCCCATTACATGCTTCATCTTATGTATTCCTTGCCGTAAAGAAAACTTTTTTTTTCGAAATGTAATTTTTCGACGTTTTGGAACATTCTGAAAACGTTTTCATCAAAAACTCGAAATTTTTTTTCCATCAAAACAAAGCTTCCTCTATGAGGAATCAAGAGTAAACACCATTTACGATTATTGACATGATTTTTCTGTCGGATAACGCGCCGAAAACGGCAGTTTGCTTATCGACCTTACCCAATATTGGGACAATGCGAGACACACGTTTCCGCGTTAATTCGGCGTAGGCCAAAAATGTAGGTCGACAGCGTGTCTTTACTCGCCGAAAAAAAAAAAAAAAAATAATAATTCGACACCCAATATCGAAGCCAAGTGCGTCTAGTCACGTACGCCTCGGTCCTTCGCTTTCGCCCCCCAAGCCCCTTTTCCCAAACGAGAATGAACCCACGTGCTCGGGCCTCGCAGACGGGGGCGAGCCCGCGGACTTTGGCGGTCGAAGACGTTACGCGGCGGCGATGATCACAAACCGCGGCGCGTCCGGTGCCTCCGTAACATGAGAGAGGAGTCCGCGGAGCGGCAGCTGCACTTTGCTTTGACCTTCGCGAAGGTGAAAAGCGGGAGAGGAGGCGCCCGATTACTACGCGGCGAATTGTCGCGTTATCGCGCCCGCACCGAGAGATGCGGAGACCCCGGCCGATGCCGACGCTTGGACCTTGAAACAAAGATCCGTTAAAGATCGGCTCGTAGAAAAAACCTTTTTTAGAGAGTTCGTATTTAAAAAAAATAATAATAATAAAAAGACGGATGGAGGGAGAAGAAAGTTGACAGGACGCGATCGGAATTAAGGTAGTACTTGCGGACAGCCCGAGCCCACGTGAGTTCAGAGAGAATTGAGAGAGGAACTGCGAACAATTGTCGATGAGAAAAAAATTTGAAAAAAAAAATCAACCGTATGGAAGGCACTGGAAAGATTGATTTTGCATCGTAATGATTCCGAAATGTTTATCAACAAATTAACGAAACAAAAAAATTCTCAACTGATCAGCCGGCAAAATTTTTTTTTTACGAAAACGGTTTGTTCATTTTGCTGAATACGCATGCATTTTTTCAGAATTGAAAATTTAAAAATTGTGTTTTCAGTTAATAAAAAACGTAATTTTGAAAAATTACACAGAATTCTGAAAAACTTCAGAAGTGTATCCAAAAAGAACGACAAATTGTTTTTATATGAACAAAAACTTAAGTTGCCGGTGGACTTTTTGATCATTTTTTTTTCATTCATTTGTTAACAACTTTTTGGGATTATTATCATGCAAAATCAATCTTTGCAGCACCTTCCATATGCCTGATTTTTTTCACATCTTTATCTGATCGAGAAGTGTTAGCACTTCTTTCTCAATTCTCTCTGAACTCACGTGAGCTCAGGCTGTCCGCTAATACTACCTTAAATGTTGGGGGAGGGGGGGGGGGGGGGGCTGCTTTACAAGGCCCCGATGAGTATTTTCAGGAATTTTTTTTAGACAAAAACAAGTGAATCCAGTGAATTTGGAGGTATGTTTTAATGTATATTTGAACTGTACGAAAAAATTTGTTTTCACACGAAACAAAAAAATACTGTTATTGGCCCCCTGCATAGTTATTGGTTATTATTTTTCTAAATTGGCGGGAGTGTTAAAAAAAAAAAAATAAGAGTCCTATCGATTTAAACCAAAGCTCATTTTTTTCAGTACTAAATTCATTTCTATGTGAACCTAAAACATTATTAACAAAGTCTTTTTAGATCACTTTCATAGCTCGTTAGAGTTATTTTTTCTTTCTCAAAAATGTTTTCTTTTTTTTCAATCCTGAATAAAATTATGATTTTTCGATTTTTTTTTTTTTTTGCTTTTCCATGGTTCACATAGAAGAAAAATATGTAACGATTGAAAATATATTTGATTTTTGTTGTTTCGGTAAAGAATTACGAGCTGCATCTTTGCAGCCAATTGAAAACTACAGTGCAGTAAATCGGCCAATAAACATGCTTTAATTTTTTATTTTGTGTTAAACAAAATTGTTTCGTAAATTTCGAATATACATTAAAACATGCCTCTAAATTCACTGGGCTCACTAATTTTTCCTCTCCTAAAAAAAAAATCCTGAAAAACGCTTTTCTTAGGCCTTGTAAAGTAGGACGCCCCCTTAAGCGCGCTCCCCCCTCCATTTACTACGCACGGGAGAATCTGTTTTTACTTTAAAGCGCCGCGAGTAACTTATCTCGAGCAGAAATCTACGCCATACTCTCAGATGCAAAAAAAAACTCCCCGTATATACGTCGTATAAAATCGTATGAAAAAATATTTAAAAAAACGGATGGCGGAAGAAAACAAGAAACAAAGCAAGTGGTCCGAGATCGGAATTGAATGTTAAGCGAGACCTAGCTTCCCCCTCCACTTTTCCCTCCGCTGCGTAGCTCTTCACACGTACACGTGCGTACGGACGCGGGCCAAATTGATTTTAACTTAAAGCGACGCAAGCGTCGCGGGTAACTTAAGCTCGTGCAGAAAAACTACGCCATTGTCTCCTATGCAAGAGGACTTTTCGTGTCTGCATTCTGTCTCGGTGATCGACCGACCGGCCACGGAGAGTACGGCACCGAGCTGCGCAGTGCCGCACACAATTTTTGTTCCTGCGGTCGATTCCTGCGTCAGGGTCTATACTTAGACGACGCGACCTCGAGGATCCCGGGTGCTAACCCAACGATACTTTCAGCGGGTTACATCGAGAGAACCTAAACATCCCGACTGCACCAGTGCTTTAATGTTTATATGTCGAGAAGATACTTTCCTTATATTTTTTCTGAATAAAAGTTCCAAGTGGTAAAGTAAAATGACCAGTGGCCGGACACCTAAGGGAACAGTCCCAGTCGCCGGACATGCGTGAAAAATCGTATTTCCGACGATAGTTTCAGCGGGTTACATCGAGAGAACCTAAACATCGCGACTGCACCGGTGCTTTAATGTTTATATGTCGAGAAGATACTTTCCTTATATTTTTTTCTGAATAAAAGTTCCAAGTGGTAAAGTAAAATGACCAGTGGCCGGACACCTAAGGGAGCAGTCCCAGTCGCCGGACATGCATGCCACTGGGACTTTTGAGCACGTGTTCGGTCACTGAGACGCTTTTACCTCACAAGGTATATAAGACCAGACCGCTTCCAGTAAATTTCGCGGTGTACTGAGAAGCGTTTTACATTACATTAAGGGGGAATATACACCTAGAATTTTTTTTTTAATGGAAACTATTAGAATAATCGGAACGGGGTTTTGAGTTCTTAAAAATATACACTTACAAGAATGTTTAAAAAATTTTTTAATTAAAAAATGTTGCAAATTCACGGAGTACTCGGGTCGTTTATGGACTGCAGTAAAAAAATCTGCCAGAACGGTACACAGTGGCGATTGGTAAAAAATCATCTGAAACGAAAAAGTCGAACAGGATACTGAATTAGATACTATATTAGGACTGTCACTATATTTACTATACTACACGATATTACTATATTTGAAATGTCATAGCCGATTTTGAAAATGTCGTTTTTTTTTTTTAATATGGACGCTTTGAATCAACGTAGCGATTTTCGAGAAAAGTCCTTTGCCCAAAAAGAGAAACGACAAACAATCGATAATTATGTATACAATAACCACAAGAAATTTCAAGTTGATAGGTACCCCATATTTTGTATCCATTGTTTTCAGACAATTATAACACAAGAATGGCTTTAAAAAAATGCAGCCGTAGACATAAAAATGAAACTACCCAGATAGAGAAATGACGGCACGGAGACGGAACGGTGGCGGAACCGATGGCAAGATACCCGGCGTTTCACGGCACGTTTTTCTATCTGGGTAAGCTGTAAATTCGAAACTACTTGAAAACTGAAACAAAAGAATCCAGGCTTCATTTCTAGGTCTAACCGGTAAAATAACACCTAAAATTGTTCGTGCACCAGAAAAACCCCGAGAACGCGGAGTGCACTAAAAAAGTTCCCAACTAGAAAATCGTCGCGGGCAAACAAAAAAAAAAAAACATATACCCTATTTTTTTATTCAATTTCCACAAAATCGTTCTTGATATTTATACAAACTATAAAAAAAGTCGGCATGGTGAACGATTGGTGATCGAATTCATATGAAATACATATGTATTCGGCGTATAATGTAAATGTCCGTTTGGTTATCACGAAGGACCAGTTCGATGCATCGAGCGAACGGCTTGCTCGAGCCTCGTCCCGTTCCGTAGTATCCTCGGTCAGTTTTCAATCCAGACCTACGACACGTATTCAAGCATTGTGCAAGGTCATCGTCGAAAATCAAAAAACCCCAATGCAGTACAGATTTTTTTAAATATTAAAAATGTTGCCATCGTCACAGAGTACTTCTAATTTAAAAAAAAAATAATCAACGCAATAATAATAATAATAATAATAATCATAAACGAAGTGATAACAGTAAGCGAAAGAATAACGATAAAACGAACTAATAATACTAAAAATAAAAATAACAAAAATAGGTGTCATTCGACTCGCCTCGTCCACGAAGCTCGCACGTACGCCCAAATATCTCGTTGACATTCCGCTCATTCATCACTCTCGCCCGACACAGATTGTAAATTGAGAACGCGTGAAGAGGATGCACGCCGCAGCTTGCACGTATTCCTAGAATGCGACGACGAGATAAAGCACCGGTAATCGTTGCGATTAGTAAATTTGTACTGTTATTGCTGAAAAATCCCTCATTTGACGCTCGTCTTATCGCTTAAATTCATACCCCCCCTCCCCCCACTACGCCCAGTCAACTACATTATCATCGCACGATATATATATATTTTTGCATCCAACGCATTTCGGCACGTAGGCACCGTCGGTCGTCGGCGCGCGGCTTGTGTTTACCTTTATTACCGTGTCTCCACCCATGTCTGCCCCGCCGAGCGCTCTCGCTTTCGTAGTTTCTTCGGGCCAATCTGTCGAACCAACTGATAACAGAAATTGCGCAGATACACGAAATGTCTTTTGCGTCCCTGAATCGCAGTGCACGATGAGAGTTTCCTTGCACGGTACTCGCGTGTTTATTTTTCGTAGATAATTCTGTTCTAAATAATAATAATAATAATAATAATAATAATAATAATAATAATAATAATAATAATAATAATAATAATAATGAATGCAATTTCTTGTCGCGCATGAAAATGTTTCTAAGAACGTTTCTTTGCAGAGTAAAGATACACGCGATATTGCCTTCTCGTACAATTTCGTAAATGAATTAACCGCATTTATAATAATAATAATAATAATAATAATAATAATAATAATAATAATAATAATAATAATAATAATAATGAATGCAATTTCTTGTCGCGCATGAAAATGTTTCTAAGAACGTTTCTTTGCAGAGTAAAGATACACGCGATATTGCCTTCTCGTACAATTTCGTAAATGAATTAACCGCATTGACCGCGTTGACCACATTAACCGCACGAATATTTCATTGACAAGAGTTCCATCAACGCTTTTTTAAGGATACTTTACGCTATTACGTTATCGCACAGAGCTTATCTATTTTCGACGCCCCATGACAGATTCGTTCAATGTATAAATAGACAGAAATACATCTATTTTATTTTGAGACACGGTCCCCTCAAAGTGTATACAGAATATGCAGTGATACACACTACACTGTTGATATACACTGTAAAAAAAATCGTATTAAAGTTCATCTACAATTTTGTAATTTTGTAAAACATTGTAAATACTTTATTTTTCATAAATTACTTAAATTTTTCTATAAAAGTAATTTTATTTTAATAATTTACTTTAATTTCAATGAAAAAGTAATCTTTAAATATCTGGATAAAAATAGTTAATATGGTAGACATGAAAATAGTAAACATAGAATATAAAAGAACATTTGATTCTAGACTACATAACAAACTAAACATACATTAACAGTCTACGGTTATCACAAGTCCTCCCTACACTTCTCTTGTCTCTTTACCATGATCCGGTTTATTCATATTTAAGCACTCAGGAATATGTCGCCCTTTTAAATAAAAGTACATAAAAGGAAGCTTCGAATAAAAACTCCGAACATAAAAAAAAAAAAAACAGAATTAAACATAATATAATTAGGCATTTTTATTTGCATGCTAATTTTTTTTTTTTAATAGACGTTAGAAGTTTGGTCAGGGAAATTTTTTTATTGGTCATCAAAAAATCACGGAATTTCGTTCGGGGGAAAAAACGGCCACCATGTCGCAGGAGTTCGCAGTTGGGTTTCGAGAGCATCGTAACAATCGTTTCGTACGTGAAATCGACGAACATTGAACTGGCGTGAGACTCGAGGTCGCTACGTGACGAGAATCACGGGTACGAGCCGAACATGGAGCCAAAGTAAGCTTACGAATTGGGCCAAGGTCCGGGAGATGTACGGGTTTGCTCGCGTGCCCTAGAGGGACCTTGGCCGCGAGGACGCCCTAACCTCCGCGAGCGCTAGCGACCAGACGGAAAACAGCGCCAACCGTCTCTCTTCCCACTCCCATGCGAGAAACGAGTCACAACGCTCGTTTTCTTCAATGTACGTATATATATAAACCGGACAAAAAAAAAGGTTCGCGAAAAAGCATTACCGCCTATAAATAATAATCCAACTTTACGTTATTATCCGCGACATCGTT
Source organism: Amblyteles armatorius (assembly GCA_933228735.2). Classification (NCBI taxonomy): domain Eukaryota; kingdom Metazoa; phylum Arthropoda; class Insecta; order Hymenoptera; family Ichneumonidae; genus Amblyteles; species Amblyteles armatorius. Next base: position 1,855,776 of record OW121696.1, on the reverse strand, counting down.
GATGACACTGGGGAGAAACTTTGCTATCGACGAACAAAGAATCGTGCATATTTTTTTTATGAGTCACGGTCCGACTCATCGATCGATATACCAGATTGCGTTTGGGCGTCGCGGACCGGGAAAATTACGCGACGGTGATGCACACTTTTGTCGGCTTGAGATAAAATATTATGGATGATAAAAAAAAAATATATCACAATATTTACGATGAGACTACCTCGGTAACGTAGACTGTAAATGGCTGTGCAACGATAATATTTTGCTCGTACGCGATATTCTTTTCATTTTTTTTTCTACCGTAGAGATCGTTAGCTTCACTCTTATCCGTCCCTGGTTCGCCGACCTTGAACAACATTTTTCATTCGATCGTACATCGAAATCCGGGGAAAAAAATTTGTTACGCATTTTGTTACCGACCGCGGTAATTGTGACGCTCTCGACGGGTCCGAAAGGGACAAACAGGAAGTTTGCTTTACTCGAGGTGTGACATAACTTACGTGCCCGAGAAGACCACACGAGCACCCTAAACCGGATATGTGGCCTTGAACAGTTTCAGCAGTCGCGCAAAATACGATCGGACGATCTCACGCGTGTTTACTCTATCGAGCCTTCACATTCCCGGTTGAGAGATCGCGTTTGGGAAGAGGTTTACCGTCCACGATGTTTGCATGAATTTACCGTCCACGATGTTTACTCGCATTCACCGTTCGCGGTATTTTCACGAATTTAACGTGCACGATATTTGCACTAATTTACTGTTCCCGATATTTACATGCATTTCTGCTAAAGCCGTTTCCAAAATTATTTACAAGTGAATTCGGATAAAAAGAGGGTACATGTATAATTGGATACTGTATGAAATCGAATATATTGAGATCTCGTCAAATTACACGTATTGGAAAAATGTGAGCTCAAAGAAAAAAATCTGCAGACGAAAATAATTGGTGATTCTGTTACATTGATTTAATGGTACTCTAAAGGTCATTTGAGGGTCTTTGGACAAGACCTTTTTTTGCTTTCAAGAAATCGCTCAGATTTGATTACAATTATCATAGAATATTCGTTTTTATACGTATTGACAAGTTATTGTATACATATATAAAATTTACACGCAACATGTGAAATCTATTCTTTGTTTCGGCGTTTCTGGCAGTTTAATAATTTGCACATATGGCGACGGAAGTAGCATTAAAATGGATGACGACAGATTGGCCTTTCGTTTGAGGAAAAAAAAAAATTACACTTCGTTATTCGGTGGCATCCAAATTTCCTTTGCGAATTATGGACAGCATTTAACTTGGCACCAAAACTGTTAAAGTTTATTGAGAAAATGTTATTTACTAAACTTTATTTAGAAAATGTGATTTACTAAACTTTATTTAGAAAATGTGATTTACTAAACTTTATTTAGAAAATGTTATTTACTAAACTTTATTTACTAAACTTTATTTACTGAACTTTATTTACTAAACTTTATTTACTAAACTTTATTTACTGAACTTTATTTACTAAACTTTATTTACTAAACTTTATTTCCTAAACTTTATTTCCTAAACTTTATTTACTAAACTTTATTTCCTAAACTTTATTTACTAAATGTTGTTCACAACATTTGATCTATTCGTCATATGACTATAAATCGAATTGACGACGACGCCGACATTTCCAGTATTTTATTTTGAGTAGAGGATTTAAAGAGGGTTAAAAGCAAACCAAATCAATTCACCCGTCAATTACATCGTCAATTTTTTTTTCCGTGCCTCGTCCTAGTTCCCTACATGTATGAAAAATTACCAAGCTTTCATGTTTCGTGCCGTTTCGCATAGAACGTCCCATTAGTCAGCAGGTAGACATGTCAATGTTATTAGTATGGAAAACAGGTAATTTTTATTATTCGTCGAACAACTTTGCGATTGAACTTCTCGGTATTCCCCGAAGACGCCTTCGAGTCGAGAACAAAGAACTCGCCACTGGACAGTCTCACGAAGGTTCGGAAAATCGCTTCGATAGTTGTACGCACGTATCAGACTGTTTATATTAAACTCCAGCATTCACTCAATAAAAAGACCAAGAGAGAGAACTTTCTATATGGACAAAAAAAAATCAATAACCGTTGCTGACGCCCAGATTTTTCGCATTCTTTTTTTCGCAGGTCATGCGTCATTCATCATGTCATTGCGACGTTATCCTGCATTAATCCCGTAGCACACCGCACAATATTCACTCAAAAATAAATAATAATAATAATAATAAAATAATAAGAGTTTGCCTGGAAAACTTTGTTTATGAACAAACAAAAATCAATAACACGCAGGCATTTTCCATCGAGTTATCCCTCTCAGTCGTATTTTATTGTTCAGTAAATTGGACAGTTGTTGACTCTCAGATTGTGTCGCTTTTTTCTTCGCAGACCAATGCTGCATTTATCGTGTCATTGCGACGTTATCCTGCATTAAGGTAGTCCTTGCAAATAGTGTTCACTTGCCATAAGTTCCAGAGAAATGAGAGGGAATTGTAAATACTTCTCGATGGTATAAAAATCTGAAAAATATCAAGCGTATTGAAGATGCCGGAAAAATCAATTTTGTATAATAATAATTCCAAAATGTTATTAACAAATTGATGAAAAATTAAATTGTTCAAATCTCCCGGAAACGTAACTTTTTTTTTAATGAAGATTATTCGTTCATTTTTCCGAATACGTATGAATTTGTAGTGATTTTTTAATTTACTTTGAACTTTGTGACTTTGCACATGTTTTTTCCATTTGAAAAAAATGCATAGTCAATTAAAAAATCTGTACAGTCGATTACGTATTCAGAAAAGCGAACGCAGTACAAAGTTAGGTTTCCAGGGGATTCGTTAAACAATTTTATTTTTCATCAATTTGTTAATACTGTTTTGGAATTACTATTACGCTAAATTAATCTTTCCAACATCTTTAATACCTTTGATTTTTTCAGATTTTTATACCATCCAGAAGTGTTTGCAACTCCCTCTCATTTCTCCAAAAACTTATGCGAAGTAAACACCATTCGCAGGGACTACCTTAATCTCGCAGCAGACCGTCCGGTATTCACTCAAAAAGAATAAAACTTTGTTCATGAACAAAAAAAGATGAATAATCCGCATTTTCCATCGTGTCGCTACTCGCAGTCGTATTTTATTATTCAGTAAATTGTAAAGTCGTCGACTCAGATTTCATTCGTTTAATTTGATCTTTTCGCGGATCACCGCGCCATTCATCGTGTTATTGCGGCGTTATCCTGCATCAATCTCGCAGCAGACCGTCCGGTATTCACTAAAAAAGAATAAAACTTTGTTCATGAACAAAAAAAAATCGATAATCCGCATTTTCCATCGTGTCGCTACTCGCAGTCGTATTTTATTATTCAGTAAATTGTAAAGTCGTCGACTCAGATTTCATTCGTTTAATTTGATCTTTTCGCGGATCACCGCGACATTCATCGTGTTATTGCGGCGTTATCCTGCATCAATCTCGCAGCAGACCGTCCGGTATTCACTCAAAAAAAATAAAACTTTGTTCATGAACAAAAAAAAATCGATAATCCGCATTTTCCATCGTGTCGCTACTCGCAGTCGTATTTTATTATTCAGTAAATTGTAAAGTCGTCGACTCAGATTTCATTAATTTAATTTGATCTTTTCGCGGATCACCGCGCCATTCATCGAGTTATTGCGACGTTATCCTGCATCAATCTCGCAGCAGACCGTCCGGTATTCACTCAAAAATAATAAAACTTTGTTCATGAACAAAAAAAAATCGATAATCCGCATTTTCCATCGTGTCGCTACTCGCAGTCGTATTTTATTATTCAGTAAATTGTAAAGTCGTTGACTCAGATTTCATTCGTTTAATTTGATCTTTTCGCGGATCACCGCGCCATTCATCGAGTTATTGCGACGTTATCCTGCATCAATCTCGCAGCAGACCGTCCGGTATTCCCACCGCCTCGCACGTTTCCTCTCGGACTCGCCCAGCTAGACTGTATCGCGCTTCGGGTGAAATTGTCATTCTATTAATTTCACAACTGCACGGCGGGATGACGCGTGTACCGGCCTGGCGACGAGGCCTTATGGAACTCTCGGCTGCGACGTTTTCTTATCGAGCACCGTTGTATCGCTCGCTTGCGAAAAAAAATAACAATACGCTCGAAATACTCTCGACACACTGGATTCGCGATGATGTTTCGAGAACGCGCCGTCCGACTTATTCTTGGAACGATTATTCATCGTTTTCTCCGCTCGCTTAGCGGACGATCGCGGGTTCAGTTTCCGTCGAAGCTAGACAGCAACGTTATTGTAAATTGCTCGTTGCGTTCGATTATATTTTTCATACCAATTCCATTGTACTCGGACGATTATTTTCTTCTAAACCGGTCACGGCGTTTATACGCGCGATGCGAAATCAATGGCGCTGGCGTCGCTGTTGTTTTCGACAACTAACACGAAGTTTCATCATTCGCAACGTCTTGTGTTTCAGGCGATGGTCGCTTGTTATCCCGGTCATGGCTCGCATTACGTCAAACACGTGGACAACCCCAATCGGGACGGTCGATGCATCACGGCAATTTACTACCTCAACAAAGATTGGGACATTAAGGTACGCTCGTGAGAACCGTTTGAGGTTACGTGGAGTTATCGCCGTCGGTAAAGAAACTTGTAATGGAAACGGCTTCGAGACCACGAACAGCTGAGTAGAACGAATTGTACTGCCCCGGAGAATCGATGGACACGGGGAAGTACAATTCTCCTTTTTCCTCGGGCGTTTGCGGTCTCTGAACGACGTGCATTACAGTTTTTGTTGCGGGCTGGGGACGGAGTTGGTGGGCGGGATTTATCACGGGATATGACAACAACATATGACTCATCGTGCGCGTGGTCTTTCGGAGATCATTTCTTATTTTTAAATTTAATGTAACTGTACTTTGATAGATTCAATTGGTCTATTATATGCTTCGACCTATATACTGTTTGTAGAACGAAAGAATTCGGGAATGTATTCGACCTTCCATATTTAAGTTCTTTGCATAAAATTGAAAATTCATGTTAGCGTCGTATTGCTATTTCCGAAACAGCGGTGAAAGATCGAAACATTTGTTGGAATCAGATCACTTGCAGACAGTCTGACTCCACGTGAGTTCGGAGAGAATTGGGAGAGAAATTCCGAACACTTCTCGATGGGATAAAAATCTGAAAAAAATCAACCGTATGGACGGTGCTGAAAATATTGTTTTTGCATAATAATAATTCCAAAATGTTATCAACAAATTAACGAAAAAAAAAATTCTCAACAGATCACGCGGCAACCTAATTTTAAAAAATGAAAACGATTTGTTCTTGTTTCTGAGTACGTATGTATTTTTTCAGAATTTCGTGTGACTCTGGAAAATTGTGTTTTCAGTTAGTAAAAAATCGTTATTTAAAAAAATTACACAACATTACGAAAAAATTCATACGTATTCAAAAACATTGATGAATTGTTTTTATGTGAACAAAAAGTTAAGTTACCGGGTGATATGTTGAACCATTTTTTTTTTCATTCATTTCGAACTGTCCACTAGCTTAATTCGCGAGTCGAAGGATCGCATATTTTTTTATTTACTTTTTTTAATCCCTTACAGATATCTTTATCAGATAGAAGAACCGTGGTATCACGGGATACCAAAACAACGTATGACTCATCTTTTGGATATCATTTTTTTAATTTCAATTTATCGTAACTGTACTTTAATAGATTAAATTAGTCTATTCTATTTTTTGACCTATACACTGTTTGTAGAACGAAAGAATTCTGAAATGTATTCGACCCTAAATATTTGAGTTCTTTGCGTAGAATTGAAAATTCGTGATAGCGTCGTGTCACTGTTTCCGAGACAGCGGTGAAAGATCGAATTATTTGTTGGAATAAAATTAATTCGCGAGTCGAAGGGTTTATCACCAATTTTTTGTAATATCTATTTTTTTAATTCTATTTATTCACTTTATCTTTGAGAATTTTGTTTTCCTTTTGTATAAAAACGGTCGTATCGCGGGATACGAAAACACCCTGGGACTCATCGTGTACACAGTCTTCTGCACATAAATAAAATTAAAAAATAATTTCAATTTATTGTAAATATAGTAGTAGTAAAAGAGATTTATTGCCAGAGTCAATATTTAGACAGAAATCATCTTACACTAATACAATACCTAATGGTAATTTTACACCTTGGCGAAGGGCCATCGACCTGGGTCCTTCAGCCCGATCGTAAATATATTGTCATAGATTCAATTAATCTCTTAAGCGTTTCGATCTATACACTCTTTGTACAACGAAACATCTAGAGTATTTATTCAACCCTACATATTTAAGTTTTTTTTATCAAATTCAAAGTTCCCTTCAACGTCGTATTACTATTTCCAAAAAAGGAGTCAAACAAAAATATTTTTTTGTCGGAACGAAAAATTAATTCTTGACTCTAGGCGTTCTTCCCAAAATATTATGTTTTTTTTCTTTTCTTTATGTCTCAGTAACTAACAATTTCGTTTTCTTTTTATAGAAGAACGGCGGTCTGCTGAGGATATTCCCGGAGGGCTGGCGAGACCAAGTCGCGGACATCGAGCCTTGCTTCGACAGAATTTTGTTCTTCTGGTCGGACAGAAGAAATCCCCACGAGGTTCAGCCGGCGTACAAGACTAGATACGCCATAACGTTGTGGTACTTCGACGCCGAAGAGAGAAGTCAAGCTTGCCGAAGATATCAGAGAGAAAGTAAGACGACGTTCGTATCGCCGAGGGCGTCGATCTTTACATAACGAAGTCCCTCCTCCCTCCCGCCCCGTGGAACGATCTCAGTGATATCTCGGACTTTCCGTGTTCCAGGAGATGTTCACACTGAGTCCTGAGCGTCGATGTACGGGAGGCGCGGAATCGTCCGACGCCGTCTGTAATCCGAGACTCCGTTCTTCCCTACAACCGACACACAACTGTAAATAAAATAAACGCGTGAAGAGCACTGGTACATAAATGTAACGTATTACTATGCATTAAGATCAAGCGGATAAACACGGAAGTCGATGGCTAGTCCTCGAGTAATCAACGTCAAAAAATGGAGTTATACCTTCGCAAAAAAAAAGAAAAAAAAAAGAAATATCTATATCTTTGCCGAACAAGCGCGTCGTAGCCTATAGAATGTGCACGAGGTACCGAAATCGGGGAGAAAAAAAACACTCCGGATAGAAATTCATTATTAATTAATCGATAATTTATTTAAATTAAAAAACGATAGATTAACTATAAATTAACTTGCTGTGCAATTTTTCCGGAAGTTATTTTTTTTTTCTATCGGCAATTTTTCTTCGATCTACGGAATTTTCCCTCGAACTCCGAGCGTACACGTTTTTCTTCGAGTCAATTGTTTATTCTATGCTTACTCCTGTTCGGCAGCGTTATTGCTCGCCTGTTGTTTCTGCTTTTTTTTTGGTTTATTTAATTTTTCTTCTTGTTCTCTTCGGCGGTAAAAACCTTGGTATTTGGATCTCGCGCAATGGGAATAGTCGAATCGTAGATCGGCCGACACTAGAAGACCTCATATATCGCAAACGTTTGATGTACCGAAATCTGTTCCTTCGGAATTCTTCATTCTGTGATGTAATTAAGATAAGCACCGAAGCGTGACGATTTTATTTTGCGAGAGGTGGAAATGAAAGCGTGCGAAATCGTGGCGTTATCGACCCGGGAGATTGTAATTTAATTACTGTGAAATTTGTAATTTGGTTGACAATGGCCAGTATGCGAAACGGTAGAAAAAATATGCTTCCACCAGTGCGGTTAACTAAGAGACCTGTAACATTGTTATGTATATTGCGAAGCGAAGGAGCGGAAGGTTTTTAATATCGTAAGGTATCTATTTATACTAAATTGTAACCTGTAGAAAGGCAAGGATGGGCAAAATATAATTCGTCGAATTATTATCAAAAATTGTTGAACAATTGTTTACATCGATCTTGAATATCGCATGGAAATAGTTTGGGATGTATCGTCGATCAATCGAAACCCAAAAATGCTCACTAATTAAAGTCTATCGGCTGTACAAGCTTGATTTACGTGATAAGTGTGAAAGAAAAAAAATCTTGATTTTGGTAATAATTCGTCGAATTATTTTTGCCGTCTGGTAGAAAACGCACTGCCAGTATCTTGCGTAGAAACATCTGGTTCGATCCACTCGAATAGTCAACGGGCGACGCAGACTGACACGAGCGTTGAAATATAACGAGACTCTCGATAAAACTGGAAATAAGCAGCAACGCTCTACACAACGATTGCCGATCGGCAATTTATGTTTTCAGAAATTCGATAGACTCGGAACAATTGTTGTCGGTAATTTTTCAGCACTCGTCGTGGTACTCTTGGACACGGTAGAGCCGAACATTATCCCGGAATCTTTCGATGAGTTATTAACTTATTATGTCAAAGCTCGACTTCAATCAATATTCACGATTTAACTTAATTGTATAATTGTTATTTCCTAAGTTACGCGAGGGACATACCTTCCAAAGTATTGTAAAAGTGAAAAAAAAAGATTTTATTACGCGCGAACAATAAATATTGTACAAAGTCTGAAAACTGTTTCGTTTGTTTCCATGTTTTCGTTTATAAATATATATGTACAGTAGTGATTCGTCCCGATGGCGTTGGGCGACTTTACATATTCTCCTCGTCTTCGGGAATCGCGGAATCCTCGATCGCATCGCTCGATGGTACGTAGACCTTGAAGGAAAAATCATTCTTCGCAAAAGTTCCTGGATTGATGACCTGACAGTCCTCGTAGATCGTCGTGTAAGACTCGAACTGATCGGCTACGACTATGAGATCGGGAGTTGGAAATATTTGTAACGCGTGGTCGTGCTTCCAGTAGACGGGTATCACCGGCAAACTTAGAGGGCTCAGGTGCGATTGGCAGACGATAGATTTTGCGTACTGAAATGAAAGAAATAAATGTTATCAATTCCAACATTCGCTCGAGTCCACATTGGTCGAGAGCGTCTCGCGCCGTTAGAAGAAATACTGGTTAAGATGATAATCATAATATTTTGCATGAAGTGATGGAAATTGCATACAAAATATTTAATTTCAAATTAAATTATTTGAATAATGAATGGATTTTTTTTTTTCAAAAGAATTGATTTTATTGTAATTGTAAAGACTGTAAGCAAACGATTATCATTAAAGCACATAATATCGAACGGGACGTCCATATAAATGATGTAAATTGATATAAAGATCAAATTATTTCGATAAATAACTGAAAATGGAAATTTGGTTCGAAGTGAGAAGATTTCGTGACATTTTCATAATGTCCAATATTAAAGGGTTTGCATAATCAGATGATAAAAAATAATGTTGCCATTTTTACACAAATGATATATCATTTTTGTTTGATCTTTGGAAACCCATTTGGAGAAAAGATTATTTATTGCTTCCTCATAGAGGAAGTTCTGTTTTAATGAAATTGTTCTTTGTTTTCGAGATTTTTAGGTAAACACGTTCGGAGTGTTCCGAAACGTTGAAAAACCACATTTAAAAAAATGCCTGGATGAAATCGGCGAATTGTTTCTTCGTCGTCTACGTTCATTTTTAATAAGTGGCTGAATACGAATCAGGAGTCTGCCTGCTGGAATTTCGCCGCCATTCGCGAAGCTTCCTCTACGAGGAAGCTTCGCGAATTTTTATCTGTTAGGAAAATAATATAATAATTTTCCTCCATGAGGAAAATTGTTGTGCTATGCTTTGTAACCAATCTCTCATAATGAGAGAGCAAATTCATTTGCGTAATTCTTTTTATCTTCCAATACTATTTCGCCTAAAAAAATGAATAGTCAACAATTTCATCGATTACAAAAAACAGTCACTCACGTGCTCGTAGATTTTGCCATCGCTTGGAAATTTCAAAGTATTTCTGCAGAGTTTAGTGAGCATGTCCTCTCTGAGCACGACGATTTCTTTCGTGCAGTACTGAATTCTGCATGGATTCGACGCCAGAATTGTGTCGGGCACTCGTTTGACGAAATCTTCCAGTAAACTATGTGGCAGTGGTCCTCTGGGTAAAATTTTCGGCGAGCCTAAATCGTATGGGCCGGGTACGAGAACGAATTTCGAATTTTTCTTTATATCCGGAAACCGCTGAATTATCTCGCCCAGTCTCGTGAATCCCTCTTTCATCTTCTGTGCGCTCGTCACGTTCGGTGGAAAACTGAGAAAGTCACCGCACAGAACGAACGCAACCGGTGGAAAATCGTTGTAACCTTCGAGCATCATTTGAAATTTCTCGAGAACTCGGTTATTGTCGACCCAGAATTCGGAGACGAATATGATCATCGCGTCCGTTCTCGACTCCTCGTGAATTTTCAATTTTTCCGAATTTTTCAAGGAGGTCGGATGAACACCGCCGAATGTATTTTCATCGCCGAAAGGCGCTCTCGAGTTGATGGATGGCTCTGCGGGCGGAAAACCGATATCTTGAATACGCAGGACCCCGTCCTCGTAAGTACCGTTCGCTATGACTATGCAACCTTCCATGATGAGACCTGCCTGAAAGTTGTGTTCGTTCGTTAAGGATTAAGTGTTTATCCGTGTCCAATACTTGTTCGATACATTTCTGCTAGTTCCGAGGCAGAGACGAATTCGATATATACAGATGAAAAATATTATGATACAAATTACTATAACATTTTTCGACCGTTCGATCATTCAATTCTTTGGTAGTTCCAGTTTCAATGTCCGGGTACAATTTAAGTTCTGAGTTTTTTTTTTTTTTTGTTCACGTTATGATAAATCGTTTGTTTTTTCAAAAAATCATTGATGACATCAATTTTTCGGTGATTTACGCACCAAGTCTCAAAAGAAAACTCGTCTGACACTATTTCGACTGCTAAAAGTCGTGAGACTAACAGCATACACTGAATCTGGTTATATATGTTAATATGGTTGTTAAACGTTTGTGATTTTTAGAAATCGATGTATCGTACTATTTTTGTTTTCTTTAATCCGCAAGTACATTGCTATTGACAAAAAAAAATTTTATGCCTGATCTATTAGATCTATTGGAAGAAAACGACCGCAATTACCTCAAACTTCGCAATGATAAGAAAAAAAATTCATATATATACAGAAAAATCAATTTATTCAAAATAAATTCATTTTTCATGAAAAAAAAATTGTTACTTGTTATAGAGTTACTTTTTCAAATTCAATTTGTTAATAACTGTTCATAATTATTATTGTGCGAAATCAATGTACTTAAAATTTTTAACGAGCAATTTTTTTCTTCGCATTTTCGTTGTTTCTGGAAGTACCAAATTTATGGCTGAACCAAACTTTTATGGACAACGTCCAATTGCAAAGTATTATTAGGAAAACATAGCAATGGTCGAGGCGATTAGAAAAATCGTCTCACGTCGCAAGCCTCGAATTAAAAAGGATATTGCTTTGGTGAGATCGATTTTTATCGACCCTCCGGTGTCCTCCAAGTAATACTGTCCCTCGGTGAGTTGGGAGAGCAGGCCCATGACGTAAACGTGCCCGATTTTCGATTCGCTCAGTAAATATTCGATGGGCGTAAGTTCGTATCTCTCGGCGTTGGCTTCGCCGAATTTCAGCGGTTGGAACAATTCGTGCCTCTGAGTTCTGTGCCAGAGCAGCTCCAGTCTACGCCTGAATATCTTCGACTTGTGCGACGCATCTGGAAACAAATCAGGTTCGACCTGGCGAAGAACAAATTTTTTTTTGCCCGGATCGTAGACGACTTTCGGTACTCGGAACGTGTCTATGACGCCGAAGACCGTCTCGGTATCCTGGAGAATGGTGTCGGGTCTGTCGCATTCTTTAATCGCCAGGTGAACGCTCTCCGCGGTCACGTGAGGATCGCCAGGATTTTGCGCGAATATATGATCCATCAGTTTCGTGAGCCATGACTCACGTTCCCGAGGCTCGATCCTCTGCAGAAATCTGTGTACGGGAACGCTGTCGGACCTGCGAATGAAATTCGACAATACGAAAAAGTAAATTAAGAGATACAAATTTTTAAAAACGTGCGTAACAAATATTTTCACCTACTTCGTTACGACAAGACCGTACAGGGAGAAAGTACGCTGTATATCCGCTAACGATTTATCGTCTGCCATAATTTTGTTCGTTACTTTTTGTGTTCGTTTCGGTATGCAGATGTGTTCGTGCAACAGGTTACGCGATTCGGCGTAAAAGCGCGGCAAACGGTCTTTCGGTCACCCATCGGAACGAGGCGCCTTCAAACGTACACCCTAGCGACTCGAGCGACCATCGAAAGACCCAAAAAACGACCGGTCGTTTTGTGACATTTTTCGACCGGAATAACGACCGAAACAAAGACCAATCGTTGAATTGAGTGTGGGTCGTCTTTTCATCAATGACCGCAAAAAGACCGCAAAAACGACCGATTCTTGCATCGGTCATTTTTGTGGTCATCGATGGAAAAACAACCCATGCTCAACCTCACAATTGGTTTTTTTTTTGGTCGTTATTCTGGACGAAAAATGACACAGAACGACCGTCGTTTTTTTGGGTCTTTTGACGGTCGGTAATGACGGTCTCTCGACTCGCTAGGGCACCGTTCAAACGTAGGGTGACAGACGGGTGCCCGAATGGACATCGAGTCCTATCGCCCCGACAGCCCTGCACGAAAATCCCCAGCGCACCACAGCTCCCGATGCATTGGCTTCCAACAGGTTCGATGTCCGCCGAACTTGGCTATCAGTCTTTGAAATCCGCAAGCCGGCACATACCCTCGCGATTAAAGAAAAACATAGTCCACTTTCTCGACGATAAGATATGATTCCGTCAAAGAAACGTCTCGATCCTTACTCCCAGTCGACGCGTCGAAGCTGAATACCACACAAATCGTTTAAAATATTCACCGCAAGCTGATTGGTAAAAAAGAAGTTTTTTTCACTTCACCCACGAACAGAACGAAACAAATTACCGACCTCGGGAAACACGAACCGTCGGCCATGCAGATACCGGCTTTTTCCAAAGGTACACTTGTTCGTCGCACGATGTCGCTGAATGCTAACTCGGTCACGAAATTGATGCAGTAACTACTGGGAATGAGTCGCTGGACGCTATACAGTATGTTTCAAAACTCGATGAACACCCCATTCGAAGCGTTATTGTCTTTACTTAGGAATTTGTCGATTGGAGCTCGGAGGAAAGTGAGTCCTCTATTCGCGATGAGAATGCTGAGCGACTTTTCTATAATATTTTCGTACTGTATATACACATCACCGACTAAGAATCAAAAGGGTGCAACCCGTATGCATATTTGACATGGGTCTCAGCCATCGATATATCAGTTATTAAAAAACGCGCGATGTTTGATTCGAGGCTTTAGGCCTTAAAAAAACAGTAAATGAGTCAAAATGTATGCACGTTTCGGCATTTTTTCTCGGTAAATAGAAGGAGGAGAAGAAGGATGTATTAAAGAACATTTAGGAATTTGTTCGTTCAATTTTGTTACCATGTATTGTTTTTATCAGCCGGCGGAAACAATTTTTTTTTTCCATTTTCTTTGCGGTGTCTCCGATTTTAACTTGTAATTTTGTCAGAAACAATTTTTTTTAAAATTGTTTCTTAACAAATGATACACAGTAGAACCTCGATCATCCGAACCGTCAAATATGCGAACCACGCTCAGTTATCCAAACGTTAGCGCGAAACATTGTACATTGTTGCTCGTCGCGGTAAGAGCCGCGCCCGTGTTGAAGGGTGTTGAAGCGCGCTCTTTCTCTTCGAGCATCAATCCACTCGCACAGTGGCTTTCCCGAGCTGTTTCACCCAATCCAGCAGAGGGGACAGCGCGCATCGGAGACTAGTTTCAATACCAAATCATCTGAATCGCCTTATGTGTGTAATTCACACTGAAGGCGGCTCCAAAAATTTCGCTACTCAAAAGCGCGGAGCTAGCGGTTGGCAATTAAAAATGGACGTCTCTATTTCACAGAACCCTTGAAATAAGACTTCAAGGTTGGAAATATGTTAAAAATATGCTCGGAGTTTAATATATACCGATATTCTATATGTACTTTTCTTACGTACATACTTATCATAATGCCGTTAAAAAAGAATTTGTCTTTTGATTATCCGAAGTGATGCGGTTCCGACGATTTCGGATAACGGACGTTCTACTGTACCTTAAAAAGAAGCGATCCAAAAATAGTGAAAAATTTTACATAAATTCCTTCCGATGACGTGTCGGTTTTTTTTTTAGAAGAGGTCGACTTTTCGACTGCTCGACTCGGAGTGGAATGCCTCATATAGAGGCAGCTTTAAACATAAGGAAACAGTTTTATGCCAGACAGATACGCGCTGCGAAACGGTGCCGGTTGGCGCTATATACGCTACACGTGTCGCAAATATTGCTCAAACTTCGCCCGTTTCGTGGTGCTTGTCTATCTGGGATTCTACGGGCCTCGCGTACATCTACAGAGGCAGTCACAATCGAACGGAAATACTTTTATTTACATTCGTGGCCTTGAAAGATAAAGTTTTATTAGTCAGTACAACGCCGAGACACTTGAATTTGCACTGGACATTGTTATGTGAAACTAGGTCTTCAATTGGTCGCACGTGGCAATACTTGAATTTTTTTTATCCCGAAAGAAAAATTCTTCACATAAAATCTAAAAAAATTGTACAGTAGACGACCGCGTTGCTCCCGACCGCATAATTCCGAACGACCGCGTATTTCCGAAAATGACGACCGCGTTTGTCCGTTTCGGCCCCTTCTCACGGTCCGTTACCTACGCGGTGGGGAAACGAACGACTCCTTCCCTTTTGCTACCTACGAATGAAATCGTTGATGCTATAAAGTTGCGCCTGGAAAGGGACGGTGGGCAGGTACATGGGCAGATAGTGGGGTATCGGAAATACGCGGTCGTGCCTAATTGGATTGGCTCCCGAGGAACGGAGAAACGCGGTCGTCTACTGTACGTGTTTTCGATCGGAAAGAAGCTTTTTTTAGGCGCTTTTTATTAGAGGCCTATAAAAACCGCCTTCCGTGACTACACATTTATGTATTGAAGAAATGTTTGTTTTAATTAGGCTGTTATTACCAAAAGTTATTTTTCTTCAAAGCTTGAAAATATTTCCATGACTTTCTTCGTTTATATTTTGGCCATCGGTGAATTATTATCGCACGAAATTTCAGGGCACATTAAAATTTCTAGGTGAGAAGGTGTATAAATTGATACGCCGTACATTTTTCGAAATTATCCAAAGAAATGAAATACAAGAGTTTTGAAAATAAAAATGATTTATTGGACGCAGTATTTTTTACAAGATTTCAGGTCAGCGTTGCAGCGTCTCTGAAAAAATAAACAAAAATTCGGTATTCATGAATCGAATTCTATCGTTCGATCGAATAACGCGTTATCGCTCGTAGCAAGTTCAGCACAGCTCCATCCTTCCGACGACTAAGATGACTCACCCTAAAGTCCAATCCTGATTTAATGCGCAACTGCGTTCGGTGTGTGTTTCACGTTCTTGCTCACGCAATAGGTATTTAGGCAATACTGAAAATATATTGTCGATAAAAATGTGAGATCATTCGAGGCCAGAATGGCAACGAGGAGAAATGAAAAAAATATCTCGAAAGTAAAATCCAGTAAAATTTGAAAGTAAAATCAAAATTCTCCTCCGACTGAGATTTTGCCATGGTTCGCTTAACAGAAATTCGGATGAAGTAAGTTTCCGTTCAGACAATCGAGAGTTCGCATAACGGAAGTTTGGGCAATCGAGTTTTAATCGAATATTAATGAAACATTAGAAAAATGCAAGGTCCTTGATAAACAGCATTCTTACCATTTCGTCTCCACACGGAGTGCCTTCAACAGCAGGAGGCATACTCACGTGCAATCCAAGGTTCCCAGGTAGATAACATTCCAAGACACTGCAGACGCGAACATCGTACTGGAACAATCGGAACATTTAACCTCCAGGCAAGTCTGATCCAAGATTTTTGTTCGTTTATTTTAAAAATAGTGAGCATAATCGCGTGTGCACGCCGGCATTGTCTATGAAGACGTCTTCGGCGTTTCACAAGTAAAGATGTTTTCGCACTAAACAAAAAAAAAATCGTAAGACAGATAAACGATCATCGCGGACTTACGTAGACTGCTTTTGTGCCCAGTTTCTTTTTGCATTGTTCGTCCACCGTCATAGGTTCTCCAAGCAATTTTCGGGGTAGGGCTTTGCCGCCCCGCGGTTCGTTGCGCAAGCAAATTGATGCCGGTGCACTATAACACGAAAAAAATGTATATAGTATACATCGCTAACAATTGTATTACCTCGATACCGGCAACGGAATTTATTGATCTGTAACGGAGCGAGAACCTGAGAAATTCGTAGAGTTGTTTCAAATTGTGTGGTGAGCTTTTGGAATTGCGTTCAAAATCGTTCCAAAAAAACGGATCTATTTGTTCGTCCTTAGCGGCGTCATCGTCACTGTTCAAAATTCTATTGCGGTGTACACGCATTCTAAAAAAACAAAACAAAACAAAAAAAACCGGAAATTTCAATATCGGTTTAGCGGAGTTTCTTTTAATAATAAAATTTTGATCGACTAACAAGTCAGCAATTCCTTCAGTGGCGTTAAAAATTCCGTTGAAACTACCGTCGTCCTCGAGTACTGCGACGGCGGTGGTGGTCCTTTCAAGGTGATTTCTCGTGCAAGCACCCGCGTGGTAAGAGACGCCTGAATAACGAAAGAAAAAAAAACATGTATTATTACATTCTTAATCCGTTTGAATTTTGTCGAGTGCCTTCGGCGACTTACCAGTCGTAAATGGGTAGATGTATCCGTACGATGACACGGCGTACATCCGGAGACTTTGGAGTAAAATAACTTAAATCAATCCAGAGTCGCGAAGCGCAAAACAAATTCGCCGGTAATTTATTACGAAAATAATATTCTTACGACGTCATCGCCACTGCAAAGTCGTAACTATCAAACGGAAATCTGTAAGACTCCTCGTAGAGGTAACGGCTCATTGCTTCAATACTCGGACCAGATAGGATCCTGGTCGAATCTCTTCTAGCATTTTCCAGGTAGGGAGTGCCGCGCGGTTGCTATGAAAAATGAAAAAAATTAATAAAAGAAAACAAAAAATCCAAAGTAATTTTCACATGGCTTCATCGTTTGTAACAATTTTGCGCATAGCTTTCTCTGTAAGAAAGTTCATTTAGTCTCATAAAATCTGTACGTTTCGATCTATTTTCGCAAAATTTAATACCAATATTATCATTTAATACCAATATAGTGACGCGTAATAAAAATTTCATGTTTCAACTTTTTTACTCAAGCTTCTTCCATGAGTAAGTATAAAATCATTTTTAAAAATAAATCTTCGATCCGGCACGTCTGCCGAAGCGACAGAGAGAATAGCATAAGCTTGAATTATTGAAACGAAAAAAAAATAACGTAGGCATTTTTCTGTAAATACCAGCGATATAACTATACCGGCGATGTTCAAACGTATGACCGGCTTCTCCAGCAATGTGTAACCCAAGTCGACCGCGTTCCAGAATGCGAGAACGTATCGCACCGCTTCCTCTACATTTTTTCCAATGGCACTGTAAAATATTTGAATATTTTCATATTGAGTAAAGAATTCTTAATATTTCACGGTCGTTCCTACGACTGATAAAAAAATCTAACTCACTTGTAAAGATGGAAATCGACAATTATCAAGATTTCCGGATAAATAATGTCCGGTATCCTCGCTTTCGACGGTTCATCGGTGGGCGATTGTCGTGAGACTCTTCTCTCCCGTTCTACGACCCCTGGAATTATAAATGAACCGGTTGAATTTATTATGAATTATAAATGAACCGGTTGAATTAATTATGAATTATAAATGAACCGGTTGAATCAATTATGAATTATAAATGAACCGGTTCAAGCAAATCGATATTTGTTTGAACCAAATTAATATTTATTTGTGCGGGTCATATAAATTATTTTTCTGGGTGTTCGCTCGTTGATACTTAACAAGCTTTTGTGGATGATGCAAATTTCGAATGCAGTCACGAAAATGTTAACTCACTTATGCTATCGTGGGTCGCGTTCATGTGTCGTTCGGGTCTCTTGAAGACCACGTGATGATGCGATCGTCGAAAATCCGTATTGCCGCCAACTCCGTCCGGCAATAAATCCACCAGATCTCTCCTTTCTCTCAGTATGGTATTGTGAAGACGATACGGCAATGGACGGACGATTAAGTTCTCCATCAAAGTCCCATGCTAAAATTTCGTTCGCTGTGTCAAATTTGATAAACGCTAATCCTGTCATTTTCTTCACGGAACTTCACACCCGCTCAACGAGGATGTCGAGTTTGCGCTTTCATCGAACGATTAAAAGTACTCGAATTGGAAAGATTACTTACGAAAATGGTCTCGCCGTCCTCTCCTTCGTACGCGACGATAGCAGACCTTTTCGAAACGTCGTGGTAAGCTTTACCGATATTCGCGAGTACCTAATGAACCAATGCAATCTGGTAAACTTTCAGTTTTTTTTTATTACTCGCGAAGGAGGACATTTTTTGTTGTCTTTTGGGTAAAAAAAAAAGTTGTACCGTTCGATCCCGCCTGTATTTTGTTCCGGTCGGCCATCCGACGCGCTCCACTACAGTCCATACCGGAGTCGATTCTCCCACCAGTAATCCTTCGTTGGCTTTCAAATTGAGACTAATGTTCCTATCGAGGGTATTCAACTTTACCATCCGGGTCGAATTGTCAAGGATGTCGCGTTTGTGCAAAGTGTGATATATCCGTACTACCTCGTAACTCGGCACTAAGAATTTTTTTTTAAAACTTGTTAAAAATATTTTTTAAAAGAGGTTCATTCAAAAAATTTGTATGGTGGTTGAACTCACCATTATCGAGTCCAGTTTGAAAGGTCTTCGAAACTTCTTCTTCGGTCATGTGCTCGTGGATCTACGACATTTATATATATCATTGAAAATCTTTTTTATCTCAACTACACTGAAATAAAGTCTCCGAGAATAATTTTTTTTAATTACCTGTATGCATTGTGCAAATGGCAAAAGAGCCAGGCACACTGCAACGAAATGGCTCGGCATCTCTTCAATTAATTATTATTACCCCGACGACTTTCAAGATTCAATGCAAAAATATTGGAGGAATTCTTTGCTAACACTCGTCGAACAACTTTTGCAGTAATTTCGAAATTGTCTATCGACGCTCACCTGTCGGTGTGAATAGAGCTCGAACGTTGCTGGCTCCACCGTGGTGATCTTACGATAAAAAATGTTCTTTTTTTGTCGATCTATTTATACCGTTTGTCACGATTTCATTCATTGTCACCTACCTAAAGCCTTGAAACATAGAACACTTGCTCAAACACCATATTTTTTCCTACGTCTTCATGACAAAGAATGTATGCCTATTCAGGATAATCAGTAGAGCGTAAATCGCAGTTTACGACGAAAAGTCTATTGGAGCCCGGAAAAAAAATAAGTTCTCTACAGGCGAGAGTGAAAGCCTAAGAAAATTTTTGATATTTTTATACCATACATACATATCGTCGGCTAAGAATCAAAAGGGTGTAACCCGTATATTGTACATAGCCTTAGACATCGAGCTATCAGTTACAAAAAAAACACGCAATGTTTGATTTACGATATTCCGAAAATAATCGCGATAATCCGCAGCCGTTGTATCAAAGTTACATGAGCCGGAAAGAAAATCTTCCTCGTAAAAGAAGCTTGTTTTGGTACAACATTTTTTTTTTAAATGCGGATTTAATGAAAACGTGTTCAGAATGTTCCAAAAAATCCGAGAGTCGTTGAAAAAAATGATATTAATAATAATAATAATAAATAATAATCGCGGGAACACTCGCAAACTTCTTTTCTCTTGTTTTGATAACTTTACCGATTTTGAAAAAATTGCCTCAACTTCTTTCGTCTATATTTTGATGATCGATAAAGTATTGTAATTAATTATTGTATTGGTAGACAATATAGACGAAATGCCCATTCGTGTCGCGTGTCGCTAAGTCTTTGATTCAAGAAATTGAACATTGATTAAACGATATGCAATAACCGTAGAAATTTTATTAAATTCAAATTGTAAATCAACTAAACAAATATATAGTCGTAACTTAAGTTACCGGTTGTTTTGCCGGTAAGAATTGTTGTGGCCAATTCACAACACTGGGCGACTGTGAGCTCGTGCAGTTACCATTGAAACTCACCCATCGCATCTCGTTAACAATGATTATTGTGTTATTTATCGCTGAAACACGAGATGCAACTATTTAATTTATCAGTAATTGACAATACTGAATAATGACTATTTTTTTGACTCACCGTTGTTCACGAATTTACTATTTTCGCTACGAAAAACATAACCGGCAGTTGCCGACTCGAATTGTTACGGTCGATATGGTAGGTTATGATCGAGTTCGCGGGCCCGACTGGAACAGCGCTGTCGTAACCACACTTTTATTCTAACTTAAAGTCATCGAAATGGCAACGGAAGAGAGACAAAATAAGAATAATGATGGAGACAAAAAACAGCCGATATTTCGCGAGCTCACGGCCGACGATCCGGAGCCGGAAACTACCGTGATCGAGAGTCTCTGCATGAATTGCGGTGAAAATGTGAGTACTTAACATTATTTGTTATCGTCCTTTTTTTTGCCTCACGCACATGCTCGTTTTCGAGGTGACGAAAAATTTGCACGTCTCGCAATGTTGCACTGCACACTGTATAGATCGATTAATAAATTGATGTATCTGTAGACATGAATTTTCAGGGTTCAACGAGACTCTTGCTGACGAAAATACCGCACTACAAGGATGTAATATTGATGTCCTTCGCTTGCGAGCACTGCGGATTCCAAAACAATGAGATACAGAGCGGCGGAAAGTTGGGCAACAAAGGAGTGAAAATAGTTCTTACAGTGTCGAAACCGAAGGACCTCGATCGTCAAGTAGTTAAATCCGATTATACGAGCGTAAAAATACCCGATCTGGATTTTGAGATACCGGCGCAATCGCAAAAAGGAGGTATATATAATTTATTTATATATTTATTTATTTATTTATGGACGGGATGAACCATTTTTACAAAAGATAAAATATAGCTCATAATAATGTATGATACATGGTGGCCGTGATCAGCGAAAACTGGGAAAAGTCAGGGAATTTCAAAATCGGTCAGGGAAAAAGTAAATTGTCGGCGAACCTTCTATAAATAAATAAAAGATACATAAAAGGGAGCCTTGAATAAAAATTGCGAACATTTAAAAAAGAACAGAATTAAAAATACAATACTTAAGCTTTTTCATTTATATCATTATTAATGTTTTTTTATAGACCTCGTTAGAAGTTTGGTCAGGGGACATTTTCAATTGGTCAGTGAAAAGTCAGGGAAAAGTCAAAGAATTTTTTTCAGGGGAGAAAATGGCCACCTTGTAATATACATTACTATGGGCTATATTTTATTAATGTCGCTAATGCGAAACAATTTTGGTATCATTGATTTTATCGTTTGTTCAAACGGATAAATTAATTAATCGATTAATTAATTAAACTATTTTGTTTATAGGAAAAATCGTTCTACAAGTTTTTATAAATAAGCACAAATCGGTAACACACAATATCGATTTATAGAAGATCAAAACAAACAAAAAATGTCCACGTCTTTCTCATTGATTTTATCGCTTGCTCCAATGATAAATTAATTTTTGTTATGTACTTTGTTTATTGGATAATTCCTTCTACAAGTGTTTATAAATAAGCGTAAATCAGTAGAATATAATATTGATTTCTATACTAACCAAAAAAGAAAGACAAAAACAAAACTCTGTAGACTTTGTATGAAATTCAAGTTGAAATTTTCAGTGACAAGAAACAACAAAAAATAACTCCATTTAGTAGAATCGGTATAGGCTCATACAAAGGGCTGGGTACCTACAACAAAAATTCACATTTGTTTTGATTTTACAGAGGTAACGACGGTGGAAGGGATTATCGACCGCAGTATAGCGGGATTGTCGCAAGATCAGCCAAAACGGCGTGAAGAGAATCCAGAAACTGCCGCGGAGATTGATATTTTCATCGCGAAATTCCGTAATTTGAAGCTTCTGGACGATCCGTTCACGATAATTTTCGAGGATATAACGGGAGAATGTCACGTCGAGAATCCGAACGCGCCTTTGAAAGACAACGACTGCAAAGTCAGCTGGTTCGCGAGGACGGATGAACAGAATCGCCAGCTTGGTATTTATCCTCAGAACGAAGATGGTCTTCTGAAGCCGATAAACGAAGAGGATTTCACACTGGAACAACTGCAGGGCGAAGTTTTGTCGTTCCCGACAAATTGTCCTGGCTGCAATAGTCCTTGTCAAACGAACATGAAGATGACCAGTATCCTTTTCAATGAAATTATTTTCTCAATTAGGGGGCGGTGTTCGAGCGCCGCACGTCTGCAAGAAATATTTTATCTTTTTTGCTTTCAAAAGCATTTGACGAAAAATTTGAACGAAGATTAACTGCTATACTTGGGCGATAAATTTTAGCGTGATTCAATTTTTCGTGCATATCAGACATATATATACATACATATGCGTACAGACATTTTTTGTAAATGTGATTTCTCGACGGGTTTGAACATTCGGAATGAGTTTATGTTGAACTAAAACAGTTTTCATGGAAGCAAAGCTTGCTCTATGATAAAGTAAAAAGGTATAGATTACTTCAGAAACGGAATTGGAATAATTTTTTACAAAAATAATTATATTTTATGTTTCTATAAAAATCATTACAGCTTTTTAGCGAATTATCGTTCGTATCGAATCTTCCATTTCATCAACTCGGCCAGACCACGGAAATCAAGCTCGGTTAAATAAATAATAAAAAAATTCGCTCGTCTCTAACGCTGAATATTAGATCGATCTAAAAAACGTGGCTCGCTAGTATCAGTATCTAGGTTCGAAGATAAACCCTTCCCAATTCGTAAATAAATGAATACGCTAGTAATTATCTTTAACCAAAAATCCAGATGTTCCACATTTCAAGGAAGTCGTCATAATGGCGACAAATTGCGACACTTGTGGACAGAGAACGAACGAAGTGAAGAGCGGAAGTGGGATCGAGCCGCAGGGTGTAAAGATCGAAGTTAAAGTGCGAAACAAGGAAGATTTCAGTCGGGATATTCTAAAATCCGACACATGCGCTATGGAGCTACCGGAATTGGAATTGGAGGTCGGTTCGGAGGCTCTGGGCGGTCGTTTCACGACGGTGGAGGGAATACTGATGGCTACCAAGGAGCAGCTGACCTCCTGCACCGCTTTCACTGGTGACAGTGCCGAGAGATCGGCGGAAGAGAGAATGGCAAGTTTCATCGAAAAATTGGATCAAGTATTGAACGGTGAGAGATCAGTGACCATAGTGCTGGACGATCCGGCAGGCAATAGCTACGTTCAGAGCTTGTCCGACACGGGAACCGACGAGGGTTTGACGATCACGAAGTACGACAGAACATTCGAACAGAATGAGGAACTCGGATTGAACGACATGAGAGTCGAAAACTACTGAATATAAAAAGAAAATAAACAAATAAACTATCGATATCAAATGTACAAATTTATAAACGTTTTGCAAAAATCTTAATTACTTTATTGTATACTCGGTCAGTTCGGTAATTAATTTCCTCCGTGGCGGTAAGAAAAAGTTGCAATAGTAATTGTTTCAAGACCGAAGCGAAGCGCAATCGAGTGCACTCAGACGATGGGAAGGGCGTCGACTTTTTTCAGAGCCGGAAGTCTCCGCTTCACTTGAGCGCGACACGCTTCGCTGTCCATATTTTCGCATATCGGATTATTAATGAAAAGAACATTGTGAAGATTCGGAATTTCTTGCAGTCTATTGAACTCTGAGCGGACTTTCACTAAATTATTTCTGCAGTAGGAAACTACTGAATACTAGAAGAGAAAAAAGAAGAAACTATCGATATCAAAGGTATAAGTTTATTGACGTTTTGCAAAAATCGTAATTACTTTATTAAATATTCGGTTACTTCGGTAATTAATTTCCTCCGTATTTGTGAGAAGAAGAGTTGCAGCAGTATTTTTTTCAAGACCGAAGCGAAGCGCAGTCGAGTTTACTTACACGATGGGAACAGCGTCGAGTTTGTTCAGAGCCGGAAGTCGCCGCATCACTTGAACGCGACACGCTTCGCTGGCCATATTTTTGCATATCGGATTATTAATGAAAAAAAATCCTGAAGATTCGGAATTTCTGGAAGTCTGTTGAATTCGAACCAGGCTTTCATTAATTTATTTCCCACGAAGAGAACTTTCAGAGCTTTCAGAATATTTGCGCCCTTTATTTTCTCGCTCATGTTTTAGAATATCCACAGCTCCTCCAAATGTTCACCGACAGCTTCGATCACCCGAGAATGTTTTGATGCAACTTTATTGTAATTACTTTATTAAATATTCAGTTTCTTCGGTAATCAATTTTCTCAGTGGCTGTAAGGAAAAGAGACCAATGCAACGGTAATTTTTTCAATCCCAAAGCGAGGCGTACTTTATAATTATACGAGGTCAAATATACTTACACGATGGGAATAGCGTCGAGTTTTTTCAGAGCCGGAAGTCTCCGCGTAACTTGGGCGCGCCACGCTTCGACGTCCATATTTTCGCATATCGGATTATTAATGAAAAGAAGATCCTGAAGGTTCGGAATTTCTTGAAGTCTGTTGAACTCGGACCAGTCTTTGACTAAATTATTTCCCATGTAGAGAACCTTCAGAGCTTTGAGAACATTTACACCCTTTATCTTTTCGATCATGTTGTAGGATATCCACAGCTCCTCCAAATGTTCACCGACAGCTTCGAGACCGGAGAATGTTTTGATGTAATTACGACCCAGAGACAAGACCTTCAAGTTCTTCAGCGAGTCCAGTCCGGTTATCTTCTCGATCATGTTTGTCGATAGCGACAGTTTTCTAACGTGCGAAATGTGTCTTCAGTATTCAGTAACTACCGGCGTATAAATTACGAGGTATTAAGCTAGTACTTGCGGAGAATCTGACCCCACGTATGTTCAGAGAGAATTGAGAGAGGAATTGCGAACACTTCTCGACGGGATAAAAATCTGAAAAAAATCAACCACATGGAAGGTACTGAAAAGATTGATTTTGCATAACAATCATTCCAAAATGTTATTAACAAATTACCGAAATCAAAAAAATTCCCAAGAAATTACCCGGCAACCTACATTTTTTTAATGAAAACGATTTGTTAATTTTTCTGAATAGGTATGAATGTTTCAGAATTTCGTGTAATTTTTGAAAATTGCGTTTTTAGTTTTAAAAAATGTTATCTTAAAAAGTTACACATCATTCTGGAAAAATGCATACGTATTCAAAAAGATTAACGAATTGTTACTGAAAACTGAAAAAATGCATACGTATTCAAAAAGATTAACAAATTGTTTTTATATGAACAAAAAGTTAAGTTGTCGGATTTGTTGAACTTTTTTTTTTTCATTCATTTGTTAATAACATTTTGGAATTATTATTATGTCAAATAAACCTTGTCGGCACCTTCCATATACTTGATTTTTTTTTTCAGATTTTCATCCCATCGGGAAGTGTTCGCTATTCTCTCTCAATTCTCACGTGAGCTCACGTGAGGTCGAACTGTTCGCTAGTACTGCCTTAAAATCTATAGCTTTATGATTACGAAGTACCGACTCGACGTTAACGAGAGCGGCCAAGCTGTTGTCCATTCTGTCGATCGGCGGCCATTGAAATGACAAAATAATTTCTTTCTGCTCGTTCGCGGCCTCGCCCGTTTTTTCCTCCCATCTCTGAATAGCTTCTCGGCACGAAGTCGACTTCGCCTAGCGCGCGGTGATTCCTGATTAGCATTATTGATGTAAGCTTACATGATGTTCGAGAAGAAGATATATTACCATTTATTACAGCGGACAGTTATTATTAGGAGCTATAAATCCGATGGAATAAATTATTCGACTGCCAAAGAGCCAACACATATGCTGTGCAATGGAGCAATGCCGAGATCAAATCTCGATCGTCGCATTTATATTTGTCATGGCCGACGAGTGACGACTCGCCTCGCATCAGCAGTAACACCAAAAATATTGTTACAAAATCGTGACCACTGCTCAGCGAAATTCAGAAATTTCATGAAAATAGAAAATGGTCCGGTAATTTTTTAAATAAAATTTTATTGAATTCATTACATTTTACTACAATAATGAATGACAATACAGAAAGAGAACAATTATTAAAAAAGGGGAATCAAAATTATATGAACAATTTTTTGTAAAATTCAAGGAATTCGCGAAAAATTAAGTGTTGTGAACTAAGGACATTTATATCGAACATTTTTGTACTTCCCTAGCAAGTGGAACGAACGACCGGAATAGTAGCATTAATAATCCTATCATTTTCAGTATCACAGCAATAGCTTTAGATAAGAAATGCCCATTGAAATTACATTCTATGTATATTCATCCTTAATCGGAGACGCGAAGGGGATTGGCCATTGGCTTTTCAAAAGGGATTCCGCATCAGCAATTCCACTTTTACGTACCTCTTCGTATTCCGAAGGATAACCGCATCGTCGGTCAGTAAAAGTGAAGGAGAAACTGCGAGGAGTATGAAGCGGTTTTTAAGAAGTATCAGGTCTTAATCATTCCCCGAGATTAGATCCCGACGACATGTTAACACTATGCCACGTTATGGCAAATTTCAATTTTTGCAACGATCGAAATTGGTTTAGCATATTATCCGGATCCGACGCCTGAAAGCGAAATAGTAACTTTTGAGTGCTTTATAGAATAATTCTTATCTGATCATGTTTTTTTTTTGCTGACAACTAAACAAAATTATAACCGCGATAAACAATAACTATTGATCTTGTGCAAACTATATTTCAAAGTATATTTCAAAGTACATTTCAAAGTATATTTCAAAGTATATTTTAAAGTATGTTTTAAAGTATATTTCAAAGTACATTTCAAAGTATATTCCAAAGTATATTTCAAAGTACATTTTAAAGTATATTTCAAAGTATATTTCAAAGTACATTTTAAAGTATATTTCAAAGTATATTTAAAAGTATATTTCAAAGTACATTTCAAAGTACATTTCAAAGTACATTTCAAAGTATATTTCAAAGTATATTTCCAAGTATATTTCAAAGTATATTTCAAAGTATATTTCAAAGCGCATTTCAAAGTGTATTTCAAAGTGTATTTCAAAGTGCACTTTTTTAACCGTTCCGCGTTCAACGCCTTATCCACGGGCGTCGCACTCGTCGGACGTACGAACAAAAACAAAAGAACGAAAAAAAAAAGAAAAAAAAACTTTCGCGACAAAAGTTTCCACAGTCGAAAAGTCAGATCGGGCGAGTTAGCGAATCCGGACGCGAGGTGTCTCGCGTGTCGCGATCCGATGGCCAATGGCCGCCGCGTAACGAACGCCGTGTGTGCCCGTGTCGGCTGGCTGGCCGCTGACCGATGTACGTTCGCGAGCGTGTCCGTCCGTTTGTCGTTTGATTTTTTCGCTGTCGGTGCGCCACGATAAAATGCCGAACAGGCAGAAAAAGGACAAGGTGCGTTGATCAAGTTGATAAATCGGTGTTTATACACGGCTATCGGTGCTCTCGATATCGCCGTGCGAGCGGTGTGTGTGTGCTCTTTTTTTTTTCTTCTTTTTTTCATTTTTTTTTTTTTTTCGTCTCCACCGTCCTCCCGTGCGGCACACAGGCCCGCGGGATCCAACGGGGGAACAACCCCGGCAGGCTCGGCTCGTACGAACGTAAAAGCGAGGATCCGACCGAACGAGAGGGTGCTCAGCGAATCCGGTCTCGCGACCGGACGTCCGACACCGGATTAATCTTCGCGACACTTAACGCGCTACCTTGCCGCGATACTCTCGCGGGTTTTTTTTTTCAATAAAACCACCCACGACAATGGTACCGTCTTTTCTATTCCATTCTCATTCTCTCACTCGCTTCGCCTGACTACACGCTCGCATCGCAGGCACCTCGTAGAGTAGCGCAAGAACGAGCACTCGCAAACAATCTCGTCCGTTCGTCACCGTGCGAGACGGTTATATTCGTTAGCGGCGTCACCGACCGTCCCGTTTCTATGTTGCAGGAGACGGCGAAGAGCAAGGACAAGGGAAAGAACGGCAAGGACGCCGAGCCCGGGGACGAGGTGAGGTTATACTCGTTTGTCACTCCTGCCATTCGACTTTCGTACTTTTGTCGAGTTTCGCGGCGCAAACACGCACGCACGTCTCTTCGTCGTAAACGAACTCGAGTCGTGCACGACGACGGTTCCAGGCGATGACTGAAGTTGAGATTGTATTTTTTTTTTTTTTTAATCTTTTTTTTTTGTTGTCCGGAGGCAACGGGATTTTTCTACTCGGTCGGTAAATAGCGAAATCCGACGATCTGGCCAATCAGGGATTCGGATTTTTCGAAAGTATTTCAGTGGAGTCGCAGAAACATTGCATCTTAGAGCGTTGAACTGGGAGAGCATGCGTTGCTTGGAGAAACTTTGGTTTGTAAGAACTACTGTCTGATATATTCTTCGCAGAAAGGTCTTGTTGTTATTTGTTGTGTAGATTTTTTTTTTTTTGTCTGTAGCCAACTTGACGTTTCTACTTGGTTGGTAACTCACGAAACCTAGCGTTCCTGATTAGGCATTCGGATTGTATTTCAAAGCAAGTTCGTGGCGTCAGAAACATTGCTTCGTGGGTTGTTAAACTAGGAGAGCGTGTAATGCTCGGAGTAGCTTCGGTTCGTGAGAACCACGGTCTTGTATATTCTCAGCAGGAAGGACTTGTTATGATTTATAGTGTAGGGAATTTTTTATTTTTTCTTTGCCTAAAGCTGACTTGATGTTTTTATTCGGTAGCTGTGTTTTTATTCCGTAGCTCGCAAAATCTGGCATTACTGCCGACTAGACATTCGGATTGTATTTCAAAGTATGTTAATGGAGTCAGAAACATTGCCTCGTAGGTTGTTAAACTAGGAGAGCATGCGTTGCTTGGAGAAACTTTATCTTATTCTTTGCAGAAATGTCTTGGTATGATTTATAGCACAGAGAATTAATTTTTTTTGTCTGAAGCCAACTTGATATATATTTCTACTTCGCTGGTAATCTGGCGCATTTGCCAATTAGGCATTCGGATCAAATTCAAAGTATGTTAGTGAAGTCAGAAACATTGCCTCGTAGGTTGTTAAACTAGGAGAGCATGCAATGCTCGGAAGAGCCATGGTTCGTGAGAACCAATGCCCAATACATTCCGTACAAAAAGGTCTTGTTATCATTTATAGCGTACAGAATTAAAAAATTTTTTTGTCTCTGAAGACAACTTCATGTTTCTACTTGGTTGATAAATCACAAAACCTGGTGTTCTTGCCGATTAGGTATTCGGATTGTATTTCAAAGTATGTTAGTGGAGTCAGAAACATTGCCTCGTAGGTTGTTAAACTAGGAGAGCATGTAATGCTCGGAGGAGCTTCGGTTCATGAGAACCAATGCAATGAGAAATATTTCAAGCAAAAAGGTCTTGTCATGATTTATAGCGTAAGAATTAAACATTTTTTTTGTGTTTAGAGCCAACTTGATGTTTCTACTTGGTTGGTAACTCGCAAAACCTGGCGTTCTTGCCGATTAGGTATTCGGATTGTATTTCAAAGTATGTTAGTGGAGTCAGAAATATTGCCTCGTAGGTTGTTAAACTAGGAGAGCATGTAATGCTCGGAGTAGCTTCGATTCATGAAAACCAATGCAATGAGAAATATTTCAAGCAAAAAGGTCTTGTTATGATTTATAGCGTATAGAATTAAAAAAAAAAATTGTGTCTGGAGCCATCTTGATGTTTCTACTTGGTTGGTAACTCGCAAAACCTGGCGTTCTTGCCGATTTGGTATTCGGATTGTATTTCAAAGTATGTTAGTGGAGTCAGAAATATTGCCTCGTAGGTTGTTAAACTAAGAGACCATGTAATGCTCGGAGTAGCTTCGATTCATGAGAACCAATGCAATGAGAAATATTTCAAGCAAAAAGGTCTTGTTATGATTTATAGCGTAAGAATTAAAAAATTTTTTTGTGTTTAGAGCCAACTTGATGTTTCTACTTGGTTGATAACTCGCAAAACCTGGCGTTCTTGCCGATTAGGTATTCGGATTGTATTTCAAAGTATGTTAGTGGAATCAGAAACATTGCCTCGTAGGTTGTTAAACTAGGAGAGCATGTAATGCTCAGAGGAGCTTCGGTTCATGAGAACCAAAGCAATGAGAAATATTTCAAGCAAAAGTCTTGTTATGATTTATAGCGTATAGAATTTAAAAAAAAAATTTGTCTAAAGCCAACTTGATGTTTCTACTTGGTTGATAACTCGCAAAACCTGGCGTTCTTGCCGATTTGGTATTCGGATTGTATTTCAAAGTATGTTAGTGGAGTCAGAAACATTGCCTCGTAGGTTGTCAAACTAGGAGAGCATGTAATGCTCGAAAGAGCTTCGGTTCATGAGAACCAGTGTAATGAGAAATATTTCAAGCAAAAAGGTCTTGTTATGATTAATAGTGTATAGAATTTTTATATTTTTTGTGTCTGAAGCGAACTTGATGTTTCTACCTGGTTGATAACTCGCAAAACCTGGCGTTCTTGCCGATTAGGTATTCGGATTGTATTTCAAAGTATGTTAGTGGAGTCAGAAACATTGCCTCGTAGGTTGTTATAATAGAAGAGCATGTAATGCTCAGAGTAGCTTTAGTCCGTGAGAACCAATGTCTGATATATTCCGTGCAAAATGGTCTTGTTATGATTAATAGTGTATAGAATTTTTATATTTTTTGTGTCTGGAGCCAACTTGATGTTTCTACCTGGTTGATAACTCACAAAACCTGGCGTTCTTGCCGATTAGGTATTCGGATTGTATTTCAAAGTATGTTAGTGGAGCCAGAAACATCGCCTCGTAGGTTGTTAAACTAGAAGAGCATGTAATGCTCCGAGTAGCTTTAGTCCGTGAGAACCAATGTCTGATATATTCCGCGCAAAATGGTCTTGTCATGACTCGTAGCGTAGAGAATTTTTTTTTTTTTTTCTCCATTCATGACTGAGGTTAGACAGAGTTTGTTTTGACAAGCAGTTGAACGGAGCTTCTGTGTGCGCAGGGTCTGGCTGGCTAGTTACATCAGAAATCCCAGCCACTCGCTGATCTTGCTTGAATTCCAAACAGAATCCGGCTGCGACGGTGCGGGGTGGGGATAATATATTTTGGGATGAGTCAACGGAGGGATGTTTGATAATTTGTAGACATTTGAAAAAAATAAATAAAAATCCAATCATCGCAAAATTAAATCAGTAACTTTGTGTCGCGAATAATTGGGCGTTTTTCGAATTGGAATCAACCGCTTAAAGTGAACGATGTTCTTTCGTGTTCGATTGACGATTTCAAATAATGCACAATTTTCTAAAACATTTTTAAACATATATATTTTTTTTAAATTTAAAACGAACGATTTCTCGTTCTGTTATTTGCTTTGTCTGGTGCTCAAGCGAGGTTCCAACTCGGCTTGTTCTCGACTCGACTCCTAACCTAACTTATCTCATATCATAAAATTTGTACATGACTAAAATAGAAGTAAAATAAATTCACCGTAAGGGTTTTGATGTACGTAAAAAAAAGAGGGTTCTCTTTTTTTTAAAACGTTATTTCTCACCGTTCTAAATTATTCTAAAACGACTATTCGAATTAACTGGTTTTTGAAGACTTTTGGTGAATCGTATTTATTTATCGATTTCCAATCAAAGTATTTCGGTACTGTGAAATAAAAAAACTTTACAAAAAAGAATGTTTTTTGTTTGGCATTCAATAATGTATGTTTCGAGATTTACAAATTGGTTCGTAAATACTAGATGCATTATATTTTACGTCTGACCGATAATTCCGTATCTACTGTTCGTGCGGAGACTAAAACTTAACCATTGAATCTCCAATGTGTGAGCGATGAATCCATTTTTAATGCTGACTAAGAGTTTTCAACAGATGACGTTTCGCATGACACAAAATGCCTATTGCCAAGTTAATTCAAAGGATAACTTTACCGGGTAAATTTCATTTTTAGGTCTGACCAACAAATTCCCGTTTCTACTGTTCGATTAAAAATCTTAGGTTTACATTCCGTATGAATACCGTATGAATAGGTCGTAAATTTAATCGGATGACACCTCGTACGACGCACAATGTTTAATGTCTACTAAATTCAGACGATAAATCTACCGGGTCTTTTTTTCAAAATAATTTAATACAAAATAACGTAAACAAAGTAAAGAAAAAATTTCACGGGTACTCGGCAAATAAATATATGTTTGATTTAAATAAATATTTATTTACATTAGATAAAATATTTATTTGAATTATATCAATAATTATTTGCGTGAAACTCATCAGATAAATTATTTTTCGGGGTGCATTCAATTTCACTAATTAATTCCGCTTTCCGTGTTAGCTTCGCCCAAAATAAATATAGCAAATAGGATGTAACTACTGGTGACAAAAAATGTAACGTTTTGTACTCTTTCAAATAGCTATAAAAAATATTCAAGGAGATTCAGCCGATACGATATATAAATTGAGTTTTACGTTCGGTAATAAATAATTCTATATCCACCGCTCGCTCCGAAGTCTCCGCACCAAGTACAGTTGGAAATAATAATTACTGGAACAGATTTTCTTCGACGTTCTACCATTAATTCCCATTTAAACCGCCGACGAATATATATGATCGGTTTAATTATTTGCGTGATACCCATCAAATAATTTTTTTTTCTGGGACCGTTCAATTTCAATCCCGACCAATAATTTAATAATAATTAATTCTGTTTCTCCCGTTCGCTTCGAAATTTTCGTCCAAAATAAATAAAGCAAACTGGAGGTAACTGTCGGTGACGAAAAATGTAACGTTTTGCACTCTTCAAAATGCCTATAAAAATATTCAAGTACATTAAATGTTTATGAATTATTCGATAAATTCAATTCCAACAAATTCTTCGATAAATTCCATTTCACATCCACACGGATAAAAATAGTTCTGTTTCTCTAACAAAATATAGATCGTTAATAATTTATTGTTGTGGCAGCAAAAATATCTGGTTCCTACAGTTAAATATTTGCTGCCACAGCAAAATATTTTGTTGTCCCTATGTTAAGCAGGTAAATGAGTAATGGCAACAAAATTCTTGCTGACCCAACAGTTTTATTTTTCCTCCGTGCACCAATAAATAATTCCGTATCCGTTCGCCCGAAAGTAAGTAAAATCGAAAATAATTACTGGAACGGATTTTCTCGGACGTCCGTCCAGCAATGCCCGTTTCTACCGCCGACGAATGTACGCCTCGTTGTAACGCGTATCGTGTAGGGGCGACGGGACGATCAGTCGGTAATTACGGTATTAGATTTGTCCCATCGGTGGCGACAATAATATCCAAAAATATTTTGTTGTCCCTATGTTAAGCAGGTAAACGAGTTATGGCAACAAAATTCTTGCTGACCCAACAGTTTTATTTTTCCTCCGTGCACCAATAAATAATTCCGTATCCGTTCGCCCGAAAGTAAGTAAAATCGAAAATAATTACTGGAACGGATTTTCTCGGACGTCCGTCCAGCAATGCCCGTTTCTACCGCCGACGAATGTGCGCCTCGCTGTAACGCGTATCGTGTAGGGGCGACGGGACAATCAGTCGGTAATTACGGTATTAGATTTGTCCCATCGGTGGCGACAATAATATCCTCTCAATGACAATAAAGTAATTTCCCAGAGCTCGCGTGGCGAATGACGAGAGGCTGCGGAGCGCGTTCCCGGGTTCTCATTCGCATAGGTAATACATAACACACACGTACAGTTTGAAGCGGTAATTCCGTGACCTTTTGTAATTAGTTATCTCGGAACGGGTTGCGTAACGCGCGTAATATCTGTACGTGTAGGAATTATTGTTACAGCCGTCGAGTACAAACTACCGTGCAAATGAAGTATCGCGTCGGGTCGTCCGTCCACGAGGATAATAGCGACCGACTTTGCTCGCCGAGTTTAACGCTCTGCACACGCTCGCTGCATACGAGCTTGTGGCAATCGACGGGCGTCGAGGCGAGCCACGCCGGAGATGGCACCACGCGCCCTCGGCCCGTCTACCGGGTGTACCGTTTCGAGTTCGATTTTTCGCTTATTAACGATGCATCAAACATACATTCCCAACCAAAAGTTCAGTTCGATCGGAATTTTAGTACTTCGCGATATGCCAAAAATCTGAAAGAAATCAGCTGTATTAATGAAGACCTTTGATTTTGCATAATAATAATGCCAAAAAGTTGTTAACATATAATTTCAAAAAATTTATTGTGTAAAAAACAATTAGATCATTTTATAATCTTACTTTAAATGAGTTTTTTAATTTTGTACGCCCAGAAAAAAAATTATTTGACGGCCACCGTTTATTTGGTTCAAGTAAAATATTTATTTAAATTAAGTAAATAGTTACTTAAATGAAATAAATATTTATTTAATTAAAATAAATATTTATTTGATTTGAATACTTGAAGCAAATAAACGTTGGCCGTCAAATAAATTATTTTTCTGGGTGTAGATTCATATGAATCTTTACAGAATTGTCTTATATTTCAACTTTTTTTTTCGAAGATTTGAGAAATCGATGTAGAGGCACGAATTTCTTATACGTTCCTGTATCACGATTCCACAGAACACACAAAGAGTTTCGAGGCGTTTGCGCCAACAGTTTCGTGGTTATAACGTTAAAAAAAACTTAAAAATGAAAAATTAAAAAATGTAAGAAAATTCGGAAAAAAAATCATGTGGCTTCTAGAAAATCGACGAATTCATTTGAAAAGAGAAAAGAAAGGTTTGCTGATTATTAGTTGAACAATTATCTTTAGCGATTTGATAATAGCTTTTGACATTGTTATTATGCTAAATTAATGTTCTTGGCTTCTTGGTTAAAAAAGTTGATTTTTTAAAGATTCTTGTACTATTAGGAAATTTTCAAATTCTCACTAAATCCCACTTTTGGCTGGGCATGTATGTGTGATACAATCTTAAAATCTTCCCGGGAAAAACTCGCGTATGTGTTAAATTATATGTAGAATTAAACGAAAAAAAAAAAACATTTTCGGTAGCCGACGCAATCGAATCGCCCGACGACGTTACAATAAAAAGAACGAGGCGATTCGCCCCGTAGAATCGATGTTTTGTCTGCCGTCCCCCAACACGCCCGCTCGAACGGAGCAGTTGCTTTATCGCATAGTCGCTACCCTTGAAATTCTATCTGCGCATATCGATGTATATAGACGACGATGCGCTCGATGCTCGGAGCTCCGACTTTTTCGAAGACTCGAATCTGCAACTCATTTATGCCGTTTAAAAAGTTAAAGTTTCGGCTTCTCGTGCATAGACTAATCGGAAGTATTTATGCGCAACGAATTTTTCGATAGAACGCTACATTGCGTTCAAAAAATGGTCCAGACACTGCACATTACGTCTTTTATTTAGTTTATTGTGGTTGCCGAACTTTGCTTTCGTTCTTGGGTGGGAAATCTCTTAATTTTTGCTTCCTCATGGAAAATATGGTTTCGTCCGAAAAAAACAAAATCGAGATTTTATTGTTGGAGCACTTAAAATATCGATCGATTCTGGGCCTTTACAATCGCTGTAGCTTGCGAACGCTTTGAATCAGCTAATTACAATTTGGTACACAGACTTTGTCCTATCTCTTTGTTCAGTCAAATTTTCATGAAAATTGATGCCTGATTTGAGATTCTAAGAGATTTTAAATTCTTAAAAAATGTCGTGATAATTAGAGCTATAATCTTAAATGTGCGCACAGATATAAAATATCGGTTAATTGGTATTGAATTTTATCGAAATCCATTTAGACTATTCAAGCAGTTAGCGTAGTAGTTAAAATGTTATGAAATTTGGAGTTTTTTTATGATAAAAAATGCTCCAATTAGTAAAGATGAAGTTCTTGGCCTCAAATTTGGAAGGTGCATGGATTGACGCTGCACAATGTTTGATATTACATTTGGCAAAAGTGGATCGAACCGTTTGAACTTGATAATATTTTGATTTTTTTTGAACATTTTTTATTTCACATCCGACATGCGTTTTCGCTTCAAATATCGTGGTAGAAGTAGAATTAGTTGCAGATTGATAATGAGTGAAATAAAAATTATAAATTTGTTCGAAACGGCGAGTCACGGACATGTTATTTAACGAATGTTCACAATAAATTGCGATCACTTTCGCCCATTCAAGTTAAATATTATAAGCATATTTCCCTCCATGAAGAGTCCAAAATTGTTTTAAAAAATTTCTCGTAGAGAAATACTGTCCGCAAAACGGTAAAAAGTAGAGAATCCCTGTGCAAATTACTTTGAGTTTTATTTAATTGATAAATAAACAAAACCCTATTTACATATAAAAAAAAATTCCACAAAATGGAATCTCCGGGCAAAGTCATTAAATTGTTGAAAATTAGTTTACACATTTTTAAAGCATGGTAAGAAAATACGCCCATTTGGGGACCATTTGTGGATCTTAAAATGATGAACATTCATAGGTGTTAACCAAAGAGCTGAAATTCATAACAACAATATCCATTGATTAAACAACCGAGGCCGGACACAAAATATATAGCTACATATTACGCTTCATATCGGTTCGAACTTCCTGGCCCTGACCATAACACATCACAGAGGTTTTAATAGATCGGCTTATGCGTCGCCAATACCGGAAAAAAATAGTTCGCGATCCATTCGATCCGAAAGCGTCTGCATCATGCAGTCTCCGTAGCTCGGCGGTACTTGCGAAATGAAAAATAACTATCGCCATATAATGACGCGTGTGAGCGCGTGTGTGTACCGTGTATAACATGCAACGATATTCGCCGTTTCCTCGCCCCCGCTGTCCGTCGTGGCCCGCCCAGGGTCTATTTCAAGTTGCATGCAAATAGAAAGCACGCTAATAATAATATATGCCACTGCATTCCGGGCGGTACGAAGCGGACGAGCCGCTTTTTCGATTTTTAAACGCGAACCGAAGATTCGACCGCGCGAACTGACGCACGCATCACGCGAACATTCACTGCTTCATCATGGAGGACAATACGGTTTCGTCCGAGAAAAACAAAATCGAGATTTTATTGTTGGAGTACTCAAAATAGTCTAAAACGTCGAAAAATGTGATTTTTAGCTGGCGAACGGATATGTATGCGATCGATTCCGGGCCTTTACAATCGCTGTAGCTTGCGAACGCTTTGAATCAGCTATTTGCAATTTGGTACACAGACTTGGTCCCATCTTTTCGTTCAGTAAAATTTTCATGAAAATTGATGCCTGATTTGAGATTTTAAGAGATTTTGAATTCTTAAAGAATGTCGTGATAATTAGAGCTATAATCTTAAATGTGCGCACAGATACAAGATATCGATTAATTGGTATTGAATTTGATCGAAATTCATTTAGACTATTCAAGCGGTTAGCGTAGTAGTTAACATATTATGAAATTTCAAGTTGCATGCAAATAGAAAGCACGCTAATAATAATATATGCCACTGCATTCCGGGCGGTACGAAGCGGACGAGCCGCTTTTTCGATTTTTAAACGCGAACCGAAGATTCGACCGCGCTAACTGACGCACGGATCACGCGAACATTCACTGCTTCCTCACGGAGGACAATACGGTTTCGTCCGAAAAAAACAAAATCGAGATTTTATTGTCGGAGTACTTGAAATAGTCTAAAACGTCGAAAAATGTGATTTTCAGCTGGCGAACGGATATGTATGCGATCGATTCCGGGCCTTTACAATCGGTGTAGCTTGCGAACGCTTTGAATCAGCTATTTGCAATTTGGTACACAGACTTGGTCCCATCTTTTCGTTCAGTAAAATTTTCATGAAAATTGATGCCTGATTTGAGATTTTAAGAGATTTTGAATTCTTAAAGAATGTCGTGATAATTAGAGCTATAATCTTAAATGTGCGCACAGATATAACATATCGATTAATTGGTATTGAATTTGATCGAAATTCATTTAGACTATTCAAGCGGTTAGCGTAGTAGTTAACATATTATGAAATTTCAAGTTGCATGCAAATAGAAAGCACGCTAATAATAATATATGCCACTGCATTCCGGGCGGTGCGAAGCGGACGAGCCGCTTTTTCGATTTTTAAACGCGAACCGAAGATTCGACCGCGCGAACTGACGCGCGGATCACGCGAACATTCACTGCTTCCTCATGGAGGACAATACGGTTTCGTCCGAAAAAAACAAAATCGATTTTTTATTGTTGGAGTACTTAAAATAGTCTAAAACGTCGAAAAATGTGATTTTTAGCTGGCGAACGGATATGTATGCGATCGATTCTGGGCCTTTACAATCGCTGTAGCTTGCGAACGCTTTGAATCAGCTATTTGCAATTTGAGATTTTAAGTGATTTTGAATTCTTAAAGAATGTCGTGATAATTAGAGCTATAATCTTAAATGTGCGCACAGATATAAGATATCGATTAATTGGTATTGAAATTGCTCGAAATTCATTTAGACTATTCAAGCGGTTAGCGTAGTAGTTAACATATTATGAAATTTCAAGTTGCATGCAAATAGAAAGCACGCTAATAATAATATATGCCACTGCATTCCGGGCGGTACGAAGCGGACGAGCCGCTTTTTCGATTTTTAAACGCGAACCGAAGATTCGACCGCGCGAACTGACGCGCGGATCACGCGAACATTCACCGCGATCGATATTATGGCCTGGGATGGGATTCTAATGGGTATGAATTTTTTTTTTTTATTTGCCCTGGCTTCGCTGAGCTCTCGAGTACGCGGACCCCAAATGAGACGCGTCAACCGACCGACCCTCGTGGCACACGTACAAACATCCGGAACGTACGAGCTTGACCCGTCCCTGTCAGTTCGCTGGCTTTACTAGCGTACGCGTGGCTAGTTGCGATATGCAAATTTGGCTCTGGATTTAAAAAAAAAGAACTAAAAAAAAAGAACGAGAGAAATTGGAGCGCAGAAGTTTTTGAACGGTTTTCTGTAGTTTCAAATCGTTTTTGGGAATAATTGAATGTGTATGGGGAATAATTGTGATTTCCAGCTAATTTGGGAACGTCTTAAGGTGCTGCAAAGTCACACTCGTCAGAAAAAGTTTTTTCGCACTAGTGTCGAAATGTACTAATTTCGTCACAAATGCACAAAAACTCCGCCTTTTTATGGCGTAGAGTAGCAAAAGCGCGCGAAAAAGTGACTCTTAAAAAAGTGTGCGAAAAAGTAGCTGGAGTGTTAAAAAACTATGCGCAAAAGTAACTAGTGTGATCCGCGCATGCGCAGTATTTTTCTCGCACGCCTTACTAAAAAGTTTCATTTTCGCTGCGCGTCACAGGCTCGAAAAGTGGGACTTTTTGTGCATGTGTTACAAAAAATTAATTATAGTTTTTATTACCAATAGCGATATTTCATAATCTGAATGCGAACGTGAATTGTTGTTCACTGCGTCGGTCAATTCTGCGATGGTGAAAATTTTTTTCATTCATCAACCAGTCTGCAATATGAATGCGGCATTTGTGATAGTTTTTGTTACCGATGGTAATATTTCGAATACTCTTAAGACGAGATTAAACACGCGAGGCCGTCGCTTGTGAGCGACGATAAAAAAAAAATATGACATGAGGAGGGCGCAGGTGCGACGGACAGGATGTTTAGCCCCTTGCGAAGGGTTAATAAGCATCACTCATGGAGATCCGTGCGTAATGCATATGACACACGGAGTAGACAGTTGTACGCCATTCAGTTGCCATTGAGTACCGCGGTCCAGCGAAGTACCTGCTACACGTCGCGGAATCTAAAAAAATACTTACATTTTTTTCAACTAAATCATTGTCTTTATAAAAAAAATTTTAATACATTTTCTTTTTTTAATAAATAATTTTTTTATACATATCCTTTATTAATAAACAATTTTTGTATTAAATATTTTTCTTATAAATACAGTAGAACCTCGATTATCCGAACCCTCTGTTATCCGAACTACCGCTAGTTCGGATAAAGTTTCTATTATCCGAACAATTGCGCGAAATTCTCGTATCATTTACATTGTTGCGCGTCAATACATTGTTAGACGCTATAAACAACAAGCCAATTTAAGAACGCTCGAGCTCGCATAGACTCACACAGCGGTACCGTAAATGCACGCCAGACGTATGCACAGGATTTATCAGTTTCTCAGCCGAGCAAATACGCACGTATTCAAAATTTATTTTCGTTAATCTCGTAACTGGTCTCGTAGTTTGGTGCGTGATGGATTCAGCGTCTAGTCCTTCGACCTCTAAGCGTAAGCATAATGTACTTAAGCCGGAAAAAAATTCGAAACGCTTTCGAAACTCGATAGGGGAGAGATGAGCACATTGCTATCGGGCTCGTATGATATTTTTAAGTTAACGATCTCTGACATTGAAAAAATTTGGCTGCGATAAGACGTACAACTCTCTTGCGCCAAACGAACAATCGAGGAACTACTGTATTTTTTTTTTTTTAATAATGAGAAGTGATGGGTGTACATATCGAAGAAAAACATTAAACGCGTAATGAAATCGAGAACGATAAGTGGCCACGTGTGCCTCGAAGTTGGGCACGTCGTCAGCGAGATCTCAGAGCTCTCAAATTTTCGCAGTGGTCGGAGCTGCCAAACTACAATAACAATCTCTGTCTCTCCCTTACACTCTATGCTTTCCGCGTCGCAACATCAAAGCTGGACAATACTGTGACAAACAGTTTTCTAAAAATACAACTCGCGCCACGACGTCTTACATACATCTGACCGCGTTCATCTATCATCTATTACCTAGCTGAATTTTTGCAGCGTTACATCGGGGCTTGGTAAGGTCCCGAAAAGACCCCATCAGGCCCCGATGAAACGCTCTAAAATATACACCCGTTCATAAATCGTCGCAAAGAAGAAAGTGAAACGTTCGACATCTGAGCATTGTCCGTTTATTTGCTATGCAGTGAATTACATTCATCTTGCGAAACGAAGTCTTATTAATTCATAATATGAAGGCAATTTGTTTTTATTCGTCTGAATATATTTTCGGAAATATAGCGGGAAACGATCCAGAATAATAATTTTGAAAAAAATGGTTTTGGAAAGGAACGACACATGAAAAATTTAATTGGAAAAGAAGGACACAAAATTACATCAAATTATTATAATATTATTATTATAATCAAATTATTATAATAATGATATCAAAATTACATTATTATATAATTATGTTGCACTTTCTAATCTCTCTTCTAAAGTTTTTCTAATCTCTCGCTCTCAGCGACGCGCGCTTATATTTCAGATTCATCGAACCATTCATCTGCTGAATCTTAGTAACACTTCTGTCACTAAAAGATCATAGACACCTTATAATTTTCAGTGACTGTTTCGACGACCATTTTGAAACCAATGTTAAATCGAATATAAACAATTGCTCAATTGTCGTTGGAGACATATTGAAATAGTACATTACGACACTAGTGCGAAAAAACTTTTTCTGACGAGTGTTGCAATCACACAAGTTAAAAAAATGTTTTGCACACGAGTGTCGTACAAAATTTTATGGCACAAAGTGTTAAAAAGGGGTCACAGCTGTTTTCCCGCCGAGTGAAATAAAAAAATGTATTACATCCTTGGACATTTTATCACACGCTAGAGTTATCGGTATGGAATAAATTTTAACTCGGCCGCCAGTGAATAAATTCCGGAACGAAAGGGCGAGCTACATCAGACCTTCATCCATAAAAACAATCTAAATCTCATGTTTACATAGAAAAAAGAGATATGGAGTTTACATTTAATTGAATGTATCTGAGTAACACGCGACTCCAATTACCCAGTGACATCAACATATACACGTTACCATGTGTATTGTCCATCCAATTCAGAAATCGATTGCCTATACCTTCGTTGTGTTTTTTTTATGTTCTGATTCCATGCAAAGTACGCAAGGAGAGAAAGCATTGTAATAGAAAAAACGGAATCTCAAATTGTTGTCTAGAAACATGTTTTGCAAGTTTCAGAATGCAAAAAGAGCATTTTGCTGTCGGTCTGGCTGTCTGCCCGTTCGTCTTTACACTGAGGAAAAGAAATGATTGGATTAAGCAAATGCGCGGTGACAAACGTTCAAAGGTGCAATCGGTTGGTACAACAGAAATGTTCATTTCAATCGACAAATTTTGAATAAATTGAAGCAAATAAACGTTTAACAAAACGATGCTGTATTTGTACCAAACAAATAACAGCTGTGAACGTATTTCACAGCGACTTTCGGTTAATCCAACCCATTTTTTTTTCTCCGATCTGTCCCGTCTGAAAACAGAATAACTTTCGAAAGACCGTCGGATCGCAACGAAACTTGCGGTTTTTATGTATGTTTTATGATTTTTACGGGTGTACAAATGATAACGTAAAAATCATAGAACAAAGAATGGCTTCTACCATACAAAATGTAGTCTTGGTATTGAATTTTGAATTAATTCATCCGCACTGAGAGAAGAATCTAGTAAAACCTACCGATCATCTAAGAGAAATTACCATAGCACATAGTAGTAGGGAACCAGAGCGCCACCTATGGCAGAAAGTCTAAGATTGTCCAAGAATTTTTACCGTAATATCTAAAAAAAATTCTTATAAATCTGGTACTTTCTACCATAAGTGGTGCCCTAGTGCCCTACCACTATGTGCTACGGTAATATTTTTCAAGCGATATAGTCGTTTTACTAGATTCTTTTCTCAGTGCTTCCTTTTCAATACTTTGCTACAAAAGGGGGAAACAAAATTATTTAAAAAAAGTCAAAAATAACGTTCAACAGATATTGTCAAAAAATCGTAACAAAACAATGTTTGTTGTGCGAACAGACAGACTCACGCCGAGGGAATAAAAAAAAACTAGTGCTTACAGTAAATATTCTTGTCTACGATTACCTCACAAAGTCACTCGAGTAAGATAAAAAAACGAACCATCGATACCAAAAAACAAAAAGTGCATTTAGTGGAACATGGATGCAGCTTTAATGCTCGCAACTCTCGGACGAAATGTCTTAAGGTAGCTATGTCGGTACGCCGGAGTCATAGACATCAGCGTCGCTATGACATAAAAAGTTAATTACATGTGGTACTTTGTCTGCATCGACAATATTATAAAAAAATAATAAGGTATCTATGAAAATGTTCGCAGTTAGATTGAACCGATTATTTATAAGCAGATTATTTGTTGAGTGTGAATTTTACGTAATTTTCACGACAATTAGGTCAGGTAACGCAATTTGGCCCAAAATCGTGCACTTTGCACCCAGAAAAATAATTTATTTGACGACCATCGTTTATTTGATTTAAATAAATATTTATTTCAATCAAATAAATATCTATTTCAATCA
Source organism: Amblyteles armatorius (assembly GCA_933228735.2). Lineage (NCBI taxonomy): Eukaryota > Metazoa > Arthropoda > Insecta > Hymenoptera > Ichneumonidae > Amblyteles > Amblyteles armatorius. Next base: position 1,812,161 of record OW121696.1, on the reverse strand, counting down.
AATAAACATTTATTGAAATCAAATAAATATTTATTTAAATCAAATAAATATTTATTTAAATCAAATAAATATTTATTTAAATCAAACAAATATCTATTTAAATCAAACAAAGATTTATTCAAATCAAATGAATATTTACTTGAACCAAATAAACGGTGGCCATCAAATAAGTTATTTTTCTGGGCGCGAGATTTGGTACAAGTAAAATTTGATAGTCAAATTACAACATCTCAAAAATGTATCCTCGTAACTTCGGATCGCCTTCGCCTCCAACTACCTCAATGCATTTAAAAAAAAAAATAAAAAAAATGTAACGTTCCTCGCTGCACGAGCGAGCCGGTGTAGCGGCCGGATCAAGCGCGTATTCTGCGCGACGCACGTAAGCGAGTGACCGGCCGAAGGTCCGCGGACGGTTGATGCAACGAAAAGAGAGCCCGAGTCTCGCGGGCTCGGTGACAGTACAGAAACACGGAGAGCCTCGCGAAGCGGAGGGCCCCGTTCCGCGGCGTGCGACGCAATACGCCATTCAGGGACACGGATGCATAGGCAGGCGGGCGATATCACGAGGCATCGTTGCCAACGGCGAGAGCGTGTACGGTAGAGGCGCGAGTCGGGAGCCGCGCGTTTCTTCGATCCTCGCCGTGCACGACGCGCTAAACGAATCGATCGATTGACGACAATTATCGGCACCTCTCTCGACCGTCGTCGGCCGGACGACGGATCGAGCGCGGAGCAACGATTCGACGATCCAGTGCACGGCCAGGAGCGCGACTTGTCGCGCGGTTCTTTTCGTCTCCGCGCCGCTTCTCCTCCCGCGAGGCGCGCGGACGAGATAACGATCCGAACCGACTGCCATCGAGAGAGAGGCGGGTCGTCGAGGTGGGAGAGAAAAAATTAAGATCCGGATCGATAAGGATCGATAAAGATAATCCGCGGTAGATCGGAGAAGCGGTGTGCGGTTCGAGCGCGTCGTCTTCGAATACACGGGAATAGGCAAATTTTGTGCATGCACGTATCGTATGTGCGTCGAAGTCGCCCGATCGTGCGATTGATCCGGACTCGGGCCGCGAGAGAGTCGTTCGAGAGCTCCGCGCGCGCCGTCGATATTTTGTCTCGTTACGCGGCCCGTCGCTCCGACGTCGCGTATTATTTTTAAGGTCGGAAGATTCGAGGAGAGAAAAAAATAATAATAAAGAGAACAGCGGCGCTGGTGGACGACACCGACGGATCCGGACGGGCATTTGCTGGGACAATCGGAAGATATACAATGATAGCCGGGGCGCCTCGCCACCACCGGTCGCCACCGATCCCTCGCCAAAACGTGTCGCAAGTGATTCGATTCTCGGTCACGAGCGTGATAGTCGCTCTTATTATCGTCGGTAACGCCCGACGACCTTGCATCGGCGCGAGCATCGCGAGGAAGAAAAGATTCGGGCTTTCGAGGATTACGTCGATACGCCTGTGACGATCTCGATCGGCCGTCGCGGATTCGACCGTTTCGACGCGAAATAGAATCCCATCGTTGGATCTCTTCGGATTTACTGATTTGATGGTCGTTTTGTGATATACGAATGTATACACGTTAACTTGGAACTTGTTAACTGGGACGTTGATGAGGTCGGACTTGGATCGTCGCTCGGTTAAATTGTTTACTCGGGAAAAGAAGTCGGTATGGTTGAAGATTGGTGAACGAAAGTGCGCGACTTCGCCATAACGAATTGAAAAATTGGCGCCTTCGAGGATTCCGTCGATGAGCTTGTGAAGATCGATCGGCCGTCGCGGATTCGACCGTTTCGACACGAAATAGAATCCCATTGTTGGATCTTTTCCGATTTCCCAATTTTATGGTCATTACACGATATATAAATTATATACATGTAAATTTTGAACTTGTTAACTGGGACGTTGAAGAGGTCAGACTTGGATCGTCGCTCGGTTAAATTGTTCACTCAGAAAAAGACGTTGTTACGGTTGGAGATTGGTGAACGAAAGTGCGGGACTTCGCCATAACGAATTGAAAAATTCGGACCTACGAGGATTTCCTCGATGAGCTTGTGATGACCGATTGTCCGTCGCGGATTCGACCGTTTCGACACGAAATAGAATTTCATCGTTGGATCTCTTGGGATTTACTAAACTTATGGTCATTACATGATATATAAGTTATATACATGTAAATTTTGAACTTGTTAACCGGGACGTTGGAAAGGTCCGACTTTGATCGTCGGGCGGTTAAATTGTTTACCCAGAAAAAGACGTTGGTACGGTTGGAGATTGGCGAACGAAGTGCGCGACTTCGCCACAACGAATTGAAAAATTGGCGCCTTCGAGGATTCCGTCGATGAGCTTGTGACGATCGATTGTCCGTCGCGGATTCGACCGTTTCGATACCAAATAGAACCCCACTGTTGGATCTCAAGACGCTCCGGATTTATAAATTGTACAGTCATCTTGTGATACACAAACATATACATGTAAACCCGGAACTTGTAAACTGCGCAGGGAACGTTGGAAAGGTGCGCCTTGGTTCATTGCTCGATCGATTGTTTACGGAAGAAAAGACATTGGTAGAAGTGCGCGGCTCCGCTATAACGAATGGAAGTTCACAACGGATGTTCCGGTGACGCTGGGTTTGCCAGAAGACGTCTTGAGACGATGAGGCTAGCCAGATCGGAAGTCGAGAAACGCTCGCGAAGAACGAAGGACTGAGTTAGCATTGGAGTTGTTGGGGCGAATCGGAATCATCGTTGGCGATGAGTGTCTGAAGTTGGGTCGCTGAGCCGATCGTGATCGAGCGGAGTGCGTTGCCGCCGTAAAACGCCAGACTCGGATCATTCACGGAGACGATCGGAGATCGCGCAGAACAAGATGCAGGGATTCAGCAGCCTCGGTTTGAGCAACGTCTTCAAAAAGAAGGCAGGTTTTTCGATTGAGAAAACAAAATGACGACTCGACGACGATGAGACGGATTCGTCAACCGTTTTGACGTTGTCGAACGGGCGTAAAAAATTGTCCCGATGCCAAGACGACGCGAGATAGACGATCCATCGATAAGATAGAAGAAACGGCGCGCGATCGCGCTGCGCCAAATCTTGTGACGATAATCCGTGAAAGCGCTTATCTGCGGGGCGGTCGTAGGCAACTCGTTTGTATCTATCTGGGACACTAGTTGAATCGGGATTACACATTTTATGCTCGATGATTCGTCTTGGTCGATACGTAGTTTTTCCTGTTAGGGCGGAACGGGAGAAAACGGAGTTGGTGATATTTCGGACAAATGAAATTGCGTTTTAAGGCATCTATATATAATAGCTTACGATCTATCGATAAGATAAAGGAAATTGCGCGCGATCTTGCTATGCAGAATCTTGTGACGATAATCACTTGAAGATCTTATCCGCGGTCGGTTGTAGACAGCTCGTTTGGATCTATCTGAGACTCTAGTCATTTTGTAGTCATTTTGTAGGGACAAAATGGAGTTATTAATGTTTTGGCCAAAAGAAAATTAGATTTTCATGCGTCTACACATGCACTGGGAGAAGAATCTAGTAACTATGCCTAGTAAAGGTGGCACCGACGTTTTTTGTCCACAAGTGTCCATAATTCCTTTCTTGTTCATTCTATTAAAAAAAATGTTGCCCATTTTACAAAAATGTTTATTAATTTTAGAATTGTTTTGTAAAATTTATAAGAACAAGTTGTGGACGTTTGCGCACAAAAAAAGTTTATGAAAAGTTCAAATCTTTTAGACTGTCTGACTATATATATCGCTTGAGAGATATTATCATAGCACATAGTAGTAGGGAACAGGGGCGCCACCTATGACAGGAAGTACCGGATTTAAACGAATTTTTCTTACACATTATAATAAAAATTCTTGGAAAATCTGGGACTTTTTTGCCGTAGGTGGCGCCCTAGTTGCGGAGTACCATGAGCTATGGTAATTTTTCGTAGATGACCGGTACTTTTTATTATATCCGTCTCTCAGTGCAGCTTCCGATCTATCGATAAGACAGAAGAACCGGCGCGCTATCTTGCTGTGCCGAATCTTGTGACGATAATCCATGACAGCGTTTATTCGCGGGTCGGTAGTAAGCAGCTCATTTGGATCTATTTGAGACTCTAGTCGAATCGGGATTATATATTTGGCTTGATGATTTTCTTGATCTTAATCGATATACACTTTTTCCTGTCAGTGTAGAGCGGGATAAAACAGAGTTATCAATATTTCGGGGATCATTAAACAACGAAAGGCTTCATATCGAATGGAGGAAACTGTCTCGTTATGTCCCGCTTGTAGCTACACTTTTTTAAATTCTATTGTTACATCGATTTTGTTCTTAATGAATTTCCACGCAAGGGTTAACCATTATTCGATCGAGTTATCGAATTGATGAAACAATATAATTCGATTGAGAAAACTACAAACGTACCAATATCGTCCATAAACTTGGAGTTGAGCCATTAAACTTGTAACGGAAATCTGGTACGAGTTACATACTTGATTATATTTGACTTATTATTTTTGGAAAGAGTCCAGGGTGCTTTCTTGTTTAAAGTGTTCCGCAAGACGGAGTCCTAATGTGACATAAATAACTTTAATAGAACTAGTATGATACAAATTTTGAGTGTCATATTACAACTAGATGTATCCTCTTAAGGTCATGTGAAAGATGTACCACGTGACATATGAGTGCGAGAGAGATGCATTTTTTTGAATCAATGCCATTTAAAACCGGTTGAATTTTCGGAGAAAACGGAAGCATCATCGGACGCGGTATTGAATTGTGCATCCGCTAATGCTTTTTTTCCCGAAAAGTCTACGGTCTCTGAATCGCATACATTACAGATTTTGGTTACCGACTGAGTGGTTTCACATGTCCTTAAACGCGTGTGATAAAGTCTCAGTCGGTAACAAATTGGTTTCCCAATTTTTTCCGCAATTATAAATATTTCGGTCAACAGGAAATTAGGTTTTCATGCATCTATATATAGCCCACAAAACATAGCCCATACATATGGGCTATATGGCCCATATAAAGCCTATATATATGGGTTTTCTATATATAGCCCACGACAACCTAATTTACTTTTGTCCGAAATGTTAACAGTCGCGAAGAATATAGGGAAAACGATTTGTTGCCGACTGAGTCCGTATCACATGTCCTTAAGGGGAAGTGAAATGTCGCGGTCGGTAATGAAAACTGTAATGAACTTTTCTCAAGGATGCTAATTTTTTTGAGGAAAAAGCAAATTCGAGCCGGATGCACACGGTAATTTCGCATCCGGCCCGAATTAATCTTGTTCTCCAAAAAATTAGCACCCTTGAGAAGAGTTCATTATAGTTTTCATTATCGACCACGAAATTTCACTTCCCTTTGAGCGTGTAAGACACGTTCTCAGCCTGTCTCTCTCGCTCCGCCTAGAGCGCCACTGATGCTATCTCTCTCGCACTCCACAGTGTTTCACACGCTCTTAAGGTCTCAACCAATATTTGACTTTTCAAATATTCCCATAGGGCGCATTGGTCTCATTAGTCCCGTAGGGCTAAATCTCTTTAGATATCAGCCCTATGGGACTAGATATCGAATGCAGCGATCAAATTATGCCCCGCCGAAGCAAAGCTTGTGTAATGCTTACGAACATGCTTGTGAATAATTGCAACGTGAACGGCCAAGTTTACTGTGTGCCTGGCGTAAATTTACAATGTATATATTACAAATGCACGCTTCATTGAACATAATATTGAGCTTGTGCAGTGTACGCTAAATATCTGTAATTCGTTCGACGGTATCTACGCTTTTGCACGCGGCGAAAACACGTTGGCGAGTATAGTTGTTTTGCAGCGAGAAAAATCGAAGCGATTTATCGACGAATTTTTTTTTGATTAACCTTTACTGGAATTACTGTGATACTCAACACAAATTCAGTGGAATATCACGATTAAAAATAATCGTGTTTATACAATAATATGTCAGTGGTTACTGTGCCGCTTTATTCGTGTGGACCCAAATTTGCATAGTGCCCACGCTATAAGTAACTTTCATATCGCTCATATCGCTACAAAAATTGAATAAAAATGGCCCAGCATTTAAAACGCAAATTTTACTTCACTAGTATATTCACAAAAAACGGAATAGGCAAAAAAATTAAAAATAGTAATATGTCGTTCTTGAGCGTACGATTTTTCAATCGGTAGGTGGTTGCAAAAGATTACATAATTCCCTATATTTAATCTGTATGATCTAAAATGCAATATTTTTGCATAAAGCCAATCTTTAAATCACTCAACTTTGAATATTAATAGCTTCTGAATGGTAAGCCAGTGAAAACTTTGGAGTTTCGTGGAAGTGCTACTAATAAACGTGCTGCAAACATTTTTCAAGTTAGCGTACAGTGAAAAATATGCCCGATGCAGATCCACTCAAACTTAACATGATGATTATTGTGGTTGATAAATTGATTCAAATTTTTCACCGTAAAAATGTAATTACTTTTGATAGTGTTCGCGCGTATATTCGGAACAGTGAGAATTTCGTCACGCGTCGATTTCTTCTCGAGAGGATAGCCGGTGTAGTCGTTCAGAGGAACGCCCGAAGTCCTCAATGTTTTAGAGCTCGTACGCAGGGAGAGGAACGTAGGAAAAATAAATCTTATGACACTCGCGGGTTATGAATAACAAAAGGGGTAACTCTTTATTGAGAAAAGTAACACTCGTATTCGCGCAAGCTTAGAACCGCGATCACTGTCCAAGGCGGAAAACGGGACTCGACTCCAAATCCGATCAAGAAGATCGATCATCGGTCGCGAGACCAACGTCGAGGCACGCTCTTGACCACGGTGGTCGTTACTCTCCGCGTCGGAATTCGACGTTGCCCGGACTTTTACGAAAAGCCCGAACAGATAGGAATGTTACAAACACATAAAATAAAATGTTGACTTTGTCAACATTTAACATTTGTTAAAATGTTGACATAAAATATTGGCTTTTAAAAAAATTGTAAAAAAATTAGTTCGCTGCGAGAGATTCTATTTACCGCTCGGGACAATTCACTTGCTGCAAATGGGTTTTCTTGCGTCGAATGGATCTTTTTTGAGAGTGCATTTTTCGATCTCACGAACTGAGGCTTTAATATTTTGTTTATATATAGGAATAGGAATTAATATTGTGTGATATCCGGTAATACTTAACACGATGGTTATTGTGGTCGATGGAATTGATCCAGATCTTTCACTGTAAAAATGTCTTTACAGTTTAAAGAAATGTTATAAACCCGTACATAAAATGTTGACTTTGCACTTTCAAAAAAGTCTAAAAAAATTCGTTCCGTGCGGGAGAGTTCTGTTTAATGCACGAGGGATTCTTTTTACCGTGAATGAAAATCCACTTGCTGCGAATGGATCCTCTTGCATCAAACGGATTATTTTGGGAGTGCATTTTTCTATATAACGAACTGAGACTCTAATATTTTAGTTATATATATGAACTGGAATTAATGTAATGCAATGCACATGTGAAATTCGAAATTTGCATCTCCATGTTAAACACATGGAGATGCAAATTTCGAGACCCCGCACGTACGTAATGAAGGGACATATTATTCGAGCAAGGTTTCAATGATGAAGTCAAACTCACCGACTCATCGGGTAAATATTGAGACAAGCCTGAATAGACTCCCGTGGCTAAACATCGAAATTTTACGCAGGACATTTTCCAGTTAATTGCCTATATTTACCAGTTCGAGTTTATCTTTAAACTGCCATCAGAGTCTGCAAACTCGTCTCTTTGTTTCTGAAATTAAAAATTGTCGAGAAAGAAAACCGCACGCTTGTTACGCGCGTTGCTACATTTTTTATATAATTATTTATTGTTATTTATCAGTGAAAAAGTTGTTTATTGTCTGAAGTGAATTATTCGAGCGGACGTATGATTATCCAAACACCGCGGATCGACCAGTGTTTAATTTGAATAATGGAGACGAAGTCCGATGTTCGGAATCGATTAACCGTAGCACATTAATTTTTGAATTAATTTCGATAATTGTATGTTTTCGTGTTTCGTTGCAGAGCAACAAAGTGGCCGGTGGATCGCCGGGAGGAAACGCACCGCCGCCGCCGACTCTGATCAACAAGATCAAGTACCAACCTGGTGGACCGGTAATAAAGAAGGACAAGCGGCAGAGCAGTTCGAGATTCAACATCTCGAAGAATCGAGAACTTCAGAAGCTCCCCTTCTTAGCCGGTGAGCTAAACGAGTTTCAATTTACGAAAGTCGTGACACAAATACGGACTCAGTGTTCGAAATTTTCATTCTCGATACTTTCCAATGCACTGGAAAAAAAACTGTGGAATTAATGTACTCGAACTTGAAATTTGCTTACATAACTTACATACATTTGACATTAATGTACTTTTTTTTGTAAAATTCAAATACCGGATATCAAAATTACAAATCTTTTGCCTGAAATTCACAACAATTTTCGTACAAAATTTAAAATTACACCGTAAAATTACAACGCACATGCCATTGAAATTTCTGTCACAGTTTATGTAAAAAAAGCTTTCAATTCCGTTCAGTAATTTTTAAACGAAATTTGTTTACAGTGTAAGATTGCCAATTGGCGAATGCATTTTTACGATCAGGCGGTATGAAGGGCACTTTTTTTGTTCTAACAGTTTTTTAATCTAAAAATAGCCGAGCGAAATTTCTTTCCGTGTTTCGACAAAAACAGCAACTCGGCGTAAACAGCCAAATTGTACGTCTCGTTGTTGCGAAACAATGAACTCGCTATAACACACACTTCTCTGTCTCAACCTTTTATTGCATGATTTTTTTTCACCGACACTTTTCCACGCAATTCCATTTAGGACGCAGTGTGAGAAAATAGTAAAACGAAAAAGTCTGGAGATTTAATAGACTTTTATAGGGTAAAAGCGGTGAATATAGCCCACCTCTGTTACCGCGTGAATCAATTATGTATGGACCGGTCTATATTCACCGCTTTTACCCAACGCAAATATTTTATGGTCCATTTTGGTAAAAGTGATATTATGGTTTTAATCTTTTTCGATTGAACATTACTAACTTTTTCATCGACCAGCTTATCGTCATGACCGGTTTTATTTTAGCAAATTCGCTGCCGCTCGTTAAAGTTAAAAAAATAAGAACCTCGGAAATTCGTCCGTTTTTGGGGGTTTTTCACTAAACCCCCATAAGTGTGACTCTGAGGCACGGATAAAAGAAAGGAGCAGTGGAATATTTTATTTTTTTAAATATTCCACAGCCGCGTTCACCGCTGTCCGTCAGCAAACCCAGAAAAAAAATTTATTTGACGACCACCTTTCATTTGGTTTAAGTAAAATATTTATTTCATTTAAATACACATTTACTCCATTTAAGTAACTATTTACTTAATTTAAATGAATACTTATTCAAATCAAATAAATATTTCACTTAAACCAAAGAAACGGTGGCCGTCATATAAATTTTTTTTCTGGGTGTGGACCAACGCTTTGGCGCTACACAAAAATTTGGTGGTCCATTTTAGTAAAAGCGATATTATTTTTATTTTTTTTGATCCAACATTTTTATATTTGTCTATTGACTACCGTATCGTCATGAATGCGTTTTTCTTCTTCCAAGCTCGCTGCTGCTCGTTGAAGTTGATAAAACGAGGACCTCGGAAATCCGACCGGTTACGGGGGTTTTCCAATAAACCCCCATAAATGTGACTCTGAGTCACGGACAAAAAAAAATCAACTGTGGAATATTTGTTCATCAAAATATTCCACATCTGCGCGCTCAGCTGTCCGTCAGTAGATCAAGGCCTTCACCACTTTTACCCTACGCAAACATTTTATGAGCCATTTAAAAAATCTTATCCCATTTAAAAAATATTTTTCGATTGAAAATTAAGTATTTTTCTGTTGACTGTCCTATCGTCATGAACGGATTTTTTCTCTAAATTCGCTGACTCTGAGGCACGGGTAGAAGAAACGAACTGTGCAATATTCTTTCTCAAAAATATTCTACACAGCTGCGCGCACTGCTCTCCGTCAGTGGATCAAGGCATTAGAAACGTATGTGGTCAATCTAGAATCTCCACAAAAGTAAACTTGTCCGCGTGAACTCGGTGAGCGGCGTCGCGGTTAATTGTTTCGATGTCCGACTGCGGAATTTTCCGCCAATCGATATCTATATCGGAATTAATTGTGTCCCCTGTCCAGCGCTCCGGTCATTTTCTCGTCGGGGATTGTTCGCCTCCCGGACGGCAAAATTCGTCGACGGTTTCCCGCTCAACGGTGGACTCGACGGGAAAGCACAAAAACAAAATAAATCGTTCAAAAAACTTGATGTACATAGACGTTGTTCCAACTTTGCAAAAAGTAGACAAATATTCAAACCGGTTTTCACTTAATGTACTTGGCGATACCAAGTACATTAAGTTTAAAAAATGAATTTAGTGAAAGCTAAGGCAAATTTGCAAAAAGCATACATTGAGTTTTGCATTAAACTTTGTGAAAGCTAATCCGTAGACACCGACCATAAAGATTATGAACTGAAAGCTTAAAAAAAAGAAAAATTCCCGCTCAGCGGTGGACTCTACGGAAAAGCACAAAAACACCATAAATTATACAAAAAAACTTGTACATAGATGTTCCAACTTTGCAAAAAGTAGACAAATATTCAAACCGGTTTTCACTTAATGTACTTGGCGATACCAAGTACATTAAGTTTAAAAAATGAATTTCGTGAAAGCTAAGGTAAATTTGCAAAAAGCACACATTCAGTTTTACATTAAACTTTGTGAAAGCTAATCCGTAGATACTGACCATAAAGATTATGAACTGAAAGCTAAAAAAAAAAACAAATCCCGCTCAACGGTGAACTCTACGGAATCGTGACGTGTGATCGAAGCGAATGGCGTACCGGTACATATGGAGTGCGCGAGAGGCGAGTGACCCGGCCATGCAACTGTGCCATTTTTCCCAATGGATCAACTGCCTCTCCTACATTTCGTTTTTCTTCTTTTCCACATGCTTTTATTTATTTATTTTGCTTTCTCATAGAAGAAGCTTTGTTACGGTAAAAAAAAAAAAAAAATCGAGATTTTAATGAAGACGTGTTCAGAATGTTCGAAAACATCGAAAAATCACATTTAGAAACAATGTCCGGATTTATGTGTGTGTGAATCGGACGTGAAAAAATTCAAAACGCTTTAAATCGAGAACGCGTTGACCGATCAAGCTGAAATTCGGCACACAATCATGTGTGATCAAAAGTCAACAGTTGGTCGAAATTTTGTCAAAAAAAGTTCAGTCGTTTTTTTTGTACGCTATTTTTAATTTCGTCAAAAATGTCGGTTCGCGCTCTAGCACTCACAATTTTTTAGCTATCGGGCTAAAAACGCGTATACCGGTAGAATATCATCACCCGATGATCCCATTAAAATTTCAGGAAAATCGATCGAACCGTTTAAATTTTATGTCATTTTGAATTTTTCGAATTTCATGATTTTTTTTTTTAGATACGCATTTTTTCCGTATCAAAATCGATATGATATAGCGATACGAAAATTTCAACTTCCAACTTTTATGAGAAAGCGATATGAAAATCCCAACCTCTAACTTTTACGAGAAGGCGATATAAAAATTTCAATTTTCAGCTTTTACGAAGAAGCGATATGAAAATTTCAATTTTTTGTTAATTTTTTTCAAGCTCTCACAATTCCGAACGGAAATCGGCTCTTTTTCGAATCGACTCGCTCAGTGTTGGCAAGGGCGCTTCACATCGGCCGTTTGACAATTAATTTGACGGAAGAGCGGGAGTCAGCCACCCTGGCCTTCCGCAACGCAACGACCGGCGAATCACCGGTCTAGAGCCCTCGGTGAAACTCCTCGAGTACGCCTACGTCAGAGGATATCGATTGTCCTTGGGTTCGCGCAGGCGCGCAGGGTATCCGCTGATGTCTTCTCTACGTTTCTCCCTGTGTCCCGTATCTTCGGGTAAACAGTAGCCCCTGAGCGCGCCGCCCTTTCGCCGACGGGCCAGCACATTCACGTAATCAAATTTCGCCGGCAACGAGCCGGTAAACTCATCGTACCGCGCGTCGGCTCTATTCACTCGCCGAAGAGTTTCGCGCCTCGTTCTCGCGGACATC